>BSBN01001460.1:1200000-1713841 GCA_027924645.1 Cunninghamia lanceolata | reverse complement strand
TCCACTTCTATGTTTCAAATGAAAGAATAACTCTGTAGAAATTCAACCCATTTTATGTGCCTGTGATTCAACTTACCTTGGCTATTATGAATTGCAAAGCATGATGATTAGTATACAACACAAATTCCTTCGGTACCAAATAATGTCTCCACTTCTTGAGTGCCTATACAATTGCATAGAATTCTTGATCATACACAAAATATTTCTTCTTTGATTCATTCAACTTTTGACTGAAGTATGCAATTGGTTTTCCCTCTTGACTAAGGACACCTCCAATCGATGTTCGACTAGCATCACAATCTACATGAAAGACTTTCCCAAAATTAGCGAGTGCCAAAACTAGTTGTGAAGTTACTTTACTCTTCAAAATTTTAAAATTCTTCTCAGCTACTATTGTCCACACAAAATCCTTCCTATTACCCTTCATTGTCTCAGTAATAGGTGCACAAATCCCAATAAAATTTTGAATGAACTTCCTATAAAAGCTCACCAAGCCATGAAAACTTCTGGCTTAAAAAATACTCCAACAATTCTTGAACTTGCCTATTTATCTCCTCATTCTCCATAGGTGTCATCCTATATGGTGCCTTGTTTGGTAAACTTGCTCTAGGTATCAAATCCATATAGTGGACTAATACTTCTCATAAGTGGCAATCCATCTAGTAATTTTTTCATCATGATATCTGAGTATTCTTCCAACATCTCTTGAATTTCTATGGGTGGTTCTTCTTATTTTTTTGTTGTCATCAACACTTCAAGTTTAGGAATAAAAGCATAACACGACCCTCCTTTCTTCAATTCTTTCAAGAATTTCTTCCCAAAAATCAAACAAACTCCAGGACTACTTTCTACTTCATCTCCCTTCTCCTTCATAGGATTCAAAGTATACTCTTTCCCATCCTTCTTTATCCTATACATATTTGTTCTCCCATCTTGAACGGCTTGTCTATCAAACTCCATGGTCTAACCAAAAAAATATGACATGCATCCATCAACATTATATCACACAAAATCTCATCCTTATAACTACCAATTTGAAAGTTAACTAGGCATTGTTCACTTACCACCAATTGATGCTCTTTCTGCAACCAAGAAACTTTGTAAGGACTGGGATGCTTCAATTGCTTCAACTTCAATTTGTTAACAATTTCTTCAGACACAATATTGTCTATTCTACCACTGTCTACTATCACTTTACAACACTTACCACCCGACTTACATTTGGTTTGAAACAAGTTTCTCCTTTGAACAGGTTCAAATTTCTCCTTCTCTGGGTTCAACAAAATCCTTCTAAACATCAAGGATTCTCCATCCTCAGGATCTTCTCCACACTTCAGTGAAGCCAAACTTTCACATTCTACTTGTGCCACATTTACTCTTGCTTCTTTTCCTTTTCTAGTACTCTGCTGGATCTGAGGGCATTTAGTTTGAAATAATAGTCTTTATTCCCATTTGTATCCGAGTATGTTTAGGACACAAATACTGATGCAGAGCCATGAAAACCTTATAGTTTTAATTTGTGGATATAGAAATTAAATTTCTTTCGATTCGTAATTAAACATAAGGATAAAACCCACGAGGTTAGATGAAAGTAGTTTCCTATCTCAATATTCTATTTATACATGAGTCTTGAAAAATCCTTCATAAGCTTCATGTTAAGTTCTCTATTAAATGACAAGTATCTTAAGGTTATTCTTATCATTAGATATGTATAAAAACAATGGTCTGCTGTTATTTATGCAACTAAATCTAAGATGTTCCTATTCAGAAATGTTTGTCCTAAGTAATGTGATGGTCTTAAAGTCAAGAAAAGATTAGAGGCTATCACTATTGAAGTTATTTATTAGTATAAGTTTTTGTCTTTGGAAAAACAAGAAATTTCTTCTTGATAGTTTAAATGAATGGGTTAAAATAAATTTAAACCCTAGTATTAATTTAGTTAAATTTTAGAGACTTAAAAATCTTTTAAGAAAGATTATGACAATGTTCTAGTCAAATATATCACATTGTCGATAGAAAAGGTCGAGAAACCATAGACTAAGCTAATTTTTTGCTAGAAAGAGTCAAAAGAAGCTTGTTGATGGAAATTTAGAAATATCCCAGAGAAAAGATTAAAATTTCTAAGTTAGTAGAGTAAGATTTAAGTTTACACAAAACAATTTATGTCTAAGAGTCTCTATTTAGATGAATCAAACTGTAGGATGAGATAGTCTACAAGTCGAGTTGAAGGTGTGAACACACGACTACGTTTAATGTAAACGTCTTTTATAATGAAACTTTGGCCAAAGTAACGCATTTGTCTCTACATGCATTAGTTAGTTCACAGTGTCTAGGAGGAGTGACCTATCAGGGTGATCATACTTAGCTAGAAGTTTGTCTAGATTTGTATGGTCGATGGTGTTATGTAGGACACAACATTAGGACTCAGATGGCAACCTGTTAGATCCATATGTCTATACTCTTCGTGAAGGGTAGGGCCACTTCTAGGATGGAAGGTGTGCAGGGGACCGTTGGTTTGTGGTTGGATGTAAAGCACTCAGATGATGCTCTCCCTCTATAGTAGAAGACTCGCTAAGACTTGAACGACAAATATCAAGATTCTAGACACAGTACTCTATATGTAAATTTTATGTTATGTTATGATGGAAAATTATTCTTATTTCCAAGTGCAATATAAAGTTATTGTAAATGTAATGTGACATATTTCTCATGTATGATTTATCTTTGAATATATGTGGAATTTCAAGGTTATATATATATATATATATATATATATATATATATATATATATATATATATATATATATATATATATATATATATATAAGAATGATTTTTTTTTTTATCTTTCACATTTACCATGTTCTATAATTTTCTAGTAAATGTTTGTGTAATTTTGAGTAATATGAGAAGGAATGTTACATATGGTATTAGAGAAAATTAGGTTCACCACATGGACCTAGGTGCTCACTATGAGAAAACTTGATAACATTTAGCAAATTATCTAATGTTTGAATTTGTTTTATGCCAGACTGGTGTGGAGAAGAACCAATAAAACCACCCAAAAGTATGTTCCCCAGCATTTGCCCAAATTAGTAGTTAAGAAAGAACTTACTGAGAGGTTGAACTCAAGGAGCATGTTAATTATGTTGAGGGTGCATGGTTGGAGGATTTAGAGACTTTGGCTAACACTCTTAAGCATATATGGCTAGAAAGGAAATGATGTATCAAACTGGCCAAGAAACCAATTATCGCTACTTATGTAGTTAAACCAAGTAAATTGTCTGCTAAATGTGACATGCCATTTGGGTGTGGTCGTGATGCTCCTATTTTACGAAAGGAGGTGTTGGAGAAGTACCTACATGTACACCTACCCTCTAAGTTTGCTTTACTAGATTCTGATGGGGAAGAGGAACTTGAGGAATACCATTTAACTAACAGTGACATTTAGTCTTGTTGAGTTAATTATCTAAATAAGGATATAATTATACCTAGAATAAACTATAATAAAGATGAGATTGTTTTCCATTTGAGTTTTTGTGAATGGATTTTATTGATGAATTTTGAATTAATGAGATGCAGTATTCTAAATTCTAATTTATAATTTGGTACGAATATCAAGTGTGATAAAGAGTATCATCATGGTTCGAACTCAAACAACTCTTGAAGATAGTCAAGGAGAGTCGAATCCATCTAAAAATGCTATGGCTAAGATAGATCAGATATTGTCCATGTTGAATGAAACCAAGGAAAGGATTGGAAACTTGGAACATGAGGTTAGGGGTCAAGGTAGATTCGAAGCAGGACATGAGGATTCACACCAAGGAGATGATGAATATATCTATGAATCCAATATTCATACTGAGCAAAGGGAGAATGCCGATAAGACTAAGTCCCAAGAAGAGAAGAAAAGTAGACTTGCCTCTAAGCTATCTAGAGATATGAAGAAAGGCATGCCACCTAATTTCGATAGAACAAAAAGTTGTGATGCTATTGAAGCTTGGTTGATAGAGATGGAAAAGTATTTCAAGATTTAAAATTACTCTAAGATAACCAAGACAGTTTGGGGTGCCTTCGAATCGACAGGTGAAGCATCCATGTGGTGGATGAATAAGAAGATGGAATTGGGGTTAAGTTCTTTGAGCTTAACCTGGGATCAATTTGTGGTCTTATTTCACCAGAGATGGTTACTAAAACTTTTCTTTGACCAAAAGTTAATAGATTTTTAGAATTTGCGACAAGGGAATATATCAGTGATTGAACATTGGGAAAAGTTTACCCGTCTCTTGAAGTATGTGCCACAATATCAAAAAGATGAAAGGTTCAGGATCAAGAAATTTATCATGGGTTTGAATGCCTAGATTGGTGGAGAAGTGGATGTTTCACATGTGGTGGTGATAATTATGCAAATCAATGTCCCACCAAGAATTAAGGAGCTCAACAGTGTGGTAATGCTTTACCCACCCAACAAGCAGCTTTTCAACAAAGGATTCATGCAACATTGAACAATCACGAGGCAGAGTACCAGATTAATCTTATTGAGACAACAGGTACTTTGTTTGGAGTTCCTATTTCTATTTTGATTGATACTGGAGCAACTTTTTATCTCTCCAAGAGTATTAAGTAAATTTCCTAGAAGAGTTGGTTATATGGCTAAACCCTGGTCAGTTGAATATGCTAACTAGACAAAAGCTTAGGTAGAGCAGTGTCTGTTTGAAGCCAAAATTGAACTTTCTAGTTTTTTGATTGAGGTGAATTTATTTGTAGCCCCCTAGGTTCCTATGATGTTATCTTAAGAATAAATTGTCTATGGAGACATAGGGCCAATGTTGACTATTTTGTAAAAATAGTGGAGTGTCTAGACAATGTAGAAAACAAGTCTTTTTGCAAGGCATGTTTTAGGATTATGCCTCAATCCTTATCAAGATCAAAGGAAAATAGGGAGGACGGATGGGAATAATGCTAAGGATATGTAGATATGATGGATTAGGACAATATGATGGGATAGATGAGACAAATTGCACCCAATTGCAAGGTACATAGAAATTATATTTACACATGATGCCCATTAATGGGTTTTCATCATGGTGCTTATCCAATGTGCCATGAAATGGTTTTCACCATTGGACGAATGATTTTCTCTTTACTATTTTGATTTTTTTTCTAATTTTTTGAGTTTCTACTTTGTTGATTGGATGGCATTGATAGATTTATATTTAAAGGGTCTTCACATGTCCCTATCTATTTGATATAGTCGATGTAGATGCTCTTATCATAACATGCTAGTAGTGACCTTCTTGGAGTAATTACTTCATCAAGATCAAAGTGCTCATGTATAATATGTTGATGTCGATGTGATCCTCATTCATAACTAAGTTAACCTTATTTGAATGTTTACATCTTGATAGGGTACCATCATAGCCTTTATGATAAAGCATTTCTACCATAATGTGGTAGATTTAGGATTTGGAGTTTTACAATTTGAGGTGTGATTTTGGATTTGGGTGGGGGATGTTGGATGTGGAATCATGTGATTGAGGTTTGTAGGATTTAGGTGGATATTTTGGTGATTTAGATTGGGTTGTAAGATTCATGACTTGCCATACTTGGGATGGTGGATTATGGATTAGGATGGCTATTAGGACCAACATTCTTATACAATTTGGAAGGAGGTGGATAGCTATTAAATGAAACATTCTTATACATCTTTAGTGTTGGGAACAATGATCATTTTGAAGGTGGTGGACACCTATTATATGCAAGATGCATCTTTCAATGTGGTTCCACATTTTGAGTGATTGTTGGATTTAGATATTTTACTTCATATGATTTGATTGGTCCCTTTTTCTTTGTGACCCATATTAATTTTATGTGTCTTCATAGATTTTTGGATTCATTTGACTTTGATGTTTGATTTGAACCTTTTGCTTTGTATTCTTTACAATTTTGTTGGTCCCAATCAATGGGTTGAGGATGTGGAGGATAAAGTTTGATGGTATGGATAGGGGAGGTGGAATTATTGTAGGTAACAAGCTTATTGTAGGAGCTATGAATGGTCCTTATCTCAATGCTTTCATTGGATGAAGTTGTCTCAATAATTTTTGAAGTATCACTAACATCATTAAATTGTTTAGATGATTGATAGGCTCTAGGATGCCTTGCTCATGAAGGCCTAATCCTTTTCCTTAATAGTTTATTCTTTTTCATACCTCATTAGCAATATGATACTTATTATTTTCAAAGCATGATGCTAGCCCATTGGGTTGTTGTTGATAACTATTAGGAATTGATATTGTCTCATCTATGAGTGAGCTTGACTTGATGAACATAGCTAATCCTAGTTGATAGGATGCTTGTACATGCTCATCATGTACACTTGCCATGCCTTGATCATTTGAATGCTCAATGGTAGCTTGCTCATTGATATGTTTGATATGCTCAATATTATTTACTTAATTGTCTATGTGTTCATGAGGACTGTAGTGCCTCTCATACTTTTCTCTCTGATAGATTGGAAGTTGATCTATTTTAGGATGAGACATGCTGATACATGATATGATGTTAGACTATTGTTATGATGAGGTTTTGATGACACTTCTGATACTTGAGATTCCATGCACATGTTATGACTAGTATATGGTTTTATTTAGATGATTATGAGTTAGTTTGATTATGAGAACTAATCAGCATTATATGGTTATTTTAACATGATGATTATGTGATTGATCTTATCTTGATTGCTACGTAGCTAATTGTTTATGAGATTGAGTTGATTTCTAAGCCTTGTTTCTGCGGATGTGTTTGGGTGGAAGGGACAGTGTCGCAGGATGATTATGAGTTAGTTTGATTATGAGAACTAATCAACATTATATGGTTATTTTAACATGATGATTATGTGATTGATCTTATCTTGATTGCTACATAGCTGATTGTTTATGAGATTGAGTTGATTTCTAAGCATTGTTTCTGCAGATGTTTTTGGGTGGAAGGGATAGTGTCGCATCACTCACTTGTGAGTACCCTGTGACGCTATGACTCCCTTTCACCATGTGTTTGTTTATATGTGTATATATATGCTCGATCATTTTGTGTGCTACAGGTTGCAGGTACTAGGCATTAGCTCCACCTGAATTGTCAGGTCTGAGTGTGCCTTAAAAACCCAATGGATTGTTAGTTGGAGATGACATTTGGTTCCCTATCCTAGCCATCATCCTTAAAAGGATGAGTACCTGGTCTGGTACCTTGTCATTTTTGTCAATGGTCAATCAGGGTTGTTTGAGGTTCTATTTTTTACCCTAGTTAGTGTTGTCCTCTAGAGTTCCTTAGCAGGGGCGTTACAGGGACCAAGTGTCTCATCATGGGAAGTGGATATTGGATGATAGATATGACTAATTGTATATTGGATAGGATTAAGTGAATGACGAATAGGATTAATTTGGATTACTTGATCATGGATAGAATAAAGTTGGATGAGGGGTTTGACTTGGTTTTATTGATCATGGATATGATCTTGATTATGGATAAATGTATCTTGGATAGTTTTATCTTGACCATAGATAGGATGAGTTAGGATGCTTTGGTATTGATTTTGTTGGGTGCATGTTTGATCCTACTTTAGATTTTGTTCTTGACATGGCTCTAATGGTTTAGATGATAGGATAGGTGGCTCTTGGATAACCGTGATATTCTTTGGAAGGTTGACAATATAGTTACATAATGGGTTTTGACTTAAGCTTGGAATAAGAGACTCTTTAATAGGTTAATGGGCATTGATTTGCATTATAGTGTTTTATTTTGGACAAGGATAGTACTAGGAGACTCTTTAATGGGTTGAATACACATTGGATTTCATGATGGTGTTTGATTTTGAGAGGTAATAGGTGACCTTTGGATATGTTTGGTAGATGTGGGCTCAATGACTTTATGCTTTATAGGTAGATGGTTATCCTTTGCAAAGAGTCCTTGGATAAAATCCTTCATGGGTTTCTTGGATGGGGTAGGATTGGTTGATATGATTGGTGGTAGGATTGATGGGATCAACTAAATTGTAAAGGCTTTAAGGATGGAGAGACTGCATAGGATGTGGAGGCTACAAGGTTCTTGCATGAGGTTAAGATTGGAGATATGTATTGACTATGAGGAACTTGGTCTAGAGTGGTGCTTCCATTGTCAAAGGTACCATAAGGATGACCAATAGATATGTGTTTATGATTGGTATGATAGCTAGTTCAAGCTAGTTCTTGGTTAAAAGGGTTTTACATGTTAAGAGGTGAGCAATGAAAGTTTATGGCAAGTTTTCATGCAATAATATCATTAAGAATTTTATCATTAGGACTATCATAATTGTTATGTTCATCTTGATCTACAAGACTATCATCATCATTGTCAAAGGGGTTTTGATTTTGGCTATGCTGAGGGGACTCATAAAAATAAAATGGATGCATGATTGATTTGAATTTGAAAAGATTTGATGATGTTGGATGATGGATTGGATTATGATCTGAGTCCTTTTTAGATGATTTGGAGGATTATATGAAACCAAAACAAGATCTAAATCCTAAGATTAAAACCCTATTTTACATCTACCTACACCTCCAATTGAGTGAAAGAAACTTACAAAAACATGAACAAAGACAACAAAATTTTCTCACCCACACAAGATTCCTATTGCACCAAAGGCAGTTGTGCTCCAGTGATTTGTGTTTTATTGAATTTGTTGTTGATTGAAATATTAAATATGATTTCTCACACCAACAAAATGACGTTGCATTTTGGTTGATGTTCTTTGGAAAATGGCTCTTGAAGGGTCTATTTATCAATTTTTGGATGGATAGATTGATGGACAAGATTGGTTGAGAGATCAAAATGTTGACCCCTTGTTGTCATTGGTAGAGTTGGCATTGATGTCAAGTTAGGCATCTCTTGGTGCATGTTTGAAAGGCATGAGTTCTATTGTTTTGGTTGTTATTTGATGATGGTTGTCATTTGATGAAACTTGGACAACTTTGTTATTTCTTAGCACTATTCTTATCAAGGTTATATTTATGGTATTTGTTTTGTGAAAAATGGTTAACAAAGGTTTGTGTCAAAGGCACTTTATTCCATAAACATTATAGTGCTTTGGTCAGCAGACTTTGATGTCACACATATTTGAAAGTTGATTAATGCACATTGTTGTGCACTAGGGCATGAAGTTTTTTGACTATTTAAAGGGTGCTTTAGTCATATCATTTCACTGGCCCTATTTAGGGTTACCAAGACAGTAGGAAACTTTGTAAAAGATTGGAAAATGCATTGTGCATCGGGCATTTCACAAAGTTAGACTTTATTGTTTATCTCAACAGACTTAGGGTTTGACTTGTGGTGACATCCATCATGGCTCAAAGAGGTTGAAGAGGTTTTGTGAACGTTGAGACAGTTAAAGATCCGGTCTGTCAGTTGTGATTTGTAAGTTGTTTTTATAATTTCAATAACTACTAGGTATGGAAGTTTTGCATTCAAGGGTTTATATATTTGTGAGAAACTCAAGGTACTAGGTGTGTACAAAGGCAATGAGATGGAAATGTTATAATAGCAGGGACTTGTTTTTTGTTTTGGTTATTTAATGTGGTTTTGAAAAGTTTTCCTCTACAAAATATACTTCAAATGTTTAGTGTCGGCCTAACAAGGATAAAAGTAAGTCTTGCAAAGTTTTTGATCTTTAGTGACAATATGGGCAGAGTTATATTTTATACATTATTCTAAGGAAGTTTTTGTTTGATTAGCTGAACATTACTATTGAAATTACTTGACCATAAAGTTAGGCAATGAAAAAGGAAACTTAAAACAACAAAATATACCTGTTATAGTTGCTTTGATTACCTTTCTTTGAAATTTAACTCTTGAATATCATTTTTGTAAGACTGTTGCAGAAGAACAATGTTTTTGAAAGGTGTTTTACTTAATGTACTTTATGCTGTATAGCTTTCAAGAATAATGAAATCTATAGGACATATAGTATAGTAGGGAGAAAAATAAACTATCATGAATAGTAGTGAAACAAAGAAACCCTCTGTATCTTGATTTGATCTTTGCGATGTTATTATAAAAATGCCAGTGAGGCATGATGTATTTTCTAGTGAGGCATGATGTATTTGCCAGTGAGGCATGTTGTGTAGCTAGTGAGGCTTTGTTAGTGAGGCAGTGGAAAATAAAAATGCTAGTGAGGAAGTTGAATAAGTCAGTGAGACATAAAAAGCCAGTGAGGCTCTATAATTGGTGATTTCTTGACTAAGCCAGTGAGGCAATTTCTGAGTGGTTTTTCATCCCTATGAGGGTTTTCCACTCATAAAATTCATTATGTATTATGTTATGGTCACATTTGATGTGTGGTTTACTTGGTCTCCATGTTTGAGCATTCAGTCTTGGTTGTTATTCAATATTTGAATTCTTACTTTGATAAAGCTTGCTAAATTGATTAAGTTGTTGTTAGTATCATTATTTCATGCACACAAATTTGAAGAGAAGTAATTGAATTGTTTTGAATACAATACTAATCACCCCCCCTCTCAGTGTTGTCCGTACTCCAATAAGTGGTATCAGAGCCAAACCCTTGCTAAAAGTTTAAACCAACTTAAGGGGTTCCTGGTGGAGTACTTGTCATGGCCAGTCAAGAAGGTTATTCTAGTTTCAAAGCACCATTATTTGATGGGTCTCATTTTTCTTTTTGGAAATTTAGGATGGAGTCCTACTTGTCCTCCTTAGGATATGATGTTTGGGCGGTTGTAGGGACTGAATACAAGGGGTCAAAAACACCTTCCACTGCTGATGAAAAGAAGGCCTATGAGTGTAATTCTAAGACCAAAAATGCCATTTGTTATGGTCTATCTAATGAAATCTTAGTTGAAATTATGGATGGAAAACTGCAAAGGCTATTTGGGATAAATTCTCTAGTATTTATCAAGGTGATGAAAAAGTCATTGAAGCCAAGTTACAATCTTATAGAGCCAAATTTGAAAGTCTTAAAACAAATGAAGATGAAAAAGTTGTTGATTATCTTCTGAGGGTTCAAGATATTGTCAATGTTATTCGTGGTCTTGGTGAAACCTTAGAAGAAAAGGTAGTTTTAAGGAAGGTCCTAAAAACTCTAACTTCTAAATATAAATCTAAGGTTTCAGTTGTAGAAGAAAGGGATATATCTAAATTCACCTTGGATGAACTTCATGGTACTTTTACTACCTTTGAGATGAGAGTTTGCAATAATGGATCTACAAGTAAGGAAGCTACTTTCAAATCTGTTAAAAAGGAAAAAGAAACAAATTATAGTTTGGAAGAGTTGAATGATCAAGAGTCTTCCTATGTTAGTAAATTAAAAAAAGGGTCATTAGGCAAGTATAGGGGTAAACTTCCATTCAAATGTTTTGGTTGTGGTAAAATAGGACACTATGCTACAAAATGTCCTCACAAAGATCCTGATAGTAATGATGAAGACAATAGAAAACACAGAAAGGAAAAATAGTATAATTTCAAAAAGAAGAAAAGTCAGTTTACTGATGTGATAGACAGTTGATTAGAGGAATCCATTGAAGAAGGTGATGAAACTCTGTTTATGGCAATAGTTAATCAAAATGAAACTCAGAAAGAAAACAATTCAGATCAATCTGAACTTGAGGTGGATTTTGAGGGTGAGATGAGAAGTGCTCTAGATGAAATTAAGAAACTCAAAGAGGAAGCTATTATACAACAAAATCAAATTCAAAAAGATATTGAAAACCTGATAAGTAAGGTGAATAACTCTAAAAAACAAATTGCAGATCTGAAACTTTAAATTGGAATTTTAGAAGTTACTAAAATGCAATTAGAGATCAAAGAAAAGGAATGCTATACTTTAGAGGCAAAAATTGTTAACTTAAGAAAAGAGCTTGACATGTGTGATAGCAGTAACAAACTAGCAGATCTTTTAGGTAAACAAAGATACCATAAAGATAAAACTAGTCTACGGTTTATGGGAGGCCAATGCTCACATTCTCTTGAATCTCAACATGCCAATGTTAAAAATGAAATTTTTTTAAAACTATCAGTTGGAAAAAGTAGTAATTTGCATTTCTTTGGCCATTGCTTCTATTCTAATCAATAGGGACATAAAGCAAGTGAATGTAGGGTTATGTCCAAAAGGAGCTCAAGCTCTCAAAATGAAAAACTCTTTCAAACACAACAAAAGAAAACTAACACCCTTTCCAAGACAAATGCTGATAAAGCAATGTTAATTTGGAAGCCAAAGAGGGTTGATAAAAAGATAGGAAATATGCTTGATCAAACAGTCCTATATGCCAAGAAGAAAGAGTTGTGGGTTGTAAATAGTGGATGTTCTCATCACATGACAGGGGATAAAAGCAACTTTATCAAATTTGAATATTGTAATGGTGGTTTAGTGTTGTTTGGAAATGGTGATTGTATTCAGATCATAGGAAAAGGTACTGTGTCTTTGGATGATAACATATCTTTGTATGAGGTGTACTATGCAGAGGGTCTCAGGCACAATCTCTTAAGTGTGACTCATATTTGTGATCAGGGTTTTTATATTCTTCTTGATGCTCTTGGATGTGAGATTAGAAAGAAAATAGGTGAAGTTGTTGCAGTAGGTTTGAGGACCAAAAGAAACATTTATAATCTACAAGAAACCAAATGCATGAGTATGGTTGATTACTTGAGGGAGAGATTGGATGATCTTCCTCCTATTTCTCTTCACTAAATCATTTATGTGTGTTTTTCAAGGTGTGCTTGAAATATCATCTTATATCCCTATGTTTATTGGTTACATGGTGTTTATGATGATATCTTTGTATTATGGTGCATTAATGGTAGTTAATAGTGTTTTGGGATTGAAGAATAGTTTGTGCTTACACATCTGAGTAGCATGTATGGAAATCAGTGTTGTTTGTTAGGTATGCTTGGGTTTGTAGTGCTGCTCATCTATATTCAAAGGACAAAATATGAAGTATCTTATAATATCTTTGATCAACTTTGTTCATGGACATAGACAGGGAAATCTCAGTAAGGTTCAGGATAGTTAGGTACAATGCTTATATATGAATGGGTTAGCTCATCTACAATGTGTCGATAAGAGGCTTGAAATGACTATACTGATTAAGTAAGTGTTCTAGCATCGTGTCGCATTTTGGATCAGGATCAGGCTCATCATGCTTGTTTCTATGTATGGTAGTGATCTTGACTTCATGTGTTATGATCAACAAATCTATGGAAATGAACTTGTTCATTCAAATCATAAGCTATTTTGCCAAGTATGTTGCAGTCTATATGGAGTTTGTAGGTGTTTCTTCATTCATCTTCTAAGGTGCAAACAGTGTATCTCATGCTGACAGGACCGTGACAGGGTAGAATTTCTACTCATGACAGGGTAGTGTGTCTCTGCTATTGTCTGGACAGTATGGTATGATGCTAACAGTCAGCTTGACTGAATAGATCTTGTGCTAAGTTGTTATTTTCAACATCTAGTATCTTGCAATAGTGAATTCATTCAGTTTTGGCATACAAGTGGCAAGCTTTTTGTCCACGTTTGGATAGTCACAATCTTCACTTGTATCTAGTGTAGAATTGCTTCATGCTTCAAGGAGGATAGTTTCTTAGAATTCAAATGACCAGTGCTCATCTTGGCATGTGTTTGATGGAATACTGAGTGGTTCAATATTGGACAGTTTATAGTGATTGTGAAATGGTTTTTATCTGATATGTGATGATAGGCTTGTTGCAAGTATGTGCCTAATTGGTGTTGTCATTGATGTCAACATATCTTTGTTGTCATTGGTGTCAACTTTATCCTATATTTCTATTAGTATAGAAGATTTAAATGTTGAGGATATTGAGAAAATTTGCTCCTCCAGAAGAAATAGAGAGTTGCAGTGAATTACTGTGAAGACAGTGTATTGCATACTAAGGAACAGTCCAGAAGATTGTTCTGCATTTCTTGTATACTAAAGATCTTTATCTGTGGATTGGAAGTTATTTAGAGGCATGTCTGAAGATGCAAAATCTTGAGTTTGAGCCTCCAGTAGGAAGAATTGAGGGAGTTACTATCACTAGAGTAAATCCTACTTTTTTTGATTATTCACTGGTGACAGGGAGAAAGTATTTTGCTCTGCATTCCTTTGCATTAAAGCATTTTGCTCTGTGGTCCTAGGAGGAAGTCTGGGATGATGATAACTGCCTACAAATTCAATGGTTCATGATTTGGTGGTCCAAAAGCTATCTTTCTTTTATGACAATCAAAGACACTAAAGTTCATATGCTCCGATGTGAAGGATCTCATGGATAAGGTTATTAGAGTTTGTGTGGTTACTCTTGATGATTACAACATGCTTGTGGATGCCTCCTGATCATGTTCTTGCCTTTGCATTGGTCTGCAAGGAGTATTTTGGATCGAAGTTGAAGATTGTCCCCAGATAAGGTAGCGTGTAACCAGTCTTAGCCGACTTGGTTAATTCCAGTAATTGTAGAGATCTCTTGATGATTGCAAAAGTGTGTTGTGGCGTGGAAGATCATTTTTGAGTCCCAGCTAAGGCATGGTGTGATCCGCATACATCTTTGCTACTTAATTAGCTTAATCTTTGTATTAGGTCAAGACCTATTTTGTAAATGTTTGTAATGCCAACCTTGGAGATTGTTCTAACGGTTGACGAATGTAATGTCGAACTTGATGTACATTCCAAGGTTGATGAATGATATATATACTTGTAATTTGGTTGTGGAAAACATAACCTTTGGGAGAAGATCTGAAGATAAGGAAAAGAGATAAAAAGGTAGAGCAAAGCAGAGGAACTACTATACTTCAATGTATTAATCTCAGACAAGAAGAAGATATTGATCTTAGTAGTGAGCCTAGTAGTGAGCCACCAATAGGGTTTAACAACCCTCATTGTAATCTTTCTAGGTTTAGGGTTGATGCAGTGAGCCTGCTAGACCTAGCTGTACTTCATGGCAATGAGCCAGCATGTTCTAGGCCCATGGAGTGACCAAGCCTAAACATCATTTTTCAAAGATTGCAATATATTTGAGAGATAATCCTCTCCGTGGCTTTTCCCCACCTTGGGGTTTTCCACGTAAAAATCTAGTCCCTCTTGTATTTAATCTTGCTATTGTGTTTAAGTTTATGATTTCATGCTTTCTTATTTTAATCATAATATCAGTGGGCAAGTGATTAATGTTTTAAATTGTAGAAGTAGTTAAAGTTTCAAGACAATTGATTCACCCCCCCTCTCAGTTGTCTGGTGCATTTCAACAATTAGTATCAGAGCTAGGTTCCTCAGAAGAAAGCTTAACCACTTGAGGCTGATCCAAGATGTCATATAAAAATGAAAGTCCACAATTTGATGGGATAAACTACTCCATCTAGAAAATTCTCATGAAAGCCCATCTCCTCTGCTTGGGTTACAATGTTTGGAAAATAACTGAAGACAAGTATGAAATTTTGAAGGGTGGTCTGTAGACCCAAGATGAAATCAATCAATTTGAGTTGAACATAAAATCCAAATATGCCTTGGTGAGCACCCTATCCGATATCGAAGTAACAAGGGTTATGGAGTTGGAAAGTTCTCATGAAATCTGGGACAAGTTGAAGAATCTATATGAAGGAGATGATTCTATGAAGTGTACCAAGTTACAAAGTCTGAAGGCAAAATATGAATGTTTGAAGATGAGCAAAGATGACAACATAACATCCTTCATGCAAAAGATTGACGAACTTGTAAGCAGCATTAAAAGTGTGGGAGGAAAAATTGAGGACATTGAAATTAGAAACAAAATTCTTAGATCACTGCCTAAATAATATAGTCATAAACTAGTCGCAATTGAGAAAATAATGATAGTAAGAATGATTACAAAAGATCAGTTGCTTGGGAAGTTAATAGCCTTTGAAATGGGAGAACTTGGTGATTCCCTTCCAAAGACAGAGACTACTTTCAAGGCCAACACTTTAGAAAGAACCCCCAGATCTGAAAAGTACAAGGTGGAACTGGATTATGAGCTTGAAGAACTTGAAGCCAACTTTGTTAACAGTCTGCCTAGAGGCACTGGTAAGTACAAAGGCAAATTACCTTTCAAATGTTTCAGTTGTGGTAAAGTTGGTCATTATGCTTCTAGATGTCCCACAAGAGTTCCTAGGCCAAGACCTGATAGAACTAAGATTTCAAAGAAATGTTACTATGTTGAAGATCTTGATGATGATGAAGGAGTATCAGATGGTGATCCAAATAATGCTAGTACTTCTAGTAATGAATGCTTGTTTATTGCTATTAAAGAAGAACATATGCCTACTAATCCTACTAGTTGTGTGAAGGAAGAAAAACTGGTGGAAAGTACATTGGTTGTTCAAGTTGAAGACAAAGATGAATGGGTTATTGATAGTGGATGCTCTCATCACATGACCGGTCACAAAAGTAAGTTTGTAAGTCTGGAAAGATATGATGGAGGATTGGTTAGATTTGGAGATGACACGGCTGGTAAGATCTGTGAAAAAGGATCTATTTCTTTTGATGGCAAGCATAACATTGAAGATGTTTTGTATGTGAAAGGATTAAAACACAATCTTTTGAGTGTTAGTCAGATGTCCAACAAGGGTTATGACTTGAGGTTCAAGGACAATGGATGCAAGATTATGGAAAGCTCTGGAACAATGATTGCAACTGGTAAGAAGAATAAAGGTAATATCTATCATCTGAAAGGAAATGATAACTTTGGCTTGTTGGATTAGGTTGATGAAAGCTGGCTATGGCATAGAAGGATGTGTCACATCAATATTGACAACATTGTAAAGATAAGTTCCACCCATGCTGTAAGAGATTTGCCCAAACTTGTGAAGCCTGATGATACATTGTGCAAGGAGTGCCAATTTGGAAAATAGACAAAAACAAGCTTCAAGAGCAAGGACCAATCTGTTGAAGGACTACTGGAATTGGTGCATACAGATCTTTGTGGGCCTACTAGAGTAGGAAGTCTGCAAGGAGACATATATTTCATGTTGTTGATTAATGATTACTCTAGAATGACTTGGGTTACCTTGTTAAAGGAAAAAGAAGAAGCCCTAGAAAAAATCAAAGCATTCAAGGCAATGGTTGAGAATGAGGTAGATTTGAAAATCAAGTGCTTGAGATCTGATAGAGGTGGAGAGTTTACATCAAATGAGTTTAACTTCTTCTGTGAGGATCGAGGGATAAAAAGACAACTATTTGCACCTAGGACTCCACAACAAAATGGAGTAGTGGAAAGGAAGAACATGACAATTCAAGAGGCTACTAGAACAATGATGGAGGCTAACCTACCAGAAGTATATTGGAGAGAGGCAATTCACACTGCTGTATACATCCTAAATAGAGTTCAAGTCAAAGGTAACAGTTTAAAGACTCCTTATGAATTGTGGCATGGTAAAGTTCCCACTGTGAAATACTTCAAAGTTTTTGGTAGTAAATGCTATATCAGAAGAGATGAAGATTTAGGAAAGTTTGATGCAAGATGTGATGAAGGTATCTTCCTTGGATACTCCACCAAGAGCAAAGCCTACCAATGCTACAATAACATGTTGAAGAAGTTCATTGAAAGTGCAAATGTCAAAGTTGATGAAAGCAAGGAAAAGGGATCAAGTGGATATGAATCAGATGAACCAAAAGCTTCTGCAAGCAAATAAATGATACAACATGAAGACAATTCAGATGAAGAGGAACAAGCTCTAGAAATTGTCACCAAGACACCGAGGTATGTAAAACTAAATCATTTTGAATATCAAATCATAGGAGATAAGAGCAAAGGAATTATGACCAAAAGAAGAGCTGTAGAAGAGCAAGTAAATTTCTGTTTGATTTCCAAAATTGAACCTAAGATTGTAAATGAAGCTTGCAATGATGAGAATTGGGTAAAGGTTATGAAAGAAGAACTGATGCAGATAGAGAAGAATTAGACTTGGGATCTTGTCCCCAGACCAGCAGACAAAAATGTAATTGGCACCAAATGGGTCTTTAGAAATAAGATGAATGAGAATGGTGAAGTGGTAAGGGACAAAGCAAGATTAGTGTTATCACCCAAATTTGTACCCTTTGCTGCAGTTGCAAAACTTTAGCAATCTGGAGTAACATGGGAATGATCTCGAAGTGTGGGACCTTGCGAAATGAGATTAGACCTCCAGAGAAGGCCTGCTTCCTCTTTCTAAGCCTAATGCTTAGAGAAATACATCTAAACCTAGTGCTAATGCTTGCTGGGAAAAGGGTTAGAAGGAATGTTGAAAGGGAAATAAGTGATACACCAGATTTAGTGAGCGATGGTGATCTTGGTGTAGACACAACAATGATCTCAACGATGAAGGGGATTCACACAGACTTATGACTGATTGAGGCTTCGGTATGAAGGTTAAACCTGTAGAGGAGCCCTTTTACTCATAGAACAGATTATAACTTCAACTAAAACACAGAAATCAAGACCTAAGAGAGGCAAGAAATTATGCATATATTGATCATGAAGGTCAAAACCATTGCAATATAGAAATATTCCATAGCAGAGGTATACCAGCATAGCTAATCACATTCATTGGTGGATAAAAGGAAGATAGTAGAGGCCAGATTCAGGCACAATGAGTCACATTCCCATACCCTTGCAATTACACTAAGAGGTCTGACTACAAAACAAAATTAGCAGCATAACAGCCCCAAAATAAAACCATCCTCCTCAATACATCTATTTTCCATGTATATATATCATTTTACATTTTTAGTTGGTTGCAATAAATTCTCGCCCATGGGTGCTGTCAGAAAATACCTCCACTGAAGGGACGTCCATCTGCCTGAAGTTATGGTGTAAAAGATCTGAAACAAGGCAGATGAAAGATATTTTTCATCTTTAATGTGGTCTATAGAGTCATTGATTTGTAGCAATGAATGCAACAAATATCTTCAGTTGAATATGCATCTGTCGCTACTGAAACATCACGATGGCCAAGCATGCAATGCCAGATCTAAAATTTGAAAGTGAGAGAAAAGCCCTGAAAACCCCGCCAAATGAAAGAGGAGGCAAAAACATGCATTTTTGCCTTTTGCAGCATGTGGAAATTCACTAAAATGGAAGAGATACGGGTGGTCAAAGTTGCAATCAACTGTGTGTATACATCGCTTTGCATCTGTGAATATATCGGCCTCTGAAACTACCTCTGAGTCTACCTTTGCATATGCAAAGTGCTTTGTATGTCTGCCTTGTATGTGCAAATGTATGTGTAATTGTACAATGTGTAAAGATACAATTGCAACATACAATCCTTTGTATCAACTTCTGTATGTATGCCCCTTGACAGGTGGCACCGCCTGATTCGTCATTGAGCTGGTCTGAGAAGCATCGCTAAAAAATTGCATCTTCTTCCCTACATCTTTTCTTTGCATATCGCATTGTATATACAAACATACAATCGCAAATATACAAACCATATGGAACTCAAAATATTATGAAGCAATTCTGAATTTGACATCGGGTCCAGCGTTTGTATCAATCTTCTTGCATATCGCAACACACAATGCCCCTATACATGCAAGCAGCGGACTTCAAATTTTTATGAAGTAGATTGGAAACATTCTTGAAATCCGGCTTGTATGTCACCATTGTATGTTTGCCTTGTATATCGGCCTTGTATATCGCAATATACAAACGCCAAATATACAAGCCGTGGACTTCAAAAAATATCAACTGCTTTAACTGTTGGGTCGGGTTCGGCTTGTATATTTCTTTTCTATGTTCACCATGTATATCAGCTTGTATATGTAACTGATGGGCCCCGCCATTTGTATCCTTTTCCCTTGCACATTTTCTTTGCATGCGCCCAAGGTGCATTCTGCTTTGTATGTCCGCGGGCCCCACCATATATATGTTGGCCTCTTGTATCTCCCATATACAAACTGATTTGTATATGACCTTATATGTTGTCAATATACAAAGGCTTTTGTATGCATTTCTTTGTATGTGCCCAATGCATGCTTTGCTTGTATGTCCAAACATACAATCGCAAAATGTACTTTTGGTGGACCCCACCCCTTGCATCTCCTCCCTGTATGTATGGCCCTTTGTATATCAGCTTTGTATATGCAAACATACAAAAGCACATATACAAGCCACTGTTCTGATATACATTGGCCTTTGAATGTTTTGCCTTTGTATGTGGTGAATGTATATTTCACTTGCATCTCGCACATACAAACCCCTTTCACTGTAGCGAATGCATGTTGGCCTCTTTGTATTTTTCATTGTATATACTTGTTGTATGTGCAAACATACAAACCTGATATACATTCTACCCTGATATACAAGCATAGAATATTCTAAGAATCTACGACAGATTCCCTGAATGCACATACAAAGCCGATGTACATACAAAGATGCATACAATCACTTTTCACTTTTTTGAAGGTTGACTTAACTCCTTTTTTCTTGGCCCGCCAATGTACATCAAGACTTGTATGTCAACCTTGCATGTTTGCCGATTGCATTTAGGCCTTTGCATATTGTGAATGTATGTTCCAAACATATAATGGCAAATGTATATGCGAATGTACATTCAAAATTGCATATTGAAATACAAGCATGAAACTGAGAAATCCCAGCGATAGAAAATACTTGAAGCTAAAAGATTTCTTGGTTTTTTGCAAAGACTTTTCAGGTGAGATTTTGGGAAATTTGGCAAGGCAAAGCATGAGTATTTGAAGAATTTATGCCTTGGATGGTCACTTTTAAAAAGATTTTCAAGGAAAATACAAGGTGAACTATTTGGTTCTGGAGAGAGGAAAATGGGTCAACAATTTGGTGATTTCTACAGAATGTTTGCCTGCTAAACAATCAGATTAGTGGCCTAAAGCATCCATTGGGCATGGGGTAAGTCTAAAACATGCTGAAAAACTGGAACCTGCCTCCAAAACACAAAAAGGAGAAGGGCCCTGCATTCTCCTAATGACGATGCAGCCTGTGCAGAAGCACTTAGGGAAAGGGAAAACTAAAACAGAAATGAAACCTACTCTAATCCTAAATTAACCAGTCAGACATGACTTTAAACAAAGTCATTAATTGGTTCTTGAAAGTAATTGCCCTTCCTTAACAATTTACAATATTTTTGATGTACGTGGGTAGTTAAAAAGAGATGAAGGGGAAATGGGCATATGACAAATTGGTAAAACACCCCCCACCAAATGGAGATAAACTCACCTATCCACCTAGACTGATTGCTGGTGTTACTAGCTTGTGGTGAATAAATGGGCTGATCCCACCCATTTTGATGCTCAACTTCATGCTTAGAGGTAAGCATGACAAGTGGTGACTCCTCTTGATGTGTCTCTAGCTGGGCTAGAAGTCTGATTGGGCATCCCCTTGAAGTGACATATAAATCATGTTTGATCTCATGTCTCTATTCTGATTCTTTCTCTTCTTGCTCTTCATTTGGCATGATGGTGTCCTCCTTTTGACTCTCATGTTGCTATTGTGTGCGAAATAGTTGACTTGGGATCTCGTTTCTTTGTCCTTCCTCCTTCAAGGAAACCAAGAATGTTGATATAATGTCATCATGGCTGCATTCCTCTTCTTGCTGATCTGAATACTCTAGCTCCTGTGATTCTACTACAAATATGGCTACCTTCACCTTATGAACAAGATGTTCATGATTTTCTGATTTAGGCTCAGAAAATGAGCCGTGCACGTGTTCAAAAGAGAAAACTTCCCCACCAAGAAGTTGATATCCCTACTGGATAATAATAAATAAATCTTCAATTTGCTCTTGCCCATGTTCAGTCTTCTCATTATTTTCAATAAAGCATGGAAGCTCTCCAAGCATATCAGCATAATCTACCTTTGGATAATCTAGCATAGAGCAACATGCCTAGCCTTCTTTATGGTTTAGAAACTCAATATCATGCTCAGCCTCAACCTGCAGCAATTTGTCATGATTTTTTGTGTTCTCTTGTTGCTACAAATTCACAACCAGCTACACATATTCTTCATCTTCAACATAATTAGGTAGCTCATGAAGTAGGGTAGCATCATCCATTTCTGAAGTGACCTTAACAATAATCACAGGTGCAATAGGTTCAAACAATTCTATCTTTGTGAGTGTAGGAACAAACTGCTCCTCATTAGTTTTATCTTCTTCCACCTCCTCTTTTGGCTCATCTTTCCAAATATCTTGGTAGACAATTTGCCCACCCTTGAGGATTGAAATGGCATCAGGGAAAGAAACCTGAATAACTTCTTGAATTTTTTGGAGGGGAGAGGGTTCTGGACAAATTTGTTCCTGGGGAGTGATAATTTGAGTTTGCACAGGAACATAGACTTGTGAAGGGATATAGGCATTGAAGCCTGGAAACTTGTGGAGTCTAGGTTGCTTTGTAGGCTGAACATGTGCAGAAGAAAGTGATTGGTTGAAATTTGGAATTGTAAACACATGCTTTTTTAACTTAGCAATCTCATCATAACTGTCCATGCTAGGCCCATCTGATAAGGGGATTTGAAAACTGGGAAGCGGTTTTGGAGGTGTAGATGGACTAACCTGCCTGAAGCTTGGAATTTTAAATTTTGGGGCTTCTTCAGCAGCAGGATGAGTAGGTGTCGTCCTTATAGCAAGGTTTTCTTGAAAAAACTCCTCTTGTGCTTCTCGCTGCTGGTCACATGTTAACATTTCTATAAATTCATCAGCCTCCCTATTCAGATCTAGAGACAGCTTCTTGAGACCATACATACTTATGATGCTGAGGTCATAAAACCGTTGAGGCCGACTGTACCCTGCTGCTCTTTTGGCCTTATCTAAATTTCTGTCAAGCTTTAGAAAACCTTCCATGAGCTCATTGAAAGCATCAATATTCTCAGGGGCAACATTAGGGGTAGGAGGAAGGTAAGCATCATGAGGATGTTGATATTCTGCAGTGACAGGGCTATATGGCATAAAATCAGAGGCATTTGGGGCCTAGTATTATTGATACGGGGGCCAATAGCCTATAAATGGATTAGGGGTATGGGAATAGCCACGATTCCTGTAAAATTCTGACATTTATAGCATCTAAATGCTGGATAATCATAAAAATATTAGAATGAGAGCAAAATAGGTTTGCAACCAAAGAAAAATTGGATACATACCAGAGAAGGAGTCACCAGGTGATTGAAATGCTTCTGGAAGTTGAACAGACCAGGAAAATCACCAAAATATTAACCTTTGATAAAATTTTAGGTACTTGGGCTGTTGATACCAACTGATTTGTTCAGTAGAGTTGCCATGGTGTTTTTTGTATTGCCTCCAAAGGCTGGTAATACTAGGAGAAACACCAAATCTCTTAGTATCTTGATGAGAAGTTCATCAAACTTGTCCCACCAGGCATGCCAGAACTGTTATCACCCAGATTTGCACCCTTTATTGTAGTTGCAAAACTTTAGCAATCTGGAGTAACATGGGAATGATCTTGAAGTGTGGGACCTTGTGAAATAAGATCAGACCTCTGGAGAAGGCCGGCTTCCTCTTTCTAAGCCTAATGCTTAGAGAAATACATCTAAACCTAGTGCTAATGCTTGCTGGGAAAAGGGTTAGAAGGAATGCTGAAAGGGAAATAAGTGATACACTAGATTTAGTGAGCGATGGTGATCTTGGTGTAGACACAACAATGAGCTCAATGATGAAGGGGATTCACATAGACTTATGACTGATTGAGGCTTCGGTATGAAGGTTAAACCTGCAGAGGAGCCCTTTTACTCACAAAACAGATTATAACTTCAACTAAAACACAGAAATCAAGACCCAAGAGAGGCAAGAAATCATGCATATATTGATCATGAAGGTCAAAACCATTGCAATATAGAAATATTCCATAGCAGAGGTATACCAACATAGCTAATCACATTCATTGGTGGATAAAAGGAAGACAACAGAGGCCAGATTCAGGCACAGTGAGTCACATTCCCATACCCTTGCAATTACACTAAGAGGTCTGACTACAAAACAAAATCGGTAGCATAACAGCCCCAAAATAAAACCATCCTCCTCAATACATCTGTTTTCCATGTATATATATCATTTTACATTTTCAGTTGGTTACAATAAATTCTCGCCCATGGGCACTGTTAGAAAATACCTCCACTGAAGGGACGTCCATCTGCCTGAAGTTATGGTGTAAAAGATCTGAAACAAGGCAGATGAAAGATATTTTTCATCTTTAATGTGGTCTACAGAGTCATCGATTTGTAGCAATGAATGCAATAAATATCTTCAGCTGAATATGCAACTGTTGCTGCTGAAACGTCATGATGGCCAAGCATGCAATGCCAGATCTAAAATTGAAAGTGAGAGAAAACCCCTGGAAAGCCCACCAAATGAAAGAGGAGGCAAAAACATGCATTTTTACCTTTTGTAGTATGTGGAAATTCACTAAAATGGAAGAGATACGGGCGGTCAAAGTTGCAGTCAACTATGTGTATATGTCGCTTTGCATCTGTGAATATATCAGCCTCTGAAACTACCTTTGAGTCTGCCTTTGCATATGCAAAGTGTTTTGTATGTCCGCCTTGTATGTGCAAATGTATGGGTAAATGTACAATGTGTAAAGATACAATTGCAACATATAATCGCGGGCCTTTTTACCTTTGTATTAACTTTTGCATGTATGCCCCCTGACATGTGGCACCGCCTGATTCGTTGCTGAGCTGGTCTGAGAAGCATCGCTGAAAAACTGCATCTTCTTCCTTGCATCTTTTCTTTGCATATCGCATTGTATATACAAACATACAATCGCAAATATACAAACCATATGGAACTCAAAAGATTATGAAGCAATTCTGAATTTGACATCGGGTCCAGCCTTTGTATCAATCCTTTTGCATATCTTATTTGCATATCGCAACACACAATGCCCCTATACATGCAAGCCGCGGACTTCAAATTTTTATGAAGCAGATTGGAAACATTCTTGAAATCCGGCTTGTATGTCGCCATTGTATGTTTGCCTTGTATATCGGCCTTGTAAATCGCAATATACAAACGCCAAATATACAAGCCACGGACTTCAAAAACTATCAACTGCTTTGATTGTTGGGTTGGGTTCGGCTTGTATATTTCTTTTGTATGTTCGCCATGTATATCAGCTTGTATATACAACTAGTGGGCCCTGCCGTTTGTATCCTTTTCCCTTGCACATTTTCTTTGCATGCGCCCGAGGTGCATTCTGCTTTGTATAGCCGTGGGCCCCACCAAATATATGTCGGCCTCTTGTATCTCACATATACAAACTGATTTGTATATGACCTTGTATGTTGTCGATATACAAAGGCTTTTGTATGCATTTCTTTGTATGTGCCCGATGCATGCTTTGCTTGTATGTCCAAACACACAATCGCAAAATGTACTTTTGGTGGACCCCACCCCTTGCATCTCCTCCCTGTATGTTTGGCCCTTTGTATATCAGTTTTGTATATGCAAACATACAAAAGCACATATACAAGCCACTATTCCAATATACATTGGCCTTTGAATGTTCTGCCTTTGTATGTTGCGAATGTATATTTCACTTGCATCTCGCACATACAAACCCCTTTCACTGTAGTGAATGCATGTTGGCCTCTTTGTATTTTTCATTGTATATACCCATTGTATGTGCAAACATACAAACCCGATATACATTCTACCCTGATATACAAGCACAGAATATTCTAGGAATCTGTGATAGATTCCCCAAATGCACATACAAACCCGATGTACATACAAAGATGCATACAATCACTTTTCACTTTTTTGAAGGCTGACTTAACTCCTTTTTTCTTGGCCCGCCAATGTACATCAAGACTTGTATGTCAACCTTGCATGTTTGCCAATTGCATTTAGGCCTTTGCATATTGTGAATGTATATTCCAAACATACAATGGCGAATGTATATGCGAATGTACATTCAAAATTGCATATTGAAATACAAGCATGAGACTGAGAAATCCCAGTGATAGAAAATACTTGAAGCTAAAATATTTCTGGGTTTTTCTGGGTTTTTTGCCCAGACTTTCTAAACGAGATTTTGGGAAATTTAGCAAGGTAGAGCATGATTATTTTAAGAATTTACACCTTGCATGGTCACTTTCTAAAAGATTTTCAAGGAAAATACAAGGTGAACTATTTGGCTCTGGAGAGAGGAAAATGGGTCAACAATTAGTATGCAAAGGATACTCTCAAGTTGAAGGAATAGACTTTGAGGAAACATTTGCACCTGTGGCAAGAATTGAAACAATAAGAATATTTTTAGCATTTGCAGCCTACAAAGATTTCAAGATATATCAAATGGATGTGAAGTCTGCATTCTTGAATGGAGAATTGGAGGAAGAGGTCTACATTGAACAACCAGAAGGATTCCAGTCATCTGATCAGAGTGACATGGTGTGCAGATTAGAGAAAGGTTTATATGGACTAAAACAAGCCCCCAGGGCCTGGTATGCAAGATTGGATAAATATCTGATACAATTAGGGTTTAGTAAGGGTACTACCAACAACAATCTCTATTTCAAGATCAATAATGAACAAATCCTAATTGTTGTAGTCTTTGTGGATGACATTATCTTTGGAGGCAATGAAGGTATGTGCATAGTTTTTGTTGGGGAAATGCAAAATGAATTTGAAATGTCAATGTTTGGTGAGATGAATTTCTTTTTGCGACTACAAATTAATCAATCAGATAGAGGTATGTTCATTTCTCTGTCTAAGTATGTGAAAGAGTTGTTAAAAAATTTTGGGATGGAGGACTCTAAACCGGTAAGCACTCCCATGATAACTGGTTGTAAGTTGAGAAAAAATGATGACTCACCTATGGCAAATCAGAAAAGGTATAGATCTATGATTGGAGGATTACTTTATCTAACCCAAACCAGACCTGACATAATGCATGCAGTTAGTCTTGTGGAAAGATTTCAAGCAGAACCTAAAGAATCAGATGTGATGGTAGTTAAGAGAATACAGAGATATTTAAAAGGTGCAATAGATTATGGATTGTGGTATCTAAAAGATAATAATTTCACTCTTAGTGCATACATAGATGCAGATTGGGCTAGAGATGTGAATGACAGGAAAAGTACAAGTGGAGGTGCATTCTTCTTGGGAAAAAGGCTAGTATCCTAGATAAGCAAGAAACAAGACTCAATATCTCTGTCTACTGCAGAAGCAAAATCTATTGCAGCAGCATGCAGTTGCACTCAAGTGTTATAGATGAAGTAGACATTGAAGGACATCATAGTCGTGTATGAAGATCCAATTGCAATCTTTTATGACAACACAAGTGCCATAAACACATCAAAGAATCCAGTAATGCATTCAAGGACAAAGCACATATCCATAAGATATCACTTCCTGAGAGAAAAAGTGACAGAGAATGAAGTCAAGTTGGAGTATGTATCTACAAAAGATCAGATTGCAGATATTTTTACCAAACCTCTACCTAAGGATACTTTTGAGTATCTCAGAGAAAAGCTAGCGGTTATTACCCCTCCTACTCTAAACTAAGATGCACAAGAGTGCATCAGTCCGGTGGTGCTCAGAGTTCTACATCCAAATATGAATTGATGCCTATATGGGCTACTTCTCAGGGGGAGTAGTCAAATGAAGAGAGTTTAGTTCAAAGCAGCAAAGTGCAAGTATGTGCCCTTTGCCATTGATGTCAAATGGGGAGAGAAATCATGTGCAAAACTTAGAGAGAAAGAGTGTAGGTGTGTAAAGAGATAGGGGAGAATCTTGTCTTGATGACTGTTAGAGTTTTTCACATCATATGTTGCCATCAATGACAAAGGGGGAGATTGTTGCAAGTATGTGCCTAATCAGTGTTGTCATTGGTGTCACATGTATCCTATCTTGCTATTAGTCTAGAATCTTTACATGTTGAGTATATTGAGAAAATTTGCTCCTCTGGAAGAAACAGAGAGTTGCAGTGAATTATAGTGAAGACAGTGTATTGCATACTGAAGAACAGTCCATAAGATTGCTCCACATTTCTTGTATACTAAATATCTTTATCTGCGGATTGGATGTTATTTAGAGGCATGTCTGAAGATGTAAAATCTTGAGTTTGAGCCTCCGATATGAAGAATTGAGTGAGTTATTATCACCAGAGTAAAACCTGCTTTTTCTTATTATTCACTGGTGAGAGGGAGAAAGTATTTTGTGCCATATTCCTCCGCATTAAAGTATTTTTCTCTGCAGTTCTAGGGGAAGTCTGGGATGATGATAAGTGCCTACAACTCCAATGGTTTGTGATTTGTTGGTCCACAAGCTATCTTTCTTTTATGATAGTCAAAGACAATGAAGTTCATATGCTCCAGTGTGAAGAATCTCATGGATAAGGTTATTAGAGTTTGTGCAGTTGCTCCTGATGATTATAATGTGCTTATGGATGTCTTGTGATCATGTTCATGCCCTTGCATTGGTCTGCAAGGAGTATTTTAGATCAAAGTTGAAGATTGTCCCCAAACAAGGTAGCGTGTAACTAGTCTTAGCCGACTTGGTTAATTCCACTAATTGCAGAGATCTCTTGATGATTGCAAAAGCATGTTGTGGCATGGAAGATCATGTTTGAGTCCCAGCTAAGGCATGGTGTGATCCGCATACATCTTTGCTACTTAATTAACTTAATCTTTGTATTAGGTCAAGACCTATTTTGTAAATGTTTGTAATGTCGACCTTGGAGATTGTTCCAATGGTTGATGAATGTAATGCTAACCTTGATGTACATTCCAAGGTTGATGAATGATATATATACTTGTAATTTGGTTGTGGAAAACATAACCTTTGGGCGAAGATGTGAAGATACAGAAAAGAGGTAAAAAGGTAGAGCAGAGCAGAGGAACTACTGTACTTCAATGTATTAATCTCAGACATGAAGAAGATACTGATCTTGGTAGTGAGCCACCAATAGGGTTTAACAACCCTCATTGTAATCTTTCTAGGTTTAGGGTTAAGGTAGTGAGCCTGCTAGACCTAGTTGTACTTCATGGTAGTGAGCCGACATGTTCTAGGCTCGTGGAGTGACCAAGCTTGAACATCATTTTTCAAAGATTGCAATATATTTGAGAGTTAATCCTCTCTGTGGCTTTTCCCCACCTTGGGGTTTTCCACGTAAAAATCTGGTGTCTCTTGTGTTTGATCTTGCTATTATGTTTAATTTTATGATTTCATGCTTTCTTATTTTAATCATAATATCAGTGGGTAAGTGATTAATGTTTTAAAGTGTAGAAGTAGTTAAAGTTTCAAGACAACTGATTCACCCCCCCTCTCATTTATCCGGTGCATTTCAACAAGGATTGATACCTTGACAGTGTAGTATGCTTCTTTGTCTATGTTGCAATAACAATGCATTCTTCTTGGTGACTTTTGCAGTGTTTCAGTGATTTCAATGCATGTTTGATCTTTAGCATGCTTAACCAGATCTTCATAATGTTTTGATGAGTTTGATCTTTGTATGAAGATACACTACCTGGGATAGTCTTGTTTGGTTCTTTTGCTAATTTGGTTCCAGCTTTCATGATATTTCATGAGAACAACATTCCTGATAATATTTGCATTCAGTTGCTGCGAAAGTATGTTTGGCACAGTGCTTAGAATAGTGCCTTGGTGAACAATGTTTCCTTGCTTGAATGATGTTGCATGAGAAGTAACAGTGTGACAGTATATTGGTTGTTATTCTAAGGGGGAGCCGATGATCTTTTTGGTTGCATAATTTTAGGGGGAGCTTCTAAGCCTACTTTTTATCCCTGATGTTTTCATGTTGTTCATACATTATGTATTCAATTTTTGTTGGTATGCTCACTATGTATATATGATGCATTAATGTGGCAAGTGATGAACAAGCTTCACTCATTGTTTTAGGTTGTGATTTCTTTTCATATTATTGCACCATGGATTTACAGTGACAGTTGGCATTGCAGTGTTTGGTGATTTGTGGTTTGATAGTATTCTACAATCATTATATCAGTGATTTGATAGATTTGGTATTCTCTCTTTGGTATAATAGTTTGATGTTTCCTGTGATAGTCTTTTATGAGGAGTATGTACTTTGATGTTTTGGTATTTGGTATATGTCCATAGGTTTCATAGTGATTGGTTGCTATACATTCTTTTGGTATTTGGTTTTTGATACTTTCAGTTGGTACTATTGATGGTTATATTTTTGGTATACTACTGACACCTTGTTGATGGTAATGCTTCTATTGATGATTTGACAGCTAGATGAGGACAATGGCAGCATAATACAATTGATTTTCTTTCATTATGATGGTACTTGGCACTAAAATTGGTAAAATATAATTCTCTCTATTGTGTTATTTGGTGTAGGAGCACCCCTGCAAAATACAGATTAGGTCTAAATATAGTATGTTTCATGCAGTATGATGTAATAAGGTCCATGTGACCAATTCCTATGTTTTTAAGTCAATCTAGGTTTTTGTGCAGTTGGTTAGAAGTTTGTTATGCTAGCTGTCTTCTCCCAGCCGTTTGGAAGTCTACCAGCCGCTAGGAATCGAGTCTATACTACTCTTGTTGAGTAGTTATTTATAAGCCTAGCTCAGATCCTTTAAGAAAAGAATGCATCGAACAGTTAGTTGGAGAGTTTTTGGTATTGCTAAAGTTGCTTGTGAAATTGAACAGAGTAATTGCTTATATTTTCTACAAGTAAGAATCAAGAAGATCCTGTTGATATCATTTTACTGTGTACTTGATTTTCTTGATCTGGCAGTCAGGATGGATTCACTTATCCATTCCACCGGTTAATTCTATGAATCAGTGGAATGGCCATGTACAGTAATTTAGATTTCTTTTCTATTTTTCTGTTTGTGCATTTCATGTTTTTGGGATCAAGTTATAGCATACAATGATTTACCGTAGCATCCTCATGTGCTAGGTTTTGAAGGTAGAAATCTAGGTTAAGATTGTTAAGAAAACAAATCGGATCGATCCTAGGATTTTCTGTGCAAAATTTGTGAAATTTCAAGGGTTTTTCTTTGATATACATTTGATGTATATACAGTGTTTGTACGTCACATACAATCCGTGAGTATATCGCTTTTGTATGTTGTGAGTATATCGCTTTGGGATAATCACGCTTGTATGTTGAAACATACAAGCCTTCGTAGATACAAAGGAGAGAGAAACCCTTGATGCATACAAAAGGGTCAATGGCGGGGTCAAAGGTACAAACGCCAAGGAGAATATCCCGCAGAATGTATATCAGGTTTTGTATGTTTACAAAGTGTGTCGGGATATACACCTTTTGAGTATATGCCTTTTGTATACAGTTTGTGTGTATACTTTAGTTGTATGGTTGAGACAGTTTGTGTGTATCCCTCTATTGCATTTTGTGGTTTGCATGTGATGAATGTATATTTCAAATATACATTGGATTGATATAAGGGAAAGTCAGGGGTCAACTGTTTTCAGAGGGAATATTCCAAGGAATGTTTGGCAGATGTATATTTTGGGTTGTATATTATGAATGTATGTCCAAACATACATTCCCCAGATACAAGGACTTGGTACATGCAAGTCAATGCCAGTCAAAGAATAGTTGGTATGTTTGTTTTGCATCTCATGCTTGTATATTGTAAACATACATTTCTTGTGGATACAACTGGTGACCGACGATAGAGGTAGGTAGAACCGGCTTGGTTGGTAGAAGTTTGTATGTATCAGTATAGTAGTGATCATTGGAGCAACACAGTTCGGCGAGCCCGATAGACTATGTCTTGCCGATAGGCAATAGAACGAAATGCACTCATCAGCGTGAAGTGGAATTTGGTGTGAAGATTTTTAGAGAAGCTGATGGTTATGGTCAGGCTGATAGGGTATGTTGAAAAGACATTAGAGCAGCTCTTGTCAAAGGAATGAAAATCATCAAGTCTCGCCAAGTTTGAACGCTTGTGCTGGCCACTTTGCATCATAGTGGTATCAGAGACAAGGAGTATCCTTTGGGAAGAAGGAGAAAAATGTCAGACGGAGAGGGATCAGAAGAGTTCCCAGCAAGGATGACCAAAGCTGAGTTGGTCGTCCTGATAAAGAAGCAGATTGCAGAGAGTAAAGCAATCAGTGCTTAGAATCAGGAATTAAAAGATGAGTTGGAGAAGTTGAGGGACAGAGTAGGAAAGGGAAAGGAAGATTCTGGTGAATGAGATAGGGATGAAGAGGAGATCCCTAGGAAGGAAGAGATAGAGGTTCCTGCAGACTAGAGGCCCTTACTAAATGCCCTCAAATCCATGGAGTGGAGGACCATGGATATGAAAATAGACCTGCCAGTGTTTGCAGGAAAAATGGAACCTGGTTCAGTAATGGAGTGGATAGACTCCTTGAACAATTTCTTTGAAACAGAGGAAATACCCGACCACCAAAGAGTGAAGATAGCTCAATCCAAAATGAAAGGAGCTGCACTAACCTAGTGGAATTTCATCCAAGATGACAGGGTGAAAGAAGGAAAGAACAGAGTTTCTACGTGGAAGAAGATGAAGGCTTTGGTGAAGGAAGCCTATGTTCCATTGGATTATAACATCCAGTTACATAAGAGGAGACAAAATCTAAAGCAAAAGGAATTAGATGTCAATGCATACATTGAAGAGTTCATGAATCTATGTCTCAAGACAAAGGTGAGGGAGAATGAGGAAGAGAAGGTAGCAAGGTATCTCAATGGGTTGAGATTCACCATCCAAGAAGACCTAAATCTGCATAGTCCAGATACAGTTCAGAAGTGCTATCAATTGGCACTCAAGGTAGAAGAGAAACTAAAGAGAAGACAAGAGCAGAACAATAGAGGAAGAGGAAGATAGCAAAGGGGAGGAAGAAGTCCTTTCAGAGGTAGAGGAAATGGATTTGGGCAGCAAGGAGACTCAAATCAGGAGAACAGGAAAGGAGACAACAATCAAACTCAGAAAGGAAGTTATGATCAAAGAGGAAATTTTAGGGGCAGAAGACCACCATTCAGAGGGAGATCTCAGGGAAGAGGATCTATCAGATGTTACAATTGTAACCAGGAAGGCCATATAGCCAGTAGGTGTCCAGAAAAAGCCACAAGTTCAGGGGGAGAAAGGAGGACAAATCTGATCCAAGAATCAGATTGTCAAAGTGCAACAAGTTCAAACACTTATCAAAGTGAGAATACTCCTGATGCTTATGGGTATCCTGAAAAAAGAGAATTTCTGATGATTAGGAGAGCAATGACCACCATGAAGGTGCCTGACAGAGAACCCCCACAAAGAAAGTCTCTCTTCAAAACCACTTGCAAGGTAGGAGGAAAGGTATGTAGAGTTTTAGTTGATTCTGGATCTACTAAAAATTTTGTGTCTATTGAAACGGTAGAAAAGATTAAGCTTAGAAGGCTACCCCATCCTTGCCCATACAAAATTTCATGGCTCACTCAAGGTCAACAAACAGTTGTGGAAGAGCAGGCTTGGGTGGAGTTTCAAATTGGACCATACAGGGACAAGTTATTGTTTGATATAGCTCAGATGGATGCTTGCAATCTCCTATTTGGAAGACCATGGCAGTATGACTTGAAGGCACGCCATGAAGGATTTAGAAACACATATTCAATCACCAAGGATGGTAAGGTGATAGAGTTATTACCATGGAACGAGAAGGAGGCAGAATCAAAAGGAAAGGAAGTCAAGGTGATGATGGTTGAAGGCAAACAATTCATGAAGGAGATAGTAGATGAAGGTGCAGTCACATATGCCCTCATTCCATGCCTCAAAGTGAACAAAGAGTAGCAAGAAGTCAAGGGAGAAAAGAAGCAAAGGTTCATAGACCCTGCTGTCCAAGAATTATTGGACAAGTACAAAGGCATCATCTCTGATGGAATGCCAAGGTCCCTACCACCTGTGAGAGATATCAGTCATTGCATAGATCTGATTCTAGGATCTACACTTCCAAACAAAGCAACATACAAGCTTATACCAGAACAGAATGCAAAGGTAGCAAGGCAGATTGAGGAATTGTTGGAGACAGGCCTAATTGGCAAAAGTTTAAGCCCATGTGCAGTACTGGCTATACTTGCACCAAAGAAGGAAGGCACTTGGAGACTTTGCACTGATTCAAGGGCTATTAACAAGATCACGATCAGGTATAGGTTCCCCATACCTAGGATAGAGGATTTGCTTGATTGTTTAGGAGGTGCCAAATATTTCACAAAAATAGATTTGAAAAGTGGTTATCATTAGATCAGGATTAGGCCAGGGGATGAGTGGAAAACTGCATTTAAAACCAACGAAGGGTTGTATGAGTGGAAGGTCATGCCATTTGGTTTATCCAATGCACCTAGTACTTTTATGAGGTTGATGAATGAGGTTTTGAGAGAATTTATGGGCAAATTTGTCATAGTATATTTAGATGACATTCTGAATTTTAGTAATACAAGGGAAGAACACCTCGGACAAATAGATTTGGTTCTCAAAAGGTTACATGAAGAACAGCTGATGATCAACTTGGACAAGTGTTTGTTCATACAGGAGGAGATCATCTACTTGGGTTTTGTTATCTCACACGACAAACTAAAAATGGATCAAGAAATGGTAAGTGCCATACTGTCTTGGCCAACTCCTCGAACCATGAATGATGTCAGAAGTTTCCATGGGATAGAAACCTTCTATAGGAAGTTTATAAGAGGGTTTAGTCATATCTATGCGCCCATGCTTGAAACCATAAAAGGAGGACAGAAGTGCAGATTTACTTGGACAAAAGAAGTAGATTCATTTGAGACATTGAAAAAGAAGGTGGCACAGCAGCTAGTCCTTGCACTGCCTGATTTCAATAAAATCTTTTAGGTAGAATGTGATGCAAGTCACATGGCAATTGGAGCAGTACTCAGTCAAGAAGGTAGGCCTATTGCATTTTTTAGTGAGAAACTCAATGATGCTAAGAAGAGATACTCATCCTATGATTTGGAGATGCATGCTCTAGTCCAGTCACTTAAAAAGTGGAGGCATTACCTGATGCCAAAGGAATTCATAGTGTTTACAGATAATCAGGCTCTTAGTTTCATAAACAGACAGGAGAAGCTAAACCATCGACACATGAAGTGGGTGGAGACCTTACAAGCTTTCACTTTCACACTCAAGCATAAGAAAGGGGTCAAGAACAAGGTAGCAGATGCTTTGAGCAGGAGGGTTCTAACAATAAAACAGATACGATTGGAAAGTGTTGGTATTGATTCCTTAAAGACTATGTATGAGGATGATGAAGACTTTGGAGAGATCTACAAAGTGTGTACTTCTTTTGAAGACAAATATCATGTTGAATACTCTAAATTTCTGATACAGGATGGATTACTTTTCAAAGGTGGACAGTTGTGTATTCCACGGTGTTCTATGAGGCTGAACATTATTAGAGAGAAGCATTGTGGGGCTATGGTAGGACATTTTGGTCTGGATAAGACTCTTGATCTTGTAAAGAGACATTACTATTGGCCTAAGTTATAGACAGATGTAAGGAGATTTGTGGAGACATGTGTGATATGTCAGAAAGCAAAAGGGAGATCAACTAATGCAAGTTTATACCAGCCACTGCCCATTCCTTCTAGACCATGGGAGAGCATCAGCATGGATTTTGTGTTGGGATTACCAAGAACAAGGAAAGGATATGACAGTGTTTTTGTGGTGGTAGACAGATTCAATAAAATGGCACATTTCTTACCATGTAAGACCACTGGTGATGCTTCATATGTTACAGACCTGTTTTTCAAGGAAATAGTGAGGATTCATGGATTGCCATTGAGCATAGTGTCAGATAGAGATGTGAAATTCATTGGTCATTTTTGGAGGACTCTTTGGAAGAAGCTTGGTACCAATTTATCCTTCTCATCAGCATATCATCCTCAAATGGATGGACAGACTGAAGTGGTAAATCGTTCCTTAGGAAATTTGCTCAGATGTTTGACAAGACAGCATGGAGAGAAGTGGGATAACATCCTATCACAGGCAGAATTTTCCTATAATGATACTGTTAATAGGAGTACAGGGAAATCCCCTTTTCAGGTGGTATATGGAATTCATCCAAGAGGTATTTTGGAGCTAAGAGATCTGCCTGTAGGAGAACCTATCAGTGCAGATGGAGAAACTTTTGCATCAGCAATCAAAGAGGTACATGATCAAGTCAAGACCCAACTCCAATAGGCCACATTGAAGTATAAAACCTATGCTGATAAGAAGAAGCGAGATGTATAGTTTGATGTTGGAGATTTGGTGTGGGTTAATTTGAAAAAAGAGAGGCTCCCAAAAGGTAAATATACAAAGCTAATGCAGAGGAAGATTGGACCATGTCAGATTTTGAAGAAATGTGGACAGAATGCTTATGAAATCCAACTTCCTTCTGATCTTGGATTGTCACCTATTTTCAATGTATGTGATTTAACTCCATACAAGCCTACTGTAGATGTAGAACATGAAGCACTACAGGGAACAACAGATGATGATATTCCTAAGCATGATCCACTGAAATTGAAGCAGATTTTAGAATCAAGAGTGGCAAAGAAGACCAGGAATAAATACTATATGAAATACTTGGTAGCTTGGCAAGGAAAACCTGATTCAGAGGCAGTTTGGATGACTGAAGAGTAGATCATCAAATAGGGTGCAGATCTTCAAACCCTCATCTCAAGTGGACTTGAGATTTCTTCTCTCGGGGAGTATGGTGCAGGGGCACCCCTTCGAAATACAGATTAGGTCTAAATATAGTATGTTTCATGCAGTATGATGTAATAAGGTCCATGTGACCAATTCCTATGTTTTTAAGTCAATCTAGGTTTTTGTGCAGTTGGTTAGAAGTTTGTTATGCTAGCTATCTTCTCCCAGCCATTTGGAAGTCTCCCAGCCACTGGGAATCGAGTCTGTACTACTCTTGTTGAGTAGTTATTTATAAGCCTAGCTCAGATCCTTTAAGAAAAGAATGCATCGAACAGTTAGTTGGAGAGTTTTTGGTATTGCTGAAGTTGCTTGTGAAACTGAACAGAGTAATTGCTTATATTTTCTGCAAGTAAGAATCAAGAAGATCCTATTGATATCATTTTACTGTGTACTTGATTTTCTTGATCTGGCAGTCAGGATGGATTCACTTATCCATTCCACCAGTTAATTCTCTAAATCAGTGGAATGGCCATGTACAGTAATTTAGATTTCTTTTCTGTTTTTCTGTTTGTGCATTTCATGTTTTTGGGATCAAGTTATAGCATACAATGATTTACCGTAGCATCCTCATGTGCTAGGTTTTGAAGGTAGAAATCTAGGTTAAGATTGTTAAGAAAACAAATCGGATTGATCCTAGGATTTTCTGTGCGAAATTTGTGAAATTTCGAGGGTTTTGCTTTGATATACATTTGATGTATATACAGTGTTTGTACGTCGCATACAATCTGTGAGTATATCGCTTTGGGATAATCGTTGTTGTATGTTGAAACATACAAGCCTTCGCAGATACAAAGGAGAGAGAAACCCTTGATGCATACAAAAAGGTCAACGGCGGGGTCAAAGGTACAAACGCCAAGGAGAATATCCCGCAGAATGCATATCGAGTTTTGTATGTTTACAAAGTGTGTCGGGATATACACCTTTTGAGTATATGCCTTTTGTATACAGTTTGTGTGTATACTTCAGTTGCATGGTTGAGACAATTTGTGTGTATCCCTCTATTGCATTTTGTGGTTTGCATGTGATGAATGTATATTTCAAATATACATTGGATTGATATAAGGGAAAGTCAAGGGTCAACTATTTTCAGAGGGAATATTCCAAGGAATGTTCGGCAGATGTATATTTTGGGTTGTATATTCTGAATGTATGTCCAAACATACATTCCGCAGATACAACGACTTGGTACATGCAGGTCAACACCAGTCAAAGAATAGTTGGTATGTTTGTTTTGCATCTCGCGCTTGTATATTGTAAACATACATTTCTTGTGGATACAACTGGTGACCGGCGATAGAGGTAGGCAGAACCGGCTTGGTCAGTAGAAGTTTGTATGTATCAGTATAATAGTGATCGTCGGAGCAACACAGTTCGGCGAGCCCGATAGACTATGTCTTGCCGATAGGCAATAGAACGAAATGCACTCATCGGCGTGAAGTGGATTTCGGTGTGAAGATTTTTAGAGAAGCCGATGGTTATGGTCAGGCCAATAGGGTATGTCGGAAAGACATTAGGGCAGCTCTTGTCAAAGGAATGAAAATCATCAAGTCTCGCCAAGTTTGAACGCTTGTGCTGGCCACTCTGCATCATTATTCCTCACCTTTGGCATGTTGTCAAAAGGGGGAGATGATATGTGATACATTACATTCATGCTTCATGTTACAATATGACGACTTTCCATTCATTTTCTCATTCATTCATGGGGAGATGATGTATGATGCAGTACAATAATTCAGTACAGTCTCATTCAGTTCAGTCATTCGATGTGGTGTATACATTGAATGTGGTGTATATGATGCATATGTTACATGTTTCATTTGGTATAGTTGGTATATGATGCATATGTTACATGTCTCATTCAATTGCTCACTACAGCTATATGTTGTTACAGTCATAATATGCTTACATACTTTTAATTCAGTTTCATATGATGCTTAGTTACAGGATCAACATGTCATCTATGCTTTATTGGACAATGGACAATAAACTTTGTAGTTAAATCTCTCATGGTGATGTTGAATGACCTTCATGATGGGTTGGAATCTCAGGATAGTTTGGTTTATTTGTTTGATCAATGCCAAAGGAGGAGTTTGTTGACCCCTTGTTGGCATTGGCAGAGTTGGCATTGATCCAAGTTAGGCATCTCTTGGTGCATGTTTGAAAGGCATGAGTTCTATTGTTTTGGTTGTCATTTGATGATGGTTGTCATTTGATGACACTTGGACAACTTTGTTATTTCTAAGGCAGCACTATTCTTATCAAGGTTATATTGATGGTATTTGTTTTGTGAAAAATGGTTAACAAAGGTTTGTGTCAAAGGCACTTTATTCTATAAACATTATAGTGCTTTGGTCGGTAGACTTTGATTTCACACATATTTGAAAGTTGATTAATGCACATTGTTGTGCGCTAGGGCATGAAGGTTTTTGACTGTTTAAAGGGTGATTTAGTCATATCATTTCACCGGCCCCATTTAGGGTTACTGGGACAGTAGAGAACTTTGTAAAAGATTGGAAAATACATTGTGCATCAGGCATTTCACAAATTTAGACTTTATTGTATATCTCAGCAAACTTAGGGTTTGACCTATGGCGGCATCCATTATGGCTTGAAGATGTTGAAGAGGTTTTGTGAACGTTGAGATAGTTAAAGATTCGGTTTGTCGGTTGTGATTTGTAAGTTGTTTTTGCAATTTCGAGAACTACCAGGTATGGAAGTTTTGCATTCAAGGGTTTATATATTTGTGAGAAACTCAAGGTACTGGGTGTGTAGAAAGGCAGTGAGATGGAAATATTATAATAGCAAGGACTTGTTTTTGTTTTGGTTATTTAATGTGGTTTTGAAAAGGTTTCCTCTGCAAAATATACTTCAAATGTTTAGTGTCAGCCTAGCAAGGATAAAAATAAGTCTAGTAAAGTTTTTGATCTTTAGTGACAGTATGGGCATAGTTATATTTTATACATTGTTTTGAGGAAGTTTTGTTTGTTTGGTTGAACATTACTATTGAAATTACTTGACCATAAGGTCAGACAGTGAAAAAGGAAACTTAAAACAACAAAATATACCTGTTACAGTTGATTTGATTACCTTGCTTTGAAATTGAACTCTTGAATATCATTTTTGTAAGACTGTTAAAGAAGAACAATGTTTTTGAAAGGTGTTTTACTTAATGTACTTTATGCCTTATAGATTTCAAACATAATGAAATCTATAGGACATATAATATAGTAGGCAGAAAAATAAACTGTCATGAATAGTAGTGAAATAGCTCGAAACCCTCTGTATCTTGATTTGATCTTTGAGATATTATAAATGCCAGTGAGGCATGATGTATTTGCCAGTGAGGCATGATGTATTTGCCAGTGAGGCATGTTGTGTAGCTAGTGAGGCTTTGCTAGTGAGGAAGTGGAAAATAAAAATGCCAGTGAGACAGTTGTAAACAATAAGCCAGTGAGGCAGTTGAATAAGTCAGTGAGACAAAAAGCCAGTGAGGCTCTGTAATTGGTGATTTCTTGATTAAGCCAGTGAGGCAATTTCTGAGTGGTTTTTCACCCCTATGAGGGTTTTCCACTCATGAAATTTATTGTGTTATGGTCTCATTTGATGTGTGGTTTACTTGGTCTCCATGTTTGAGCATTCAGTCTTGGTTGTTATTCAGTATTTGAATTCTTACTTTGATAAAGCTTGCTAAATTGATTAAGTTGCTATCAGTATCATTATTTCATGCACACAAATTTGAAGAGAAGTAATTGAATTGTTTTGAATACAACACTGATTCATCCCCCCTCTCAGTGTTGTTCGTACTCCAATACAAAAATAGAGATTAGGTTGGTTAATTGGTTATTAGATGGATGGTGGAGAATGAAAGGGGATTTTTATAATGTTTTATTGATTTGTATGTGTAAAGGGGTGTGATTGTAATAATAAAGTTTATTTAAATCATGTGAGATGGGAAAATAAATAAATATGACATTTATTTATTTAGGACTAGGACATTGTTAGATTTGATTGTGAAATCACCCAAGATCAAAGTGATTGAAGGAAAACAAGACAAGAACCCAGAGATGAATAAACTCAGCACTCTCCTAGCACTGAACTAGCACTTCTGAATAAGTGAACTAGTGAACTTAGCATAGGGAGAGATGAGTGTTGTTTATATAGCACAAAAGAGGGAAAATAAAGCCAAGAGAGGTAATAACTCCCAACTGCCCAAAATAGGTGGGGGTTATACCCACTTGGATAATGCCAGATTACATGGTTATACCTACTTAGGTAAAGATAGAAAATGGTTATGGGGAGGTGGCAAATAAGTCCAAAAGAGGGTGTGGCATTCAACTACCCAAATGTGGGTGTGAATGACACATGTGATTGAAGGATTATGCCACGTGTCCTCATCCTAACCACTTCATATAACCTAAGAAAGCTTACTAATGTGTAGGAAAAATAAATAAATAAAAACCTACACTAACACCCCCCCTTAAGTGTAGCTTAGGTGGGTGAAAAGATGCAAAGAAGCAAAAATGGGTCCTAACTACAAGGCCATGTTAGGTACCCATATACAAACAAATTCTCACAAATGGAGAAAAGGAGAAAACCCAGTGGGACAAAACTCCTCCCCAAAAGAGAGAAAAAAAAGAAAATAAGTTCCTCCACACAAGAAAGAATCCCATGCAAGGAAAAAGTCCCCTCCGGAATAGAGAGGAGAAGAGAGACTAAATAGCCTCCTCCCAAGTAGTCAACTGTGCCAATGGTTGATGCTCGAAACTGGATGTAGAAGATGGTCCACGATCGTCAAACAACATTATTCCCCTTAGGAAGAAACAAAACCAAAGGTGCAGTCATGATATCTTCCCATTCCTGAAAGGAATATGAAGGAAGAAAGCTCAAGATGTATGGTGTCTCTAAAAATTGATCATGTGTCTCCATGTCGATGTCAAAAGGTGTCACAAGCAAATCAGGAGTCTCAAGACTAACTGATGAAAGTGACAATGTAGAACCAAGTGGAAACTAAAGTAGAACAGGATCCAAAGACTCAAGTGTCTCCTCTGGAGACAAAGATGCCTCCTCTAAATGTTGCTCAACGATCTCCAAGCCTAGGTCAAACTGTGACAAATACTGATGAGATAAATCAGGTACTGTGCAAGATTTAGGTACTTCTGCAGAAGATGTCAACATGAACGATGACCGAGTCAAAGATGTGGACTCATGGATAACTACAGAATTTGTCATTGTAGAAACTGGTGTAGGCAGAGAAAGAACATGAGGGTCTGAATGTGCCCTCAAAACATATGAAGAAGATTCAACTTCATCAAAGAGAAGATGAATGCAATTGATAGTGTCTCCCAAGTCTGAAATGCTTGTCAAGAAGTCATCACTAGGCACTAAATCTGGAAGACAATGAAGATCCTGCTGCACTAAATCACAAGAAGCCATATCTATAGAAACACAAACATCATCAAATACAACAATCGATGGAGGAGAAGGAATGGAAGGCTCAAGAATTGGATCACATGTGAGAATACCCAGGTTCAAGTAACCAAAATTCTCCTCAAAATCAATGTTCACACTAGGAGTGTGATTAATAGCCAAAGGATTAGAACCATCATCAGGTGCAAAGTCTAAAAAGGTGTACAACTGAGATGCATGATCAACCACCCCAGTAGCCATGATCTCTCTGATCTCCAAGTCTCTAATGATAACTGAATCAGGTGTGAATTCCACAGTCTTCCCTTCTCCACCATGGGTGATCTGATAAATGGAAAGAAGATTGTTTGACAAATGAGGTACACACAAAACATCATTGAAAGTGCCATCCCCAATATCAATAGATCCCTTCCCAATTACATTCATGTAAGTGTTGTTGCCCATCAGAATAGGTGGCATAACACAAGGCTCAAAAGAAGAGAACATAGACTGTGAAGAAGCCATGTGATGAGAAGCTCCATAATCGAGAAGCCATCTCCCTGATTCATGACTTGTAGAAGCACAAAGAGCTTTACCTTTATTTTTCTTTGACTCAGAAGCAATATCTGCATGACCTTTTTCCTTATTAGATCTTGATTGTGAAGAAGAAGAAGAAGAAGATGACTCAGACATTCTAGAAGGTAGACTGATATTGTTCTTCTTAAGAAGATGTTTCAGTTCATTAATATCCTTCTTATAACAAGAATGTTCTTCATGTCCAGTCCTCTTGCAATATGCACAAGTAGACTTCTCCTTCTTAGATGAATCCTCCTTTGAAAAGGATTTGTTCTATGCTTGATTTGTGTGTGGATTTTTCTTTGATTTCTTCTGTTTCTTGTCAAATGTATCTGACTCTTTATGTCCCTTAGGCTGACCAGCCAACAAGGCCCGAGTCTGTGATGGCTTTATGAGACCCATAGAAAGAAGCTTATGTTGTTCATGCATTAACATCTTAGAAAAAGATGCAAATGAAGGCATAGTGTATGCAGATCCCATAGTCAATCTGTGAGTATAAAAGCTAGAAACAAAAGCTACAAATTCAGGACCGAGTTTGTTCAGTACATTATAGATTAACTAAATGTCCTTTTTCTCAATACCACAAGCTTTACATTGTGCTCTCAGATAATTAACCTTAGTTATATAATCTTGGATGTTGCCAAAGTTCTTAGGATCAAGGCTCGTCAATTCATTGTCAATTTGATAGCCTTTGACTTCATCTGTTTTTCCATACAAAGATTTTAACTTTTCCCAAGCATCATGTGAATTTGTACATGCTTCAATCTGAAACAAGAGATCAAGGGAAACAAAGCTACGAAGACATCCAATAGCTTTTGTATGTTCAAGCATCCATTTTATTTTTTCCTTATCATGTGTAGGTTCATCTACCTTTTGTTCAACATATGGAGTATACCCAAGTTGCATTAAGGAATTCCATGCATGTTGATGCCATGTTGCATAATTGTAATGTGTTAGCAATGGAACTTTCAAATGATCCATATATGCAAGAAAAGACGAACACAAGCAAACATATCAGAAAACACAGCAAGAGACCCCCCCCCCTTTTCACTCAATCAAGAATCCCCCCAACAAAAAATAATTTGGCACTTTATAAATCAGTGTGCTTACAATGTAGGAGTTTTCCAGAGTTTTACAATTGTCCAAAATGGACTCAAATACTGAAAGTACAATATGATCTTAGTATGAGAACCTTAAACTTACACCAATGTGTAGTTCTCAGAAAAATATTCACTTTCAAAAAAAGAATCACCTCAATCCGAGGTCGTATGTGAAAGTTACAAGCATTTGAAGTTCAAAAAACTGAGAACTGTCCTTTAGATCTGATGAGAAAACTGAATTTCTGGAAAAATGGGATCACTTGAAAAAAAACCAATTCCACCACTGCAAAGAACACAAAATTCTACCCTTTTTCAAAAAAAAATTCACTGAAAAAGGCCTCCGTATGAGTGAGAACGGGCCGTTTGAAAATCAGGAGCAAAATGCAAAACTCTATTGGTGTGGGGTCAATTTTCAAAATCCAACTACCACCAAATTTGGCCAAACTGCTGCTAATTTTAGCAAAACTGCCAAATTGTCTGTCTGCCAAATGATTTAAAAATCCGCCAGAAATGGAGAATGCCAGCTAAATTAAGCAGTTTGTTATTTTGGAGGAGCCGCTAAAATTCCTCTAACTTTGGCAGAGGTCAACTCTGGCGCGAAGGCTGAGGAAGTACACGGGTGCAGTTTTCTTTAAGGTAGATTTAAAAAATATTATAGAAATATTTGAAAGTATTAAAGAAACCTTGAAAAAAAAGGCTAATAAAGGTTATAAGGGGTACGTAAGCCTTTTTAAAAAAAGGCTAAACATTAAATAAAAAATGGGTGGTGGCTTCAAAAGCCACGTCCCCAACTCTAAATGCACGCCCTTATAAAATGGGCCCGAGAGCCAAGGGAAGGACGCAGCCAGGGGTACCCTGCGTACTGCGCAGGGGTAAATCCCCAAATAATTTTTCTTTTTTTTTTGTTTTGATTTTATTAAAAAACCTTTACAAATAAAAAAACTGCGATTTATTTTTTTTTCAAACAATTTTTTTTGTTTTAACACAAAAAAAAAAAAAAAAAAAATTTCGAGAATCGTGCCGTACCAGACGCAGGTGGGGCCGTACGGCTTCCCCAGCGAAATTTTTTTTTTTACCTCAAAAATGACTTTCACCAAATATGACAAATTTGATATGGAAATAGCAGTTTTGGGGTCCCCTGGACGAGATGGCGCAGTCCGTTTTGCCTCAAAATGCCCCAGTTTTGAGCAGCACACCAGATCTCCACAAAAAATTTCCTATTTTGAACCTTCACAGATCTCACCTCTAGTGTCCGATTTGGACGAAATAAAAACCTGATCTGATTTTTTCGGCTGCTCTAAACTCAATGGTGAGCTTAGAATGTCTCCAAGAAGCTCTGATATACCTGCAAATGACAAGCTTAGACACAGAACCCCTCGAGAAACTGATAACTCTCTCAAGCATTTATGATTCTCCAGGGCATCATTGGATGCAAGAGAAGAGAATACTTTGCTTTCAAGAATGAAGAGGACCCAAATTTCTTAAAATAATGCTAACCCACAACTCACAATCAGCGCTGATACCATGTTAGATTTGATTGTGAATCACCCAAGATCAAAGTGATTGAAGGAAAACAAGACAAGAACCCAGAGATGAATAAACTCAGCACTCTCCTAGCACTGAACTAGCACTTCTGAATAAGTGAACTAGTGAACTTAGCATAGGGAGAGGTGAGTGCTGTTTATATAACACAAAAGAGGGAAAATAAAGCCAAGAGAGGTAATAACTCCCAACTGCCCAAAATAGGTGGGGGTTATACCCACTTGGATAATGCCAAATTACATGGTTATATCTACTTAGGTAAAGATAGAAAATAGTTATGGGGAGGTGGCAAATAAGTCCAAAAGAGGGTGTGGCATTCAACTACCCAAATGTGGGTGTGAATGACACGTGATTGAAGGATTATGCCACGTGTCCTCATCCTAACCACTCTCATATAACCTAAGAAAGCTTACTAATGTGTAGGAAAAATAAATAAATAAAAACCTACACTAACAGACATTAGGATATGGGCTAATTAATTAAATAAATCATTTTAATTTATTTAATTAATAGGATAAAAATGTAGTAGGCATGGTTAGGACAGTGGACAATTTTTAGGTGTCTACATTTTGCCCATCCTTGAGATGGTGTTACGAATAAGAGAAGTAACTACATTTCAAAGAAAGATAAAATATAGTGGTTTTTAGAAGAGTTGCCCCAACCACTCGAAATTGTTTTAATTTATTTAATTAATAGGATAAAAATGCAATAGGTGTGGCTATGATGGTGGGCAATTTTTTGGTGTCCACAAAGGGTACTAGATTTTGTAAAGAATAGAATTATCTATAATGTACTAAATTATATTTTTCCCATGAACTCAATTTTTGTGACCACATAAATGAACTTGGCACATGGAAGAAAACTTTGACTATGGAAATAAACATTTGACATGTAGAGCTTGTATGCTTGCAAAAAAAGTCTTTTCTTCATGTTTGGGCCTAAAACAAAGACTAGTGGTGTTGATAAAAACTTTTAGGAGGTTGCTAAGCAAGGATCTTCTCCTTATAACAAGCTTAGATAGATCTAATCAAAGGTTTTCAAGATAAAATCACAAGCAAGACAACATGCAATGAACACATTAGGAACTATCCTAGAGAATGTGAATAACTTGGAACTTGGAGATAAAAACAAGATGCAAAAGTGTGATGCAAATACCTAGTGTGAAACTAGCATTTCAAAACTTGTTGAAAAGAAGGCGATGCAATTAGAAAACATTATGGTAGCATGAATATATGACAAAGGAAAGAGTGGTTCTAAGAGCAACTCAATTGGATAAGGACCCTAGTGCAGGAGCACCTTCTCTATGGTGCAGGAGTCATGTTTTGTTTTTGTTTTCAATAAGGCTTTTTAAGCCACTTCATGTTTGTAATAAGGTTTTTTTGTGTCAATTTGGTTACTAGACCTATGTAGACCATGTTTGGTCAAGTTTGATGTAATCACACAATAAAATCATGTAGTTTTCTTGTGTTAGGAGAAACCCAATGGCTAACTGACTTTCAAAATCAGTTTTGTACGGTTGGAAGGAATGTAACTGTTGTCCCAAGCCTTCTATAGGTGAAGCATGATGTAATTTGGGACAGAGGGGAATGAATGAATGAAGATCTAGATTTTTGGGTGTGTCGAAAACATTGTCTTTTTTCTGAGTAATTTTCTGTAGTAGTCATTCTGTACGGATAGTTGTTCTTCTGAAACTGATTGGAGATGTTCAGGCATTGATAGTAGTTTGATGTCTAGACGTATTGTAGTTTTGTGAGCTTTTGTTCTTTGTGTAGAGACTGTTCTAAAACCTAGAAACTAGGATTCTGTGAATAAATGGACTATATCTCCTCTGTCCACTGAAAGTAAGATTATCATGTTCAGTGTGATGGAGGAATATAGTGTAAGTTTTGTGTTTTCTGTAGTTGTGATCAAACACCCAAGGACCCAAGGAGTTTGGGCATGAGCCGACTAGGCATCTCTATGTGACTAGTCACAAACGATAGGAAAAGTGTGGTTGTGGAGTGGCCAAATTGATGGGGTGATCAAGTGTTTGTAGTGGATTGTAGATTCCTTTCGATTCTGTCAAGTTTCTATTCTGTACATTTGCTTAGTGTCTGCGTAGTCGCAGAGGCATGGGAGTCGTCATTGGCGTAAGGTTCATATTGATTCACCAAATGTATATTGAGGATGCATATCGCGAATATATATTGCGAATGCATATCGCAATTGTATGTTGAGAATGTGTATAGAGATTGTATGTTGAGAATATACATTCCGTTGGATGCAAATGGTGACCGGTCGTAGTGGTGAAATCAGGGTGGAGATACTTTCATCTACCAACAATAGCAAGTCAAGTCTTGCATATGCTAAGTTAGTATATCGGTGAATCGGAAGGACATACAAGAAGTTTGCTGATGGTCAAAGTCTAGCCGACATGGTTGTGACTAACTGCCACGGTTAGGTCGAGTGGAAAAGTAACCGCATTGGGTATCGGTAGGAGGTTAGAATACATCGCCGACAACAGTAATCTCTCCGAAGACAAGGAAGTTGAGTGTCAGGGAGAGTTGGGAGATTGGGTAGAGAGTTTGCAAGGTGGTCGACAGGGTTGGGTCACCAAGACATAAGCCACATCTCGCCGATCAAATTTGTTGATCAATTGAACGCTTCCACTGAGCACTCTGCATCATATTGGTATCAGAGCCAATATTTGAATTGGAGCCGTGTATGTTAGACACGGAGATAGAAACTAAGGCTAGCACAATGCCTCCCAAGTCTATGAGCGCCATCAAGAAGATGGTAGAGGAGATGCTTGAAGAAAGGTTGAAAGAAGAGGAGTCCAAAGGTAAGAGTAAAGAGGATGGAAGTGCTTTTGATACAGAAGAAAAAGAAGAGGCAGAGGAGAGCCCTCAAGAAAAAGATATATTTGCAGACCAAAAGGCATTCTTGAATGCACTCAAAGCTGCTCATGGAGATAGTGGCGATCCAAAGATGGATGTTCCTACATTCAATGGGAAACTAGATGGAGATGCCCTCATGGATTGGATTGAAGCCATTTGTAACTATTTTGACTTCAAGGAGTATAATGACAGCAAGAAAGTCAAGTTTGCTAAGACCAGACTGAGAGGTTCTGCCCTAGTTTGGTGGAACTATACACAATGTGAAAGAGAGAAAGTTGGAAAGAACCCTATCACCAAATGGAGTAGAATGGTGGCCATGCTAAGAGACAAGTTCATGCCATCTGATTATGAGTTGTAGACCATTAGGAAGTTTAATCATCTCAGACAAAAGGATATGAATGTGGCTACATATACTGAAGAATTTCATAGATTAAGCATGAGAGTCAATCACAAGGAGGAGGAGAAAGAGATGGTGGCCAGATATCTTGATGGTTTGAGGTATAACATACAAGATGAATTCAGTATGGTGGTTCCTAAAATAGTGGATGACTGTTTTCTATTAGCCTCTAGGGCTGAGGAAAAATTGAAAAGAAAGGGTGATCAAAACACCAGAGGAAGAGGTGGTAGAAATAATAGGGGAAGAGATAGTTTTGGTAGAGGACAATCAAGTAGAAATGAAAACCAAAGTCAACAAGAGTCTCATTTTGATGTAGACCATAGAGGTGGTGGTTTCAGAGGTTGGAGAAGACCAAATGGCAGAGGTAGAGGAGGTGGTGCAGGCAGAGGACCCAGAGTTTTCACTGGTAGATGCTATGGCTGCAATCAAGTAGGCCATACTGCGAGCAAATGCTGTTGGCAAGAGACACTGTATGGCTTCATGAGTGTTGTCATTGATGGCAACAAAGTCCATCCCACACATCCGCAGGACATGGTGTGTCTATACCAAAATTCATATTGAAGAGTATTTTAGTCCGGTGACCAAAAACAGAGCATGTAGCAAGGTCTGACAATCAGGTCCAGATCTCTCAGAGGAAGTATCTTAGTAAAGTGCGAACTTGGGGAAGTCAAGAGGAGTACCATGACTAATATATTCCAGAGATTGAGCCTCCGGAGATGTAAGAGTGAAAAGATGTGAAAACCTAAGTGATGGGTTCCTGTTTGGCAGAGTAGACTGAAGAAGAACTGACCGGCAGAGCATTAGACCTTAATCCGGATAAGATATTGATGGTGATCAAGGTTCTTATGGTATCATTCATGATTGGCCGACATGATTGATGACTTCTCTAACTATCTTTTTGATACGCATCACTTAGTAAGCATGGATTCAGCCGACAGACCAGAGTTTGGAAATATCTTGAGTTTTCCAGATGCCGACTAGAAAGATGATTGAAATCATTGATGCGGATATATATACCTGATTGATTTCGGTATGAAGTTGTGTGTGGTGTGTTGTGTAGTGCGAAGAAGAGTAGAAAACAGTGTGAAAATAAAGATAGAGGTCCGGTATGTGACAGAACAACAACACTAAGGCAGAGGAAGAATGAAGTGCAGTAGATCAGTATATTGAGCTTAACCGCAACTAAACCTAAGCATATGTGGATGCTTCTCATCAGTTCAAGTACCTAGTTTCATTCTATAAACTATTGTAGGCAGTGGGCCTCTTGTGAGCAGTGTGCTCAGGCAGTGAGCCCTAACTGGCAAGTGCCATTTTGCACTACTTTATTCTTTTAACAGAGAATACTTTCTTGGGTTAATCACCCCGTGGTTTTTTCCCTTAACAGGGTTTTCCACATCAAAAATATTGTGTCATGTGTGTTGAGTTTATTTCTGCTTCCATTGTTATGCATGCTGATATGATTTGATATTGCTTTAATTGTTAAAGAAGAAAAAAATCAAATTATTAAGATAACTGATTCACCCCCCTCTCAGTTATCAACAATTGGTATCAGAGCCAAGTTCCTCCAAACAGAGCCTAACAGCTTGAGGAAGATCTGGGAATTCAAATGGATGTGTATGGTATGAGGAAACAACTTCAGTCTGCCCTTGATGATCTTGAGCAATCTCACTTTGAAGTCAATAACTTGAGAGAAAGACTCAAAGAAGCTGATGACTTCATAAATGAACTAAAGGAGAAACTGAGTATCTCTATAAAAAAGAGAAAGGAACTTCTTCAACAATTAGCAAATCAAAGTGAAGCCAATGATATTAATGAAGATTTGAATGAGAAGAACAAACTATGTGAGAAGCTATCAAAAGAGGTCATTATGGTAAGACATGAAATGGAATCAGGAGTTATGAAATTCACCCAAGAAATTGAAGAGAAAAGAAAGACTGAAGATAATCTAAAACAATCTCTCAAGGAGAAGTCAGAAGACTGCCACAAAATAGATAGAATAATTAGGCATTTGGAATCTGATCTTGAAGAAGCTAGAGATAATGAAGAACAACTTGAAAATCAGATTGTCACTCTAAAAAGGGATCTTCAAACAACAAATGAATACAAAGAGAAATTCAAGATAAGCTCTGCTCAGCTTGAAGTTCTTCTTGAAAGCCAAAAGAGGGTAGATGACAAGCAAGGCTTGGGGTATGAGAAAGGTGAAAGTTCCGGATCCAGTAAGAAGAACTCTGGATTAGGAAATCCAAGGAACAGACCTAGAAGACCTCCGGTAAGCAACCAAATGCTCAAAGATATCCATCCTTCAATGGATACTGCCACAATTGCAATAAATTTGGTCATAAAGCAAATCAGTACAGAAGAAGAATGAATCAGACTAATTCATCCTTCTCCGGACAGTGTTTTAATTGCAAAAGGTATGGTCACAAATCTCATGAATGTAGAAATATGCAAATGAACAATTCATTCAATGGTAGATGTTTTGCATGCAATAGAATGGGACATATGGCTAATCAGTGTAGATCAAGAGGATATCAGTCAAATATGAAAAGAAATGTTGTTTTCTACAATTGCAATAGATCCGGTCATATTGCCAAATTCTGCATAAGTAAGAATCAGGACAACAAGGGTCTGGTACTTCATAATAAAAACCAAGACAAAGAAAAAGGAAAAGTGAATGTGGATGAAATTCAAAGGGAAATGAACAAGATTTGGGTGAAGAGGAGTACAGAAAATGTTGAAGATAGATCCGCACCAGAATCTGGTGCTGATATCCCTTCCAAAAATTAAATAGATGAGCTCTGGCTCAGGGGGAGTCACAAAAGAAAACAAGTTTCCCCCAGCCAGTCAATTGGTGCCTGAAATTGGCACATGGAAAGTTGCAGATTAAAGGGTTCTTAGAAAAATATCTAAATAAGCCTCGGTAAAGATATTGAAGATCCGCAAGAAATTTAGAAGAGGTTAATCTTCCAAGAATGATTTGGTTTAATAGTCATCTAGTAAGAACAAGACTTTCACAGTTAAATCCGGTATGATTCAAATTGAGGTATCTTAATCTGCGGATAAATGGAATGATTGGAGAAAGGTAGATAGATTGCTAATATTCACCAAGAATAACTCTAAGTGCATTTCAGTGATTCAGAAAGAGATCTCTCAGAAACAAGAAAAACAAGGCAATTAGAATAATCTAAGTTGTGCATTTATTGCAAAATGGAATTAGGGTTTGCGCAAAAATAAAAGGGTTCTTTTGTTCATCATTTGTTCATTTGCATTCGAGAAAAAGAGAAAAGGAGCTCTGCAAATGAAATTTTCTCAAGCCCCTCAAAGATCAATCGCAGAAATCAATTCTTCCAGCAATCCGATCCAGCTCATATCGTGAACCCTAGAAGCATAAAAGGTATTTTTTGCTCTTGAAAACTTCTCTCTGAATCTTTTGAAAGATGGCTACTCTGAATGTCGTGAAGATCACTGATAGGCAACGTCCTAAATTCAAGAAACATCCCTACAAATCCCTCGAAGTTGATTCCCTAGGCGCCTCTTCAAGCATTCCGCATGGGGTTTTGCATGTAGAAGATGTTAGGGCATATATTCATGCAAACATTGAGGAATTGGGGGAATCCAAGCTAATGGATATCTATCACAATCAGTTAATAGATGATACTTTTGAACTGAAACCACAGTACAAGGCTATTCGGGATAGGCATTTTGGACATTGCATCCATTTCCCCTATTTTGCAGAATAGGAATGGGTCCGGTATGTTCTAAGCAGAATGCATGACAACTTTATATGGTTGATGAGGCCATTTAAGATAACCAAGGATGCCATTAGGGCAGTTACCGGATTGCACTCATCTGGTGGTTTACCTGCTCTCAAATCTATCAAGAATCAGATAGCGAGTGAGGCAACCGGATCAAAATTTGACAAGAGAGCAATGACTATAGAAGATATCACTAATCCGGATATCAAGTTTGCATCTATGATAATTGGCTATAAGATATATCACTCTAGCAGGGAGAATTCAGTATCTGGAACTGCTGTGTATATTGCTTATGAAATGCTAAGGAAAAATGCTAACTATGATCTCTGTGAACTTCTTCTGAGCCAACTGTTAGAAAACTTACAAAGGATCAAGAAGGACAAGGAAAACTCATTCAAATATGGTGGTCTGATATTGTGTCTATTCTTTTACTTTATGAATGAGCTACCTAGATCTAGTGGTTAGAAATGGCAAAATGACAGACCAGTAGCCATACAAATCAGAGATTATTTGCATGGAATTGGTGATGCCAAGACACAGAATACAGCACTCTGGGGCTACTTCAAGAACTTTCAGCGTATGATGCAAGCCAGAGAAAGAATCCCTCAATCATTAGTTGAGAAGTACAAGGATACAGTGTGCTTTATGGTGGATACTGATCAATGCCTAATGGAGGCAGTGGAACCAAGAATAGTATGGATCATGCCAATGGGGTATGAGGTTGATGAGAAAATCCTAGAACTGCATATCCAACATCTGCTGAGTCAGCCCAAGGACCCTAAAGCTGAAAGGTTTGGAACCTACCAAGAGCCGAGTGTAAAAGTTCATATTGAACTAATACAGCCTGAGATCAAGAGAAAAGTAAGGAGGGAAGTAGAAGAATTTGCCAAGAGGCATGGAATTTCAAATGAGGCACTTGATGCAAATAGAGAAAAGATGGAAAGGGCAGAGGAAGAAAGGCAAGAAACTGAAAAAGAAAGTGCTCTGGTGCAAGGCCCTCCCGAACCAAATCCTCTAAGAGCTCTACACATGCCACCTCTAAAGGCCAAAAGACATCAAAATTGGAAGCCCAGACATCCGGAAAGGGAGAGAAGAGAACAAAGAAAAAGGCAACAAGATCCTATACGAGTCAGAAGGATGATGAAGAAACTGAAACCGATGAGGAAGTCAAGAAAATGAAGAAGAAGAAGAAAACATCCAGTGAACCCTCTACCGGTCATGACAAGGAAGAGAAGGCAGAAGAATTTGTTGAAAAGCCTACTCTCTGCATTGATGATATAATCAAATCAGTTAATGTGGATGGGAACTTGAAACCAATGATTGAGTTTTATGATGACTATAGTGAAACTGATCAGAAGATCCTGCAAGAAGCTACAGTCAAGTATTTAAACATCTACAACAAAGCATTCATTGAAATTATATCTCTGATTCCTAAAAGTCTAGAAAAGGAACTTGAAATAAGAAAGAACAATGCCATGGAAAAAGACCTAGAAATCCAGGAGCAGATTGCTATCCAACTTTATCCCTCCACTCCAAAGAAAATAAACATGGTCTTCAAAGATTGCAAGGATGAGTTCCGGAGCAAAGCTAGAATGAATCAGCTTATGCTTGGAGAAACTGACAAAGTGGCAAAAGAAATAGAAGATATCCTCTGGAATGCTTTTAAAAGATTCAATCTTCCTATTATAGAGGACTTAGGTGTTGAACCCTCTACCATGGATGACAAAGGAGAATCTACTGAGACAGTTGCAGAAGAGACAAAGGAAGGTGAGGAGAAAACTGAGGATCTAGATTCCTCTGCTCCGGAAGAGGAAGTCCTTAAAGAAGTAAACATCTCTCCCCCAGTTTCCCTAGCAGACTCCAGATCTAAAGGAGAAGAAAGAATAGAAGAGAAAATCAGTCAAGAAGAAGAGGTGAAGGGAAGAGAAGAAGGTCAAACAGAGAAGACCACAAGTGACAGTGCTGAGGCTGCAAAAGGGAAGAAAACTCTGTCTCCGGAAAGAGACACTACAGAAGTAGTCAAAGACTTCTTGACAAAAGAAATGATGGAATTAGATGAACCGGAGCTACTTCAAGGACCATTCAATTTTGATTCCCTCTCCCCGGTTCAGACTATGAAGATAGCATCCTTTGCCCATGCAAAGACAAAAGAAAAACTTTTGAAGTCTCACATGGAAGACTATGAGTTAATAAAAATTGCATCTGGTGCATTGGAGAAAATCATGCCATCCTTCCATAAGGATCTTTCGGCCTCTTCATCTGGTAACTTAAAATCTCTTGTCAATTCAATTAGCACACATTTTGATTCTTTGGAAAAGTTAGCTGAAGATAAAGTCCAGAAAGAATTTTTGGGAAAGAGACTCTCTGAGGTGTAGGGTCTAATAAAAAATGATAGGAGAGTTATGGATATTGGGATAAAGAGCTTAGAAAGTGCTCTTAAAGATGGCGGAGAAATATATAAATTTTGTTTATCCTGGTCTAAAGTGACAATGGATATTGAGAAGAAAGTGAAAGAACAAGAGGATAAACTATCAAGTTTATCCCAAAATTTTGATCCTCTTACCTCCATAATAAATCAAGAGTGCCAGACTATTGTAGTCATAAATGAAATTAAGAAGCTTGAGAAGGAGAAGAAAAATATAATAAACAGGTTAGGTGAACTCAGAGGGATAATTATCCCTAAGTTAGAGGCCATGCATGAGGCCCTAACTGATGCTCAGACCATAGTCCGGACTAGTGATCCGACAAATCTAAAGAGGGCAGAAACTTTTGCATTCCTGTTGAGTGGTCACATCTCAATTTTGGACAGGATGAAGAAGAGTTGGGCGACAGAAGTGGTACAGTTGAAGACCACCTTTGTAGATATACTTCAATATATGTAAGTATAACATGTATATATACGTATGCGGCTAAGTATAGTTAAATTTTTGGAAATTTTGGTATGCGGATCCTACCCTTTGCCATTGATGTCAAAGGGGGAGTGAGGAGCAGTGAAAAATGTGGAATCTAGCAGAAGGGGAGCTCTGAAAGAGTGTACATTAGAACAGAGCATTAGCCAAGGGGGAGTATAGTGTGACACTTTAGTCATTTTTCACTAAGTGTTGCCATCAATGCCAAAGGGGGAGATTGTTGGCAAGAGACACTGTGTGGCTTCATGAGTGTTGTCATTGATGGCAACAAAGTCCATCCCACACATCCGCAGGACATGGTGTGTCTATATCGGAAGTCAGATTGAAGAGTATTTTGGTCTGGTGACTAAGAACAGAGCATGCAGCAAGGTCTGACAATCAGGTCCAGATCTCTCAGAGGAAGTATCTCATTAAAGTGTGGACTTGGGGAAGTCAAGAGGAGTACCATGACTAATATATTTCAGAGATTGAGTCTCTGGAGATGTAAGAGTGAAAAGATGTGAACACCTAAGTGTTGGGTTCCTGTTTGGCAGAGTAGACTGAGGAAGAACTGACCGGCAGAGCATCAGACCTTAATCCGGATGAGATATTGATGGTGATCAAGGTTCTTATGGTATCATTCATGATTGGCTGACATGATTGATGACTTCTCTAACTATCTTTTTGATACGCATCACTTAGTAAGCATGGATTCAGCCGACAGACCAAAGTTTGGAAATATCTTGAGTTTTCTAGATGCTGACTAGAAAGATGATTGAAATCATTGATGCGGATATATATACCCGATTGATTTCAGTATGAAGTTGTGTGTGGTGTGTTGTGTAGTGCGAAGAAGAGCAGAGAACAGTGTGGAAATAAAGATAGAGGTCCGGTATGTGACAGAACAACAGCACTAAGGCAGAGAAAGAATGAAGTGCAGTAGATCAGTATATTGAGCTTAACTGCAACTGAACCTAAGCATATGTGGATGCTTCTCATCAGTTCAAGTACATAGTTTCATTCTATAAACTATTGTAGGTAGTGAGCCTCTTGTGAGCAGTGTGCTCAGGCAGTGAGCCCTAACTGGCAAGTGCCATTTTGTACTACCTTATTCTTTTAACAGAGAATACTTTCTTGGGTTAATCACCCCGTGGTTTTTTCCCTTAACAGGGTTTTCCACATAAAAAATATTGTGTCATGTGTGTTGAGTTTATTTTTGCTTCCATTGTTATGTATGCTGATATGATTTGATATTGCTCTAATTCTTAAAGAAGAAAAGAAATCAAATTATTAAGATAATTGATTCACCCCCCTCTTAGTTATCAACAAATGCCCTGAGAAGGCATCTAGTTCCCATGATGGTGGGAGAAGGAATCAGTTGTTGAAAGATGATGATTGCCAAAGTGTGAATTCACCCATTAGTAGTGTTGCACCAGTCCTTGAAGGAGAGAGCATGATGATCAAGAGAACCTTGATGAAGATGCCATTGAAGCAAGAGCCCCCACAAAGGAAGACCCTCTTCAGAACCCAAGGTATAGCGTATGGTAAGCTTTGTAAAATCATTGTTGATTCAAGTTCTACTGAGAATGTAGTGTCTACTGAAATGGTAGAGAAATGTAAGTTGAAAAGGCTGCCCCATGTTAGTCCTCATAAGATCTCTTGGTTGAATAAAAATCAAAATTACATGGTAGAAGAACAAACCTCGGTTGAACTTGAGATAGGTGATTATAAGGACAAGGTACTGTGTGAGATTATCCCTATGGATGCTTGTCACCTTCTTCTTGGACATCCATGGTAGTATGATGTGAAGGCACAACATGATGGTGAGAAGAACACCTACCTCATCACCAAGAATGGAAGGAAGTTTAGGATGGATCCTATGCAAGAGCAGATTGGAGAGAAGAGTAATGACACCAATGTCATGATGGTTAGTGGCAAAGAGTTCTTACACCTCATGAAGGAGAAGGATACCCAAGGGTATGCCTTGATAATGAAGCCTAAAGATGAATCAAGACAACAAGACAAAAAGCAGAAAGAGATTCCACTAGAAGTGCAGTAATTGTTGGATAAGTACCAGAATCTTGTGGTAGAGGATACTCCTAAATCCTTACCACCCGTGAGAGATATAAGTCATCAAATTGACTTGATTCTAGGTGCCACATTTCCCAATAAGGCTGCCTATAAATTGACACCACAACAAAATGAAGAGGTGAGTAGACAAATTCAAGAACTCTTAGAGAAAGGATTGATTAGAAAGAGTCTTAGTCCATGTGCAGTCCCTAGTGTACTTGCTCCAAAAAAAATTGGGAAGTGGAGACTATGTACGGACTCAAGAGCCATAAATAAGATCACAATAAGGTATAGATTCCCTATGCCAAGGATTGAGGATCTTTTGGACTATCTTGGTGGGTCATGTTACTATTCAAAGATTGATTTGAAATCTGGTTGTCATCAGATCAGAATTAGGTAGGGAGATGAGTGGAAGATTGCCTTCAAGACAAATGAAGGTCTCTATGAGTGGCTTGTCATGCCATTCGGCCTTAGCAATGCTCCAAGGATATTCATGCATTTGATGAATGAGGTACTTGTTGAATTCATTGGCAAATTTGTAATTATTTATCTCGATGACATTCTTATTTTCAGCAGGACAAAAGAAAAACATGTGAAGCATCTTGGACAAGTGATGAAGAAGTTGCATAAGAGTAAGTTGATGATCAACTTGGATAAGTGTGAGTTCATGAAAACTGAACTTGTGTACCTAGGTTTTTTTGATTTCAAATGGTTGTTTGAAGATGGACCCCACAAAGGTTGAGGCCATTCTCAGTTGGCCTACTTCTAAGACAGTGGGAGATGTTAGAAGTTTCCATGGTTTGGCAACTTTTTAGAGGAAGTTCATTAGAGGATTCAGTCACATAACTGCTCCTATTCTTAACACCATCAAGGGTGGGATAAAGTACAAATTTCAATGGACAAAGCAAGCAGATGATAGCTTTGAATTGTTGAAAAAGAAAGTGGCTGAATTACCTACATTAGTACTCCCAGATTTTGACAAAGTTTTTGTTGTGGAATGTGATGCAAGTCAACAAGCAATAGGTGTTGTTCTTAGTCAGGATGGACATCCAGTGGCCTTCTTTTCAGATAAGTTGAATGAGGCTAAACAAAGGTATTCTACCTATGACCTAGAGCTTTATGCAATGGTGCAAGCTCTCAAAAAGTGGAGACACTATTTGCTGCCCAAAGAATTCATTGTTTTTACTGATAACCATGCTCTTAGCTTTCTGAATAGTCAGGAAAGGTTAACTCATAGGCATGTTAAGTGGATGGAATAATTGCAGGCCTATACCTTCATTATTAAGCATAAAAAAGGTGTTGCCAATAAAGTGGCTGATGCTTTAAGTCGAAGGATGCTGGTTATACAGGAAGTACAGATGGAAAGCATGGGCATAGATTGTTTGAAGGAGTTATACAAGGAGGATGCAGATATCAAGGCTGCTTATGAAGTGTGTGCTAGTTTGGCTAACACTTTTCATGGTGAATATTTAGATGTTGTGTTGCAGGAAGGTCTCCTATTCAAAGGTAGTTTGCTATGTGTTCCTAAATGTTCAATAAGGGATAACATCATCAAAGAGAAGCACAATGGAACTTTAGGAGGACATTTTGGGTTGGACAAGACTTTGGAACAAGTCACTAGATTCTACTATTGGCCAAAGGTACAATCAGATGTCAGGAGATATGTTGCAAGTTGTACCATATGTCAAAAGGCCAAAGGTATGTCTTCTAATGCTGGTTTATACCAACCCCTTCCGATTCCCAACAGGCCTTGGGAGAGCATTAGTATGGATTTTGTGCTTGGTCTTCCTAAGACAGCAAGGGGTGTGGACAATGTTTTTGTCATTGTGGACAGATTCAGTAAGATGGCTCATTTTGTGCCATGCAAATGCACCAATGATGCATCTCACATTGTTGGTCTCTTTTACAGAGAAGTGGTTAGAATCCATGGGTTGCCCCTTTCAATTGTCACTGATAGAGACTCCAAGTTTGTTGGTCATTTTTGGAGGACCTTATGGAGAAAATTGGGAACACAATTGTCTTTCTCATCAGCCTACCATCCCCAAACTGATGGTCAGATGGAGGTTGTTAACAGGTCCTTAGCAAACCTTCTAAGATGCCTTACCAAGCAGCTGTTGATAACTGAGAGGGGGGGTGAATTAGTTATCTTAATTATTTCATCTTTCTGAACTTTCTTAATAATTAGTGCAGCATCAATTCAAACAAGCAAACATAACCATGAAATGGAAATACACATGACACAATATTTTTGACGTGGAAACCCTGTTAAGGGAGAAAACCATGGGTGATTAACCCAAGATTGTATTCTCTATTAGAAGAATAGAATTACAAAATGGCACTTGCCAATTAGGGCTCACTGCCCGAGCACACTGCTCACAAGAGGCTCACTGCCTACAAGAGACTCACTATCTACAATTTATAAAGAGTGTAATACAATACTTGAACTGATAAGGAGCATCTACATATGCTGGAGTTTAGTTCCAGTTAAACTCAGTACATTGATGTGCTGCACTTCATCCTTTCTCTTCCTCAGTGCTGCTATCCTTTCACATACATGACCTCCCTTAATGCTTTCACTCTGCTCTACTACTTTTTCTTCACACTTTCCCAAAAACCACACCGCCTCTCACAACTAAATCCATCTTGTATACATATCTACACAAGTGATCTCATCACCTTTCTAGTCGGCATCTGGAATAGTCAATATTTTCCACGAACTCTGATCTGTCGGCTGAATCCTTGCTTACCAAGTAATGCGGATCAAGGATATACTTGTAGAAGTCATTAATCATGTCGGCCAATCATAACTTATGCCTTAAGAATCTTTACCATCATCAGTAATGCATCCGGAATAATGTTTGATGTTTTGCCAGTCAGTTCTTCCTCTGTCCACACTGCCAATTAGGAACCCGACACTCAAGTATTCATATCTTTTTCTTCATCTATCACCGGAGGCTAGATCCTTGGAATCTATTAGTCAAGGTAGTCCTCTTGACTTCCCCAAATCTACACTTTACCAAGATACTTCCTCTGAGAGATCCGAAGCTGACTGTCGGACCTCGCCACATGCTCTGTTCTTGCTTACCGGATCACAATACTCTGCAATCTGCCTTCCAGTAGAGACTCATCATGTCCTATAGATGTGTGGGTTAACCTTTGTTGCCATCAATGACAACAATCATGAAGCTCCAATGTGTCTCTTGCCAACAATCTCCCCCTTTGGCATTGATGGCAACACTTAGTGAAAAATGACTAAGTGTTATACTGTACTCCCCCTTAGCTGATGCTTTGTCTCTATGTACATTTTTTGGAGCTCCCCCTTAGCTGGATACAACATTTTTCACTGCTCATCACTCCCCCTTTGACATCAATGGCAAAGGGTGGGGTCCGCACACCAAAATTTTCAAAATTTTAACTATACTTGGCCACATAAGTATATACATATGGCATACTTACATATACTGAAGAATGTCTACAAAAGTTGTCTTCAATTGGACAAATTCTATTGCCCAACTTTGCTTCATTCTGTCCAAAATTGATATATGACCACTTAACAGGAATGCAAACGCATCTGTCCTTTTTAGATCTGTCGGATCACTGGTCCAGGCTGTGATCTAGGCTTCTGTTATGGCCTCATGCATGGCCTCTAACTTAGGGATAATTATTCCTCTAAGTTCATTCAACCTGCTAATTTTGTTTTTCTTCTCTTCTTCAAGCTTTTTAATTTCATTCAAAACTGCAATCGTCTGACATTCTTGATTTATTATAGATGTGGTAAGTGGATCAAAATTTTGAGAAAGTTTTGTTATTTTGTCCTCATGTTCTTTCACTTTCTTCTCAATCTCCACTGTTGCTTTAGACTAGGATATACAAAATTTGTATACATCTCCTCCGTCCTTGAGAGCATTTTCAAAGCTCTTTATCCCAATACCCATTACTCTTCTGTCATTTGCTATTAGCCCTTGCAACTCAGAGAATCTCTTATCCAAAAACTCTTTCCTGACCTTCTCCTCAGCTGATTTCTCTAGAGAATTGAAATGTGTACTAATACTATTGATCAGAGATTTGAGATTACCGGATGAGGAGGCTGAGGGATCCTTTTGAAAAGATGGCATGATCTTTTCTAACACTCTGGATGTGGCTGCTATAAGCTCATAGTCTTCCATGTGAGACTTCAGGAGTTTTTCTTTGGCCTTTGCATTAGCAAATGAAGCTATCTTCATTATTTGTACTGGAGAAAGAGAGTCAAAATTAAATGGCCCTTGCAGAAGTTTCGGTTCATCAATTTCCATTGTCTCTTTGTCTAAGAACTTTTTGATAGTTTCTACAGTGTCTCTTGCCGGAGACAGATTCTTCTTCTCTTTTGTAGTCTTAGAACTGTCTCTTGGAGCTCTTTCTCCTTCTACAACCTTGGTACTGTCATCTTCTTTTTCCTTCACCTCTGCTTCTTTCTCCTCTGTTCTTTTTTCTCCTTTGGATCTGGAGTCAGCAGGGGAAACCAGAGGAGTGATGTTTGTTTGTTCATGGGCCACCTCTTCTGGAGCAGAGGATTCTAAGCCCTTATCTTCACCAGTGTCCATTAGTTCTTCTGTCATTTCCTCAGTGGATTCCTTTTCAACATCTGTGGCTGAAGGATCAACGCCCAAGTCCTCTATAACAGGAAGATTGAATCTTTTGAAAGCATTCCTGAGGATCTCTTCTGTTTCCTTGGCTATCTTGTCAGTCTCACCAAGCATGAGCTGATTCATTCTGGCTTTGCTCTGAAATTCATCCTTGCAATCCTTGAAGATCATGTTCATTTGCTTTGAATCGATTGAAGGATATAGTTGAATGGCTATCTGTTCCCGCATCTCAAGATCTTTTGCCATGGCAGTATTCTTTCTTATTTTAAACTCTTTTTCTAGGCTTTTGGGAATAAGAGATATAATTTCAATAAAAGCCTTGTTATATATGTTCAGATACTTAACTACTGCTTCCTGCAAGATCTTTTGGTCTGCTTCATTGTAATCATCATAGAATTTAGCCATTGGCTGAAGGTTTCCATCCACAGTGACTGATTTGATGACATCATCTAAAGATAGAGTGGGCTTTTCTACAAATTCTTTTGCCTTTTCTTCTTCACCTTGACCGGTAGAGGGTTCACCGGATGTTTTCTTCTTCTCCTTCTTCATTTTCTTTATCTCCTCATCTGATTTAGTTTCTTCATCATCCTTCTGACTGACATAAGACCTTGTGGCCTTTGTTTTAGTTCTTTTCTCTCCTCTGCCAGATGATTTTGCTTCTGATTTTGATGTCCTTGAGCTTTTAGCAGTGGCAGGTACATATCTCTTTGATGATCTTGTCCGGGTGGAAGATTCTACCAGAGTACTTTCCTTACTTCCCTTTTCTACCTCTTTCTTCTCTTCCTCAGCCCTTTCCATCTTTTCCCTATTGGCATCAAGTGCCTCCTTTGAGATGCCTAAGCCTTTGGCAACTTCTTCAACTTCTTTTCTCACTTTCCTCTTTATTTTCGATTGTCTGAGTTCCACATGAACTTTTACACTTAGCTCTTCAAATGTTCTAAACCTTTCTGCCTTTGGGTCCTTTGGATGACTTAGCATGTGTTGAACATGCAGCTCCACCATTTGTTCATCAACTTCATACCCCATAGGCATGATCCAGACTGTCCTTGGTTCTACTGCCTCCATTAGGCATTGATCAGTGTCTACCATGAAGCACACTGCATCTTTATATTTTTCAACCAATTATTTTGGGATTCTTTCTCTGATTTGCATAGTATTTTGGAAGTTCTTAAAGTACCCCCACAGAGCTTTATTCCTTTCCTTGGCATCCCCAAGTTCATGCAAGTAATCTCTGATTTGAATTGCTACCGGTTTGTTATTTTGCCATGCCCATCCATTGGATCCAGGCAGCTCATTCATGAAGTAGAAAAATAAACACAATATCAGTCCACCATATTTAAAGGAGTTCTTCTTGTCCTTTTTGATCCTTTGTATGTTCTCCATCAATTGACTTAGAGGAAGTTCACAAAGATCATACTCTGCATTCTTTCTCAGCATCTCATAGGCAGTATACACTACAGTTCCAGACACTAAATTTTCCCTACTGGAATGATATATTTTATACCCTATTATCATAGATGCAAACTTGATATTTAGGTCCATGATATTTTCAATGGTCATTGCCCTCTTATCAAATTTTGATCTGGTGGCCTCAGGTACAGTTTGGTTTTTGACAGATTTGAGGACAGGTATCCTTCCAGAGGAGTATAAGCCGATTACTACCCTAATTACCTCCTTAGTGATTTTGCAAGGTCTGTTCAGCCATAGGAAGTTATCATGCATCCTACTCAATACATACCGGACCCATTCATCTTCTTCAAAGCAGGGGAAATGAATGAACTGATAAAAATGTTTCTCCTGGATGCCCTTATATTGAGGTTTAAGTTCAAAAACATCATCTATCAATTGTTTATGACATATATCTCTTAGTTTGAATTCCCCAAACTCTTCAATATTTGCGTGTATGTAAACCCTAATATCTTCTGTATGTAACACACCATCGGAACACTGGAAAATGCTCCTAGGGGATCTACTTCCAAGGATTTGTATGGATGTTTCTTAAATTTGGGGCGAGGCCTATTAGAGATCTTCACAATATTTGGAGTACCCATCATTCAAGGATTTACAGAGAGATGTTTGATAACAGAGAATACTTTTTGTGCCTTTCGATTTCACGGAGTTAGCCGGATCGATTTCTAGATGAATTGACTTCTGCAAATGATCTTTGATGAGCTTGAGGAATTTTGTTGCAGAGCATTTCTTCTTGAATGCAGAATGAACAAATGCTTAATAAGAAAACCCTTATATTGCTCTGCAAACCCTAATGTCAAGTTGCAATAAATGCTCGACCTAAGTCATTCCAGTTTTCCTTATTCAGATGACTTGAAGAACCGGATCAATCTTGATCTTAGACATCTTGTGGATCTTCCAAATCTTAACCATAGTTTATTTGGATGTTTCTCTTATGAACCCTTTAATCCACAACTCCTCTTGTGCCAGTTCTGGCACTAATTGACTGGCTGGGGGAACAAGGTTTTCTTTGTGTCTCCCCCTGAGCCAGAGCTCACTTATTTAATTTCTGGAAGGAATATCAGCACCAGAGTCTGGTGCGGATCCATCCTCTACATTCTCTGTACTTTTCTTCACCCAAATCTTGTTCATCTCACTTTGAACTTCATTCGCATTCACTTTTTGTTTTCCCCTATCTTGATTCTGATTATGATATACCGAACCTCTTTTGTCCTGATTCTTTCTTCTACAGAATTTTGCAATATGACCGGATCTATTACAAATTTGGCAAGCAACATTTCTTTGCATATTTGATTGATATCCTCTTGATCTACATTGATTAGCCATATGACCTATTCTATTACATGCAAAGTATCTACCATTGAATGAATTGTTTATTTGAATATTTCTGCATTCATGAGATTTGTGACCATACCTTTTGCAGTTGAAACACTGTTTGGAGAAGGATGTATTAGTCTGATTCATTCTCTTTCTGCACTGATTAGCTTTATGACCAAATTTATTGCAATTGTGGCAGTGTCCATTGAAGGATGGATATCTTTGAGCATTAGGCTACCTTACCGGAGGTCTTCTAGGCCTGTTCCTTGGATTTTCTGATCCAAAATTCTTCTGACCAGATCTGGAGCTTTCACCTTTTTCATACCCCAGGCCACACTTGTTATCTACTCTCTTTTGGCTTTCAAGAAGAACTTCAAGTTGAGCAGAGCTTATCTTGAATTTCTCTTTATATTCATTTGTTGTTTTAAGATCCCTTTTAAGAGAGACTATTTGATCCTCAAGTTTTTCTTTATTATCTTTAGCATCTTCAAGATTAGATTCAAGATGTCTGATAATTCTATCCATCTTGTGGCAATCTTCTGATTTCTCCTTGAGAGATTGTCTTAGATCATCTTTAGTTTTTCTTTTCTCTTCAACCTCTTGGGTAAACTTCATAACTCCTGATTCCATTTCATGTCTTACCATAATGATTTCTTTTGATAACTTTTCACATAACTTGGTTTTCTCCTTCAAATCTCCATTTGTATCATTGGCTTCACCTTGACTTGCCAGTTGCTGAAGTAGCTCCTTTCTCTTTTTCATAGAGAGACTCAATTTGTCTTTTAGTTCTTTTATGAAATCATCAGCCTGTTTGAGTCTTTCCTTTAATTCATTGACTTCAGAGTTTGACTGCTCAAGATCATCAAGGGCAATCTTGAGTTGCTCCCTTATACCATATACATCCATTTGAATTCCCAGATCTTCCTCAAGCTATTAGGCTTTGTTAAGAGGTACTTGGCTCTGATACCAATTGTTGATAACTGAGAGGGGGGGTGAATCAGTTATCTTAATTATTTCAGCTTTCTAAACTTTCTTAATAATTAGTGTAGCATCAATTCAAACAAGCAAACATAACCATGAAATGGAAATACACATGACACAATATTTTTGACGTGGAAACCTTGTTAAGGGAGAAAACCATGGGGTGATTAATCCAAGATTGTATTCTCTGTTAGAAGAATAGAATTACAAAATGGCACTTGCCAATTAGGGCTCACTGCCCAAGCACACTGCTCACAAGAGGCTCACTGCCTACAAGAGACTCACTATCTACAATTTATAAAGAGTGTAATACAATACTTGAACTGATAAGGAGCATCTACATATGCTGGAGTTCAGTTCCAGTTAAACTCAATACACTGATTTGCTGCACTTCATCCTTTCTCTTCCTTAGTGCTGTTGTCCTTTCACTCTGCTCTACTACTTTTTCTTTGCACTTCCCCAAAAACTACACTACCTCTCATAACTAAATCCATCTTGTATACATATCCGCACAAGTGATCTCATCACCTTTCTAGTCGGCATCCGGAATAGTCAATATTTTCCACGAACTCTGATCTGTTAGCTGAATCCTTGCTTACCAAGTAATGTGGATCAAGGATATACTTGTAGAAGTCATTAATCATGTCGGCCAATCATAACTTATGCCTTAAGAATCTTTACCATCATTAGTAATGCATCCGGAATAATGTCTGATGTACTGCCAGTTAGTTCTTCCTCTGTCCACACTGCCAATCAGGAACCCGACACTCAAGTATTCATATCTTTTTCTTCATCTATCACCAGAGGCTAAATCCTTGGAATCTATCAGTCAAGGTAGTCCTCTTGACTTCCCCAAATCCGCACTTCACCAAGATACTTCCTCTAAGAGATCTGGAGCTGACTGTCAGACCTCGCCACATGCTCTGTTCTTGCTTACCGGATCACAATACTCTGCAATCTGCCTTCTGGTAGAGACTCATCATGTCCTGTGGATGTGTGGGTTAACCTTTGTTGCCATCAATGACAACAATCATGAAGCTGCAATGTGTCTCTTGCCAACAACAGCATGGGTGGCATGGGACTTGGTGATTAGTCAAGTTGAGTATGCTTACAATGATTCGGTGAATAGAAGTACTGGGAAGAGTCCATTTGCAATTGTTTATGGTTTCCATCTGAGAGGACCACTTGAACTCAAAGATCTACAAGGTTGGGATAAGAGGAGTGCTCTAGGAGAAGATTTTGCTACCACCATGAAGGTAGTTCATGATCAAGTCAAAGTTCAGTTGGAGAAAACAGTCTCCAAATACAAGGATAGAGTAGATCTCAAAAGGAGAGATGTATAGTTCAAGGTGGGAGATTTGGTGATGGCCTATCTAAGGAAGGAAAGATTTCCTAAAGGATAGCCAACCAAACTTCTAATGAAGAAAATAGGACCGTGCAAGGTAGTGCATAAGTTTGGTCCAAATGCTTATGAAATTGAATTGCCATCCAGTCTTGGAATTTCTCCCATATTCAATGTTTTAGACCTATTTCCATTCAGATCTCCATTGAATGCTGAAGAAGGATCAGATGTTGTGATTGAAGATGAAGATTGGATTAGGGATCTACCCCCAAGTAAGCGCTTATAGTTGGAATGCATCTTAGATTCCAAAGTTGTCAAAAAGACAAGGAAAGGTGTGTACAAGGAGTACTTGGTCAAGTGGCAGGATCTTCCTGATTTAGAAGCTACAGGGGGAGTATGGTGCAGGACCACCTTCTCTATGGTGCAGGAGTCATGTTTTGTTTTTGTTTTCAATAAGGCTTTTTAAGCCACTTCATGTTTGTAATAAGGTTTTTTTGTGTCAATTTGGTCAGTAGACCTATGTAGACCATGTTTGGTCAAGTTTGATGTAATCACATAATGAAAACATGTAGTTTTCTTGTGTCAGGAGAAACCCAACAACTAACTGACTTTTAAAATTAGTTTTGTACGGTTGGGAGGAATGTAACTACTGTCCCAAGCCTTTTATCGGCAAAGCATGATGTAATTTGGGATAGAGGGGAATGAATGAATGAAGATCTAGATTTTTGGGTGTGTCGAAAACATTATCTTTTTTCTAAGTAATTTTCTGTAGTAGCCATTCTGTACGGATAGTTGTTCTTCTAAAACTAATTGGAGATGTTCAAGCATTGATAGTAGTTTGGTGTCTAGAAGTATTGTAGTTTTGTGAGCTTTTGTTCTTTTTGCAGAGACTATTCTAAAAACCTAGAAACTAGGATTCTGTGAATAAATGGACTGTATCTCCTCTATCCATTGAAAGTAAGATTATCATGTTCAGTGTGATGGAGGAATACAGTGTAAGTTTTGTGTTTTCTGTAGTTGTGATCAAACACCCAAGGAACCAAGGAGTTTGGGCATGAGCTGACTAGGCATCTCTATGTGACTAGTCACAAACGATAGGGAAAGTGTGGTTGTGGAGTGGCCAAATTGATGGGGTGATCAAGTGTTTGTAGTGGATTGTAGATTCCTTTCGATTCTGTCAAGTTTCTGTTCTGTACATTTGCTTATCTGCATAGTCGCGGAGGCACGAGAGTCCTCATCGGTGTAAGGTTCATATTGATTCACCAAATATATATTGAGGATGCATATCGTGAATTTATATTGCGAATGCATATCGCAATTGTATGTTGAGAATGTGTATAGAGATTGTATGTTGAGAATATACATTCTGTCAGATGCAAACGGTGACCGGCCGTAGTGGTGAAATCAGGGTGGAGATACTTTCGTCTACCGGCAATAGCAAGTCAAGTCTTGCATATGCTGAGTTAGTATATCGGTGAATCAGAAGGACATACAAGGAGTTTGCCGACGGTCAAAGTCTGGCCAACATGGTTGTGACTAACCGCCACGGTTAGGTCGAGTGGAAAAGTAACCACATCGGGTATCGATAAGAGGTTAGTATACATTGCCGACAATAGTAATCTCTCTGAAGACAAGGAAGTTGAGCGTCAGGGAGAGTTGGGAGATCAGGCAGAGAGTTTGCAAGGTGGCCGACGGGGTATGTTTGGCCGACAGGGTTGGTTCGCCAAGACATAAGCAACATCTCACTGATCAAATTTGTTGATCAATTGAATGCTTCCATTGAGCACTCTGCATCAGACCCCTCCATAAGCTTGGGTGATAGATGATGGATTTGTGGTTAGATGGATCTAGGTGATGATAAGAAGCTAAGGGATGATGTCTTTCTATAATGACTTAGACATATAATTTGAAAGTTTTGGTGTGGGACTCAACACATAATGGATGGTTGGAAAGAGGTAAACTTGGGCCCATAATTAAATTTGAATTTGAGACCTTGGGGGTTGAATCTAACAAGTTTAGATATGATTTAGAAATGAAATCGATCAAATCTGTGAGTGCAAATATTAACCTAGAAAAAGAACATGTAATCTAATAGCTAATAAATGTATAAGGATAGATTTTTATATTTATGATGATCAATTATGAATTTTGGTCAAGGGGGTCTCAATTTATTCAAAATCATGCAATAAGACCAAGTACTTAGTTCCCACCCATGCAAAGTTACATAAACAAAGGGTAAATGTGTAGTGTATACACATTTCATCATTGCAATAATATATATAATATAATATTAAAAAATAATAAACAAAACAAAACATAACCCAAAGCAAAATCTACCTCACAGAACAATTCAAGTTTGATCAAACTCCACCAAAATTTCACATAGTGCCACTACCAAGTGAGTAAAACCAACCTTCATATAAGGAATTAAGGAGGTTCGATCAAATCCCTTTTGATTGGATACCCCTTGCCACATGGTGGAGTGAAAGGGTCTGATTGAAGGGTGTTTTATCAAACACTCTTTTTCTTACAAGGAAAAAGTCATGCATTTTTTCATATGGCCCATGACTGGGACATAATTTATTATGCTCCCACCTACTTTGACATAGGGTTGATATCTAAATTCTGATATTGGATCTATGATCAAAAGATTGGGACAATTAAATCTTAAGAAACAAAGAGTTTAGGATAGAATCACTGTAGGAGTGATCAACTCCTTCCCAGGATCCTCAATCTACAAAACAAAACACCCTCATAGATACACGAGAGAAGGAAAGTGCTCTTCCACCAAATATCAATGAATTGATATTGAGAAAAGTGAGATGAGATACAAAATAATTGACAAATGTACAAGTGCCTATTTAAAGGCAAAGAAAAACATAATGGGTGAAACTAACTGATAATCAACAATACATGTTACCAATATTAAATAGTTGCAACTACCTATAATGCTAAACCTAAGTTAAACTTAAGAAACCGTGTAAGGGTAAAAACCCATTCACACTAACAACCCCCTTTAAGTGCAAACTTAGGGAGATTATTATGCAAGATGAGATGTAAAATGGGTCCCGGCTATAAGGCCATGTTAGGTACCCATGCACAACTACTATGCAATGCAATGCAATCTCTCACAACCAGAGACAAGGAGGAAAACCTTGTGGGAGAAAACTCCTCTCCAAAAGAGAGAAAATAACTAAAAAAAGTGAAAGAAAGGAGGACTCCACAAGACCCCCCAAGGACAACTTCTATAATTGATATCAATGATCTCAACAAAATACAAAAGGAGAGAGACTATGTAGCCCCCCATAGTAAAGAATAGAAATGTTGAAGATCCCCCAATAATGAAGAAACTCCTATGTAGATCTTGGAAGCCTGAAGACAAAAGTATATCCAATGTCTACAAACAACATGCCTCCCTTTAGGGAGAAACAAGTCCAACCACCGATGCAAAAGAAACCCCAACTCTGAAACAAGAGAAGGGAGAGGAAGAATCAGCATGAAAGATGCCTTTGAAAATTGTCCCGGTGCCTCCATGTAACCAAATGTCACATCATGATCAGGTGCAAGCTCAACTGAAGAAGGTGGATCAACAAGACCATGTGGAAACTCTGAAGCAATAATCTCCAAAGACACAGATGGTGTGACAGCAGTGCTGATACTATCATAAAAAAGAAGAGATATACCCTCAAATACATCATCCAAATCGGCAATGTGAGATTCACAAAACAACTCTGAAAGACCTGTCAAGTGACTATCCCACAAAGCAAGATCTGAAGGATCAAGAACATCCTACTGTACTGAAGAACCAACCTCTAAAGCAACTGGATCTGAAGTAGGAGAAGAATCAACATAGGTTTGAAGAACTCCAAAGTTCAAATGACCAGTCTCTCCTGAGGAATTGCTACCAACACTAGCAAGTGGAGTGCGAGGCTCATAATCATCATCCTCAACAAAATGAGAAAAAGCATAGAGATGTGACTCATGATCAACTTCACCAACTGCAATGACTTTTCCAGTATCAACCTCTCTAATGAAAACAAAATATGTAGTAAACTCTATAGTCTTAGGTACCTCACCATGAGTAATCTAATAGATAGAAAGAAGATTTGTGTACAAATTAGGAATACAAAGTACATCTCTGAAACAAACATCACCAATCTCAACATTGCCTATCCCTCCAACATCCAAAAACTTACTATCCCCCAGCAAGATCTTAGAAGTATTTGTAGGATGAAGACTCAAAAAAGGATAGGGAGAAAAACCCATGTGATGTGATGCTCCCAAATCTAAAAACCATCTATCACGACTAGAGTGAACTATAGAAGTAACCAATGCATGTCCTTTGAGCTTGTCTTCTTGACCTTTCATCCCATTTGCAAATCCAACATTCTTTGACTGTGTAGGTTTAGATGAAGATGAAGATGCTACCGATGGAGAAGTTGTAGAAGGAGTCACAGATGAGGGCAACTCAATGTTGTTTTTCTGAAGAAGGTGTGAAAGATCATCAATCTTATTAGTATAACAATAGTGTTCATCATGACCTTTCTTCTTGTAATACACACAACTAAAATTCTCCTTCTTAGGTTTATCCTCTTTGGAAGAGGTGGAGGACTCATTAGACTCTATCTTAGCCTTAGGTTTCTTCTTCCCTTTGCTCTGAGATGCTTGTGCAACTAATGCATGATTCTTAGATGACCCATCTAACTGAGCAAGTTTGGCTTGCTCTCTAGTCAAACAATCACAAAATGTCTCAAAAGAAGGCATATTGAAAGCATTACCCAAAGCATCCATGGTGGAGTAAAAAGTAGAAGAGAAAACAACAAATGGACCTCTTAGCTTAGATGAAATCAAGAAAATAGACTCCTTATTAGTTTTATCCCTCCCACATCCTGCCAATTGTGACCTCACAAATTTGAACTTGACTAGATAATCATCAATGGAAGGAAATGCATCTAGGGAAAGAAAAATCAATTCTACCTCTAATTGCAAAGCACAAAACTCACTGATTTGACCAAACAAGTTATTGAACTTATTCCATACCTCCTTGGGTGTATTACACTCAATGTGGAATAGCAAACTGTCAGAAACATACAAAGCCATCAAACCCATAGCTTCATTATTGGGAATTAAGGTGTCAAAACCTTGGTAAATTCCTTGTATTATTTCATTGTATTTATTTATTGCCTATTGTGTAATTAGGATGCAAATCCTATGTTGTCATGTTTTGGGACTTGACATGGTGATGTGTCATCCTACATGGAAGATGAGCACATGTAATTTTGTCCTCACATGAGGAGATAGGCGTCCCACTTAGTGGTAGGAATATTTTTCCATGTGTTGGCATCTTGGATGTTATGTAAGGGAATATTGACCAAAACGGTCATGACAGATTCCTATGACAGTTCTATGATGCGTAAGAGTCGTAAATGGAAGATTCTATGACAGGTGAATACATGTGTCGAGAAGCATCTTTGAAAAAGGCATCTTTGGGCACCCCAAGGAGGGTTATGACATGTTGTAAGAGAATATGCTATCTATAGCTTGTTTATGATAGTTTCTCTTACAGCTGTAAGATATGTCAGTATGATGGATTCTATGACGGTTGTAAGAGTCGTAAGAGCATCTGTCATTACCCAAATTGGGAATAGGCAACCTCTTTGGGATGGGGTGACTTGACAAGTGTCAGGAACATCCTACAGTGTTGGACAAGTGTCCATAGGCATGGGTTTTGGGCCATGAGGCCATGTTGGACGCCCATCCCAAGATAGAGCCATTTTTGCCTTGTATTTTCTATATAAACAGGTGCTTTGGAGAGGAGATGTATTATGTGATTGACAGGTACTGTTATGCTGTCGGATTATCTCTAGATATGAGTGTCAAAGACTCCTGCAAGAGCATTGGCTCTGTAACTGTATTGTAACCTTCATTGTTTACAGAATACATTTGAGTTGTGTTTTGGAGTGTGGGGTTTTTCACCCGTAAGGGTTTTCCCCACGTATATCTTGTCTCTCTATTCTTCTTACATTCTTAAGTATGTGTTTGCTGCAATATCTTTGTTAGTGGGTTATTAGCACTGTAATTGTAAAGGTTGTAAAGAATTTGCACTCATCTCTCCTCTTTAGATTACTGTAGGAAGTGATTTTCACACACCTAGCTTCCTTTCAGTTGGTACCAGAACTTGATCACCTTTAGTCTTAGTTGTTGGGTAGGGGTTTTTTGAGCTAATCTTAGGCTGAGTGGGAGCTTTGTGCAAAGTATTCTATAATCTTGTTACAGGAAAAGAGATGGTAGGCACATCCAGAAGATTAGAGGTGGAGAAATTCAATGGCACTAATTTTGAGTTATGGAAACTTAAGATGGAAGACATGCTTGTTGATCGTGACCTATGTGAAACCATATCCGGTGTAAAACCAACTGCAATGACAAAAGCTGATTGGGATCTCAAAGATCGGAAGACTAAGGGTCTCATAAGACTCAATTTAGTTGATTCTGTAATGTTAAATGTCCATGGGGAGAAGAGACAAAAGACCTTTGGAAGAAGTTGGGTGATGTTTATCAGGCTAAATCCCTAGTGAACAAGCTTTTTTTGAGAAAAAAATTGTTTTCTTTGAGGATGGAGGATGGAGGGTCTGTCCCAGATCACTTGAATGCTTTCAACATGTTAGTTACACAATTGACATCCATTGGTGTGAAGATGGAGAAGGAGGATCGTTGCATGACCTTGCTTTGTTCTTTGCTGGACTCGTGGGATCATCTTGTTATGGCTATTGGGAGCACCACATCCACATTCAAAATGGATGAAGTGGTATCTTCGCTGTTATCTAAAGAGATGCAGAGAAAGTCTTTTGAGGCATCCAGAGAGGCTCTTGCGATTCGTGGAAGACCCAAGGAGAAAGGGAAAAAGAAGGACAAGAAAGCTAAGAAGGGTAGATGCAAATTCCATGGGAGATCCAAATCTCTTGGAAAGTCCAAGGCTCTCTGTTGGAACTGTGGGAAAACTGGGCATTTCTGGAAGGAATGCAAAGAGGGAAAGAAAAAGAAGAAGAACACCCTTGATTCAGATTCTAACAAGTCACACAATAATGGTGATACCTTCATTGCATCCTTGGCCACCCATGCATCTGATGATGTGTGGTTGATTGATTCTAGTGCATCATTTCACATGACCTCACATCGAAGCTAGTTCATGAAGTATGAAGAGTTTGATGGTGGAAGAGTGTACCTGGGTGACGATTCTCATCTGAAGATTGTTGGTCATGGAAGAGTCTCAATCTGATTCCTTGATGGACGAGTGAAGGGGATCACTGGGGTTATGCACATCCCAGGCCTAGCATGGAACCTACTTTCTGTAAGTATGTTGAATGATGCAGGTGTGCATGTTGTCTTTTTGAAGGATGGATGCAAGATGACTAGAAGATCTATGGTGCTTGCGAAGGGTACTTAGAGAGGTACTATATTTCAGTTGGAGGCATGCACTTCATAGTGCAATAGTTCTTTTGACTCAAAGAAAAGAGCTGCAGTCACTTCATCCCCACCATCTGAAAAAGCAGTGAAGAAATCTGTTGTAACACTTTCTGATGGTAGTGCACATGCTTTGGAAGTTAAATTTCCTGCTAAAAAGACTATCTTATGGCATTTGAGATATGGCCACATTGGTGAGAAGGGTCTTAGAACCCTGAAAAATAAAAACATCATTGAGGGGTTAAATGATTGTAATCTCAAGTTCAACTTTTGCGAACATTGTGTATATGGAAAGCAAAACCATGTTCAGTTTTACTCTAGTTCTCACAAGTCTTTTGGTGTACTAGATCTTATTCATTATGATGTGTTTGGTCCTATTAATGTTCCTTTGATTTCCAAATCTATATATTTTGTATCTTTCATAGATGATCACAGTAGAAGGACATGGGTTTATTTTATCAGAAGCAAGACTAAAGTCTTTAGTTAGTTTAAAAAGTTTAAAGCTTTTGCTGAAAATCAGACTAGTAAAAAGATCAAGTGTTTGAGAACTGATAACAGTGGTAAGTTTTGTTCGGTAGAGTTTGATAAGTTCTATAAAGAGCAAGAGATTGAAAGACATAAGACAACTCCATACGCCCTATAGCAAAATGGAGTTCAAGATAGGATGAACAGGACACTGATGGAGAAGGCTAGGAGTATGCTTAGTGGAGCAAGCCTCGAACAAAATTTTTGGGCTAAAATTGTAGCCACTACTTTCTATCTGGTAAATAGATCTCCTACATCAGCTCTTGTTGGTAAAACACCTATGGAGGTGTGGTTTGGTAAGAAGCCTTCAGTTAGACATCTTCATGTTTTTGGTTGTGAGGCATATGCACATGTGCCTAGGGAGAAACGATCTAAATTGGAGAACAAGGTTGTTAAGTGTATCTTCATTGGCTATGGTGTCAATGTGAAAGGATACAAGCTTTGGGATCCTGTGGCTGAAAAAGTGTTGTATAGAAGAAGTGTTATCTTCAGAGAGCTAACACCTTCTTCTATTGTTTTACAACCAAAATAGACAGAAAAGAAAGAGGATGTGCTTCAGTTTCCTACTACCCCTGAGAAGATTGAACTGACAGACCCTATGAGACCTGATGATGAGGAGAGATCTAGCAGCTCTGAAAGCTCAGAAGAAGAAGCAAAACCTCAACCTTAGCCTTTGAGGAGGTCTACACGAACAAGAAAGCAACCTGATAGGTTTGGTTATTCATTGCTTGATTCTAGTTGTGCTTTTGCTTTGTTAGCTAACACTGATGAGCCTAGAACTGTGAAAGAGGCTATGGGCATGAAAGATGCAGGTTTCTTGAAGGAGGCCATGGAAGATGAGATGGGTTCTTTGGAGAAGAATAAAACATGGGACTTGGTGCCTTTGCCTGAAGGATGGAAACCTATTGGATGCAAATGGGTGTTCAAGAAGAAATTCGGTGTAGACGGTAGTGTTAAAAAGTACAAGGCCAGACTGGTTGTGAAGGGGTACTCACAAGTGGAGGGAATTGATTATGGTGAAATTTTCTCTCCCGTTGCAAAGCTGACATCTATTCGGTTCCTGTTATCTCTTTCAGCAACTTATGACTCAGAGGTGGAGCAGATGGATGTGAAGACAACTTTCCTTCATGGTGATTTGGAGGAAGAAATCTACATGTCACAGCCATAGCATTACATAGAGAAAGGTAAAGAAAATTTGGTTTTCAAGTTGAAAAAGTCTTTGTATGATTTGTAGTAGTCTCCTAGGATGTGGTACTTGAAGTTTGATGCCTTTGTGTTGTCGATTGCATATCTAAGATTGAAATTGGATCATTGTGTGTATTACAAGTTTGATAATGATCGCATTCTCATTATTGCATTGTATGTTGATATGTTGTTAATTGGGAATGGTAAGAATATGATTTCTGATTTGACGTCTCAGTTGTCAGCATAGTTTGAGATGAAAAATCTAGGGGTAGCTAGGTACATTCTAGGAATGGAAATTAGAAGAGACAGAGCTAACAGAAAAATTTGGTTAAGCCAGAGTAAGTATGTGAAGACCGTGTTGGATAGGTTCAACATGGCAGATTGTAGACCATTGTGTGTTCCTGTTTCTTTAGGGACAAAGTTGTCAGTTAATGATTGTCCAAAATCTCCTAGTGAGGTGGAGGACATGAGCAGAGTACCTTATGCTAGAGCTATTGGCAGTTTGATGTATGATATAGTATGCACAAGACTAGATATTGCCCAAGTAGTGGGAGTCCTTAGTTGATTTATGGCTAATCCTGGACGGGTACATTGGGATGCAGTTAAGTGAGTGTTCAGATATTTGAGGGGTACTTCTAAGTATTCCATATGCTATCATGGTAATGTTACAAGACCTCTGCATTTTGTTTGTATTCGTGGATTCTGATTGGGTGGGTGACATTAACAACAGGAGATCCACCAGTGCATATGTGTTTACAATGTTTGGTGGTGCAATTAGTTGGATGAGTAAGCAACAACCTGTGGTTGCTTTGTCCATGATAGAAGCTGAGTATATGGCAGCAACTCATGTTTGCAAGGAAGCCATTTGGCTTAAGAGATTGTGTTCTAATATTGGTGTTGATGCAGGATAGATTACGATTTGTTGTGACAGTCAGAGTACGATTTGCCTAGCAAAGAATCCAACTTTCCATGCCAGAACAAAGCGTATTGATGTATAGTTTCACTTCATGCGAGACATGGTAGAGGATAGGAAGTTGAATTTGGAGAAGGTAGATACTTTGAAGAATGTTGCAGATGCATTGATGAAACCAGTGGGCACAAAGAAGTTCAGATGGTGTTCGGAGTCTATGGGCCTCTCGGCCTATATCAGTTAAATCCTGTTAATTTCATTGGCTCTTACAAGGTGTTCAACAAGTGGGAGAATGTTGGGAATTAAGGTGTCTCAACCTTGGTAAATTCCTTGTATTAATTCATTGTATTTATTTATTTATTGCCTATTATGTAATTAGGATGCAAATCCTATGTTGTCATCTTGTGGGACTAGGCACGATGATGTGTCATCCTACATGGAAGATGAGTACATGTAATTTTGTCCTCACATGAGGAGATATGAATCCCACTTAGTTGTAGGAATATTTTTCCATGTGTTAGCATCTTGGATGTTGTGTAAGGGAATATTGACCGAAACGGTCATGATAGATTCCTATGACAGTTCTATGATGTGTAAGAGTCGTAAATGGAAGATTCTATGACAGGTGAAGACATGTGTCGAGAAGCATCTTTGAAAAAGGCATCTTTGGGCACCCCAAGGAGGGTTATGACATGTTCTAAGAGAATATACTATTTATAGCCTGTTTATGAGAGATTCTCTTACAACTATAAGATATGTCAGTATGACGGATTCTATGACGATTGTAAGAGTCATAAGAGCATTTGTCATTACCCAAATTGGGAATAGGTGACCTCTTTGGGATGGAGTGACTTGACAAGTGTCAGGAATATCCTACAGTGTTGGACAAGTGTCCATAGGCGTGGGTTTTGGGCCATGAGGCCATGTTGGATGCCCATCCCAAGATAGAGCCATTTTTGGCTTGTATTTTCTATATAAATAGGTGCTTTGGAGAGGAGATGTAGTATGTGATTGAGAGGTACTGTTATGCTACCAAATTATCTCTAGATACGAGTGTCAAAGACTCCTGCAAGAGCATTGGCTCTGTAACTGTATTGTAACCTTCATTGTTTACGGAATACATTTGAGCTGTATTTTGGAGTGTGGGGTTTTTCACCCATAAGGGTTTTCCCCACGTATATATTGTCTTTCTCTTCTTCTGTCTTACATTCTTATGTGTTTGTTGCAATATCTCTATTAGTGGGTTATTAACACTGTAATTGTAAAGGTTGTAAAGAATTTGTACTCATCTCTCCTCATTAGATTAGTGTAGGAAGCGATTTCTGCACACCTACCTTCCTTTCATTCATCACACTTGGTCTTGTGAGCAAATATCTCATACTCCCTAGTAAGAGTGGTATGTCAATCATGCAATGTGGACCACAAACCCTTAGATTGGAGCAACCTACGCATTTTAATCTTCTAGGTATGATAGTTATGAGGAGTTAAAAGATCAAATGAATTAGGAGTAACCATGACAACAAATGCACCAAAAGCAAGCAAAACAAACACAAAACTGATAAAATTAGGACTGAAATGAAGCCACTCAAAATTGATTTCACTTTTCCAAGATCCAAAAAGGCTCAAGATATTACTCATGAAGCTAAATAATATGTACTTGAGAAAGAATCTTGAAAATGTTGGAGGCAAAAATTAAGCCCCTGAGGGGTGATTGGTGGCGGGTTCCCGTGCCATGTAATCTAAGTCACCAAGCCTCAATGCCAACAAATCACCATCAATAAGCCAAACCAAGCCTTTGTGAGCCTTTGCTCATAGCCAAAAGGAGTGTGAATGACTATTTCAATAGCCAGAACCATTTTTGCACTATAAATGTGGGATTGAAAGTCTTATTCAATGCCCAAACGGAGCATGGACGGGCCCACTTCCTTGCTTCATGCACAACAATGAAACCCTAACAAATAATATTTGTGATGGAACTTTATAATCTATAAAGTTTGATCAAAACAATATATTGGCCAAACAATAGATTTTTTTGTTGCTGCTAATGGAGTCTTGTCTCTTCCAACTGTAGTATATTCTTCGTATACTTACGATGTCTCCCAGCAAGAGCTTGATGGCGCCATGAGTCGATCAAGGATGCCAAGAAACTTCCCTCCACTCACCATGGAAGCCCAAGTCTTGTGAATATCTCCGCTCAGACCTTCCTCCTCCTCATCAAGCTCACACACCATTGAATTAACCCCCAGGCTGCAAAGTAGGCACTTCACCACATGACACATACAGTAGGACGTGATACTAAAAATGAGCACTGCATTTTTTGACGCCAGTCACTCCATCGCCTCCTCACTAGTAGTCATCCGGATTCATTTCATTGCAATATACATAGGAATTGCTCTTCCAGTCCTTAGCCACAGAGAAAGAAACCAAAATTATATATCGAAAAAAGGAAAAATAGAAATTTAAAAAGTTTCAAATGCCAAATAATCTCCAGCAATTGCAGGCAAGATCAGAATGCCTGGTTCTCCTCAACGCGGTAGAAACTATCCAAGAAGGTGAGCAGAAAGAGGAGCTCTGATACCATGTAGGAGTGATCAACTCCTTCCCAAGATCCTTAGTCTGCAATTTAACAAAACACCCTCACAAATACATGAGAGAAGCAAAGTGCTCTTCCACCAAATATCAATGAATTGATATTGAGAAAAGTGAGATGAGATACAAAATAATTTACAAATGTACAAGTGCCTATTTAAAGGCAAGGAAAAACATAACAGGTGAAACTACTAACAGGTGAAACTACCTGATAATCAACAATACAGGTAACCAATATTAAATATTGGCAACTACCTATAATGCTAAACCTAAGTTAAACTTAAGAAACTATGTAAAGGTAAAAACCCGTTCACACTAACAATCAGAATAGAATCTTGTCTTGCAAAACTATGATCTCATAAAAACATTGTGATTATATCCATTGCTTGCAATCCTATCTAGAGCTAAAGTTGATCTTTGGAATTGATAAAAATTGTTCATTTGATATTATTTCAAACAAGAAAAATAGTGGTGGTGTGAAGGACTAACATGGAGCTTGTTAAACTAGGGTGTTGAAGTACACCAACTTCCTCCTCACACCTTGGTCAAGCCCCAAAAATGAGTTAATAGTAAAGAGTAAAAGTGATTGTAGAGTTTGTTTATCAAGTGTTGGTGTCGATAGAGGAGGTCATTGTGAACCTACAAAATATTAGGGACAAATGTACAAAGGTGTTATCCTAATTTAATTTAGACTGACTGCATAATCTAATCTATGCATTGATGTAATGTGATATGTAAAATGATCTAGGAGTAACTCATTTAAATAAACATCCTAAACATATAGCTCAAGATATTTTAAAACCCCTTTAAGAACATAATCATGCATTTAATGTAGTGTGAAATAAAAGAAAAGTATTAAAATATAAACTTCTATGCTGTAAAAAAACTTATACACTAAGATATTCAATTTTTTCAATCGTATATTAAAAATTAATGAATAAAGTTAAACATATAGAGCTATTAAAAAATTAAACTTGGAATACCTATGATTACTTAAATATACAACATTAAACCTAAATTTGTTAACCATAGATTTACCATGGATTTTCTACTTTCTAATTTACTTTGATTATGTGTGTGTTCAAAAATCCAAAAATCTCTCTCTAGTGTTACTGCTCATTAAAAGCAAATTCTCAACTTACCCCTGTTATGTTGAAGTCTTGTCTTCCCTCTTGTTTTAAGTTCTTTTGTTTTCCATTCAAGTAAAAAGCCATATCCTTCATTTCAAATTTCTAAACCCATCATTTACGTCTTGACAATCATAAAGTTTTTTTTGGATTTTGTGAGTACTTGATAATCCAAAGGTTTCAAGATTTTGAGTCAATGTCAATATCTTACTATCCATCATTTGGCTTTCACATCTAATTTACTTCATTTTAAATTTATAAACCATCATTTTCTATCACATTCCTATTTTTCTTGGCATTCACAAATTAGATTGTCTAAAAGAAGAGAGAATCGAAAAGTTTTTTGGGGTGTAATTTACTTGAATTGTGTGCACACTTGACAATCCAAAGGTTTTGAGACTTTGAGCCAATGTCAATGTTTTACACTCAACCATATGGCTTTCACATGTAATTTATTTTGTTCTAAATTTCTCAACTATCATTTCCTATTGTCTTCCTATTTTTCTTGGCATTCACAAATTAGATTGTCTAAAGGAGGTGAGTGTGTTTGACAATCAAAAAGTCTTTTGGAGTAAAATTTATGTGGATTGTGTGTAATTGAAAATTTAAAGTTTTTGAGATTTTGAGCCAATGTCAATGTCTTACACTCAATCATATAGCTTTCTGATCTAATTTACTTTGTTATAAATTTCTAAACCATCATTTCATATCACCTTCTTTTTTTTTCTATGCATTTCCAAATTAAATTGTGTGAAAGAGCTGAGTGTATTTGACAATCAAATTTTTTTTTTGAAATGTAATTTACTTTGATTCTATACATGCTTGACAATCCAAAAGTTGTGAGATGCTAAACCAATGTCAATGTCATACACTCCACCATATGGCTTTCACATATTTAATTTACTTTGTTTTAATTTCTAAACCAACATTTTCTATCACCTTCCTATTCCTAAATTAGAGTGTGTAAAGGAGGTGAGCATATTTGACAACCAAAAAGTTTTTTGGAGTGTAATTTACTTAGATTGTGTGCTTAATTGACAATCCAAAGGTTTTGAGATTTTAAGTCAGTATCAATGTCTTACACTCCATCATATAGCTTTCACATTTAATTTACTTCGTTCTAAATTTTTAAACTATCATTTCCTCTTGCCTTCCTATTCTCAAATTAGACTGTGTGAAGGGAGTGAGCGTGTCTGACAATCAAAAAAAAATTAAATTCTAGTTTACTTAGATTGTGTGCATACTTAAACAACAATCCAGTTCTGAGATTCTCAATCAATGTCAGTGAAAACACTCCATCACTCCATCATATGGCTTTCATATCTGATTTACTTAGTTCCAACAATCTAAACCATCATTTACTATGGCTTTACTCTTTTTTCCCCTAATTAGACTGAGTGAAGGAGGTGTGAATGTTTGAGAATACAAATAATTTTTCTGGTTGAAAGCAGATTCTGAGTCTCCATCACATGGCTTTCACATCTAAGCCATCATTTGCTATGGCTTTACTCTTTTTTCTTCCCTAATAAGCCTGCGTGTTTGACAGTCCAATTTTTTTGCGTGTTTGACAATCCAAATTTTTTGTTTTTGATCAAAAGCAGATTCTCTGTCTCCATCTGTCTATGTCAATGTTCTCTTCTCCTCGCCACGTCATTCAAATCTAATCTATGTCAATCTCCTCCTCTTCTAAACTGTAGAAAAATAGGATGTAAGAAATGGCAAGCAGACTGAGGAGATGTATACACCGTCTTTCATAGTACCAGCTGTTTCATCACATCTTCCACTGCCCACACACAGATTGATCTTAACAGAAAATACCTAGTTACTTTAGTTTGTGACAAAGACTCCACAATAAACTCAATAATCTCCTTTCAAAAGATTAATGGCAGGACAGAACACGTGTTACTCAACGTGCCTGTTTAAGCATTGCCAATGGTAGAAGTTATGGGCTTCCAAACATCTGAGTAATTAAAAAAGATGTTAACCCTGGACTCGGTTTGTGCAGAAGTTCTACTCTTTGCGTGCCTTCTAATGTTTCTACTTTGTCTTAGAGACTGTAGACTTCTAATGTGCCTTCTTTCTATGCGTTCAATATAATATGACTAGAATAATAATAATTTAGTGTGTTTATTTGTAAATGTATACATACACATGAAAATGTTATATTTAAAAGAAGATAAAACTTAATATTTTAAGGATTCGTTAACAAAGGAGTAAGTACAAATAAGAAGTTATAACTTGTAATGGTGAAATTTGTATATTCAGACTATTTCTTATATAATTTTGGGTTTATTTTAAGAAGATGTCTTAATACAATTATATAGTGATATATGGCACGCTTTGTCTTAATACAATTATATGCCTAAGTTGTCTTGTTGGTGAAAAACTTGTGCTCTTAAAAGAGAGGTTATGAGTTTGAATCTTGTAGGGTGTAGGGTATGTGCCCCTCATATTGAAGCACAATTGGATGCCTCATTCCACCCTAGTGGGAATGAGAAGTAGTCCCATATACTATAAGCCGCCTATAAGCTAGGCCACTAGACATCATGGGCAATCAAAAGATTTCATTTCCATTTTCGTAATCCCTTTGAACTCTTATTTATTACTCACTTATTTTCCTATACATTCAACCTTATATGTGCTCTCTTTACATTTATCCTCAAACATGCACCTCAAGGGTTAGAATGAACTGTCCAAACCATGCAGCTAGAGTAAACACAACGGAAACAACATAATTATAGAATGCAATGGAAGATTCATATATTCAATAGATCAAAGAATTACAATGCTTATATACTAGCAATATGTGGGCTATAATCAAAGGGCTCACAGGCCTGCTTTCCGAGTTACAATAGATATGAAAGATATGGCATTGAAGTGCCTTCCGAAAAGAAAATCGAACTCTAAATCATATTCTAAAACTACTAACATCCTAATGCATCTAGGAGATCTATATATATCATCTTCAAGCTCATAAAATCCTCCGTGTCGGCCACAAGAGGTTACAAACTCCGATGAAAGATGTAGCGTACACTAGAAACAAGTAGGTCGGCCTACAACATATGGTATTGCTCCACAAATGGATGAAACTTGGTGCAGACCTCAAAGAAGGTCTATCTAGTCTTTATGTGTCATGTATGATGTTTCATTAGGCTCCACAAGTCACAAAAATGCTCCGCAAACTTCTCCTTCAACTGACTCTGAATGCTCTTCTCTGTGAAAGTTGATGATCTTCTGATAGCGATAACTTTCTAGAAAGAAATCAAAATCACTTGAAATCTGAATATGACGTAGATAACACTATGTAGATGCTAAGTCCTACTCCGTGAGCTCTAATATGAAGATGCGGTAAAATACAGTACAAAATGTTGAAACTGCAAATGACTGAATTGAACTGAAAATGAAAGAAAAGAAAAGAATGCAAATATTTTTGGTTGATACAAGATTGCTCTGTAACCTGGGATGCTCCTACATTAGACACCTGGGATTGTTAAAAAAAATGAGTCCCTCACTTTGCTGGGGCTAGAGGAAAACCAAAACGGTCCACCTCAGCTTGAGAAATCCATGATCAATCTTCTTCCAGTCTTCCTTTCCACTTAACCAAATATTCTTCGTATTTCTTGCCTATGGTACTGCATCCAACTCTACTATCCAAGATGCTCTCTATCTTCTCTGATTGTTGCTGTGGTAACTAATTCTTCAATTCATCTTCAATGTTGTCACTTGATTCTTCTTCATGATACTAATATAAGTGTGCAATGTTGAATATAGATGATATACCAAATGTCTCTGGTAACTCCACTTCATATGCATTTCCTGAATCAAACTTCTTAAGAATCTTACATGGTTCAAACTTCTTCATCTTCAGCTTGTTGTATGTCCCTATTAGAAATCTCTCTTTTCTCAGATATCCCATTACTTTATCTCCTACTGAAAATTCTTTGTCTCCTCTTCTCGTCTGCTTGCTCCTTATACTTGCTATTCATCTCCTCCAAATGCTTCCTAATGTGATTATGTAGATTCTCCATGTATCCTACAAATTCTTTTGCCTCTATACTTTTTTTATTCTCCATACTGATGTCTCTCAACTCTACAACTCCTCTAGGTTTCATTTGTTGCAAGTATGTGCTAATTGGTGTTGTCATTGATGTTAACAAGCTTGTGTTGTCATTGGTGTCAACTGTGTCTTCTGATGAGGTTGTTGTTGTTTGATTAAGTTGTTTTGATAAAAGTGATTTGGTTGCTTTGTAGAGGTGTTGAAGATGTTGAGGATATGCTTTAGTTGTTGGGTTTCTAAGTGCTTTTGAGAAAATTTGATTAATATTGGAAACAATGTATTGAAGAAGTCTTCTAGCTTATAGAGTGTTGTTTGAGTTTTTGCTCTGCATTTTTTTTGTATTAGAGATCTGAGTATGTAGTTTGGATATGGGTATGTGCAGGATCATGATGGGCCAAACTATACCTCTAAGTGGCAATGAAAATATAGAAAATCAGAATTTATCAAGTTCATGTGAAAATTTGAATGGATTATCTACACAATTTGAAAAGATGTAAGAATGAAATTTGTAGAGAATTGAATCTAGTTTATAGGCTACTATTTAAAAAAAAAAAAAACTAAATTTACTTAGTGAAAATTGAATATTTCAAAGAACAACTATTAAATTTTTTAGAAAAAAATAAAAAGTGGGTGTCTGTCCAGCCAACCTAACTATGAGTAAATTTTTTTTTTTTTTTTTGAAACTTTCAAAATAAGTAGAGGACTCATGTCCGGATGTGACGCATATTTATTTGAAATTTTTTTCTAATAAAATAATTAGTTATGATTTTTTTTACTGTGACTTTTTAAAAAAAATAAAAAGTAATTTTCCAGCCAACCTAACTCGATTAAAAAAAATCGAAATTCAATTTTTTTTTTTAACCTATAGCCAGAAAAGCATAGAGTGTGACGCAGGTTTCGGATCTCAAAAAGATGAAATGGTTTGAAAGTTATGGATGTTTTTCAATCAGTGTGTCCATTAGGATTTCAGACACACAGTATATAGAAAATTATTAATAATTATTTAATAAAATGATAACCAAACAAATCTTATATTTTTAGAAAACTAACAATTTTTTCTATAAACCCTTTTTGTTTTATCAATTTTGCGTAAAAAAAAGTCATCAGCACGAAGGGTGAAGTTCGAAGAAGAGACTGAAACATGAAAACATGTTAGAATCCATAAAAAGTCAACAACCAAAACGGATATCCGTCTTGCTTTGTACCAAAGCAAGACGGATATCCGTTTTGCTTTGGTAAAAGCAACTCAAAACGGATATCCGTTCTGAAAATGGATATCCGTTTCCTTGATCTATGAAAAATTTTGTACCATTGGTTTTGGATGAAGAGAAGCAACACGTTTGAAACATCAAGGCAATAATACAAGAAGTTAAAGTTAGTTGGTCATTTATAGGTGTATCTATTGTTTCATATCACATTACACATAGAATTCTAATTAACAATCTAGTTTCCTCATTTGGGGGAACATTTTTTTATCCATTTCTAATGGAATATTTAGTTAAAAATTGGTGGCTCCTTGTAAAAAGTATGGGCTCTTATCAAGTACGTGTTGTGACCAAATCACACATCACCCCATTAGGAATAGGGACCCCCCTTTTTTTGAATTCCAATGCTTTGCATTGGGATTTGGATGATGTTTTTTCAAATGGCCCTCTGCTAGGAATGAATGCTTTGACCTTTGAATGACTTGAACTAGGAAAGTTTTGCGAGCAAATGGCTCAGTAGTGTTAGGCATTGTTTTGCACTCGTAGAATCACCAAAGGGTGCCTGGCTTAACGGAGGACATAACAAATATTCAGAGGTCCCCTTTTGTGCCTAACAATAAGCTTGGAAATGTTTGAAAAGCATCAAAAGGAATCAAGGCATATTGTATCATCTGTTAGATCCCAAATTTGTGCCTTAAACATAGAATGGATGTTTTAAACCCTAGAATATAGTGCCCTGTGAAAGAAGATTGCCTTGTGGAAGGGATTGAAATCATCCAAAGTAGCGCCTAAGAGGTGTATGGAGTGGAGGATGATATTCTTAGCATAGAATGAGCGCCTAGGAAGTGGTGTACCTTGATCAGTTAATTTGGCGCCCTTAGTCATCAAATCAAACTCAAATTGGCGCCTAGACTCACAAGTCTTTAGGGGGCGCTCGAGTTAGAGTTAAGTCTCATCCATATAGTTTTGATGGCGCCATACGAAGGATGATCTATGTTGTAGAAAGAATGTTAATCACTTTGAGCATCAAATTTTGCCTTGATTGGAAAGCTGATTAAGGACCTCAAGAAATGAAAATTGAATAAGGAAAAGAATAAAATGTGTTAGGCGCCCTTCATTCAAACATGTAAGGCGCATTTTCTTGACCCTTCCATCTAATGCTGGCGCCTAGGTGATGAGAATACAAAATGTGGAAATCTAGCATGTCCCAAGTAAAGCGCCCAACATTAAGTAAGCATGAAACAAGTTGGTCAATAATGTTAGGGACAAAATTGTGGAGTAAGAAACTATGCAAGTCAAGGCGCCATTTCACACCTATTTATCTTGAGTGGCATGTCCTATTTAGAGCACTCCAAGTTGGCGCCTTGACCAAGCACTGTGAAGGATCCTCTGAGTGATAATGGATGAAAAGTATTTGAAGGGAACTTCATAAGCGCCCTGGAGACATCAATCCAAAAATGAGGGAAGTGTGCCTTAGGTGAGATGGTATTTGTTATAAGTTGAAGATATAGCGCCTATTGGTACTTGAAGCTCCATCCTTAGCGCCTACCATCCTTAGCGCCCAATGTATAAGCCTTCACCTAATTTGGCGCCTATGGTAATTTCGTTGTAAACAAATCTAAGGTGGGCGCCTAATATTAAAGGGCTATTGATCAAGAAGTCCTCTATACACTCATTCACTGAGTAAGGAGGAACAAGATGACAAAATTAGAAAGAAAGAGGTAAGACGCATTTTTGCATCTAAACTACTCATTTTTAGCGCCTAAAACGAATTTGTTAAATGGGCGCCAATTTCCTCCGGAGTGACCTCCACTTTGCGCCTTGAAGTACATGGTGAGGTAGGAATTCAATTTTAGCGTCCAAGGGACAATTGGCATCATAACATAGGCACTTGGATGATAGAAGACTTCCAATTGATTTAAACCAACAAAATGACCAAATTTAAGGCCAGAGATGAGTTTTTGCGCCTTGAAGAGAACATGTTGGGATTCTTCCTATACAATTTGGAATGAACACTTTGCTTTGCTCAAGTATGCCAAGAGTGACCTTGATACCACCCAAGGAAGGTATTGATGAATATAATGAGTTTGGGCGCCCTTAATACAATGAGCATGACATTCCCTTATTTGGAGGATTGTTATCTTAATACATCTTGGAGGAGAGAATGAAGGTTTGACATGAAAAGAAAATCATTTGAGGAATAAGAAACGAGCTAAGTGCATTAAGGTGCTATAACATACCTGAAGCTCTCTAATGAGCGCCTTACAAAAGGGACATGATAATGATGTAGTATGATCATCATACCTTGGATTGAAATCATCATAATGCTTAAAATAACTCAAAATGTGTTAGGCACCCATTCAACTATGGATACACTCAAGTAGGCACCTTGAAGAAAACCCCTCAATGCATGTCAAAAAAAAAGGTGGGCGCTTAACATTGAAGAAGTAATTCATCAATCTTTTAAAGAAGCATAGATGTAAAAAAGAAGTGAACACCTATGTAAGATCAAGGCACAATTTTCAAACTCCTGAGTGATCTCCAAAGTAGCACCTTGAGGTGAGATGGGGTCTAAGTCTATCTTAAATGGCACCTTGAGTTGAGGGTAAGTAAGCTGCTTTGAAGTCAACATAAGCGCCTAAGGGATAATAAGACTCTTGAAGTTATTAGCAGGTGTTTGGAAGTATTAGAATCTCGCAAGAAAGACAAAGACCCTTGGCACATAACCATCAAAGCAGCTTGAAGTCATAGGGTGAATGCATAGAAATAAGGAGACTTCTTGAGTCGAGGGGTTGAATGTGAGATAGAACTATAAAAATGTTAAAGATCAGTCCAAAGACCTAGGCGCATTTTGCCACCAAGACAGTTTGATTTCAGCGCCTAGATGTCTTAGATACAAGGCACATATTCATGCCTTCGTCCCCCAATTTAAGTGCCTATCTGTATATATGAAGAGTTTGTTTTAAATTTAAAATTTTGGAAAATTTATTAAATGCATTAAATACAATCAATCTGGGTCCTTTAACTGGAATGCAAGTAGAAGAAGAGCTTCAGGATTCAATTGATAATGCTCAAGCTATTATAAGACAAGAGACAGAAGGTAGAATTAGAGCTGAGCAAAGATGCCAAGCCTTAGAGCAATACATTCAGCATTTAGTTCATCCTATTCACAAATGTGTCCAAAGTAAGATTACTCAAATCAAATAATGGCTTATATCCACAGCTTTATTAAGTTGATACCTAGGTGGATTAGTGTGTAAACATTCAAATTAGATGGTAATTCACAAGTTTATAGAATAATAAAATGAATCCCTAGTCTAGAATCCAAATGTACATAATAAAATGGATATCTGTTTTGTAGTAGCAATATGGACGTTGCAGAGTGTCCGTTGGCAAAGAATTGGGATTTACTTAAATTTGCTTGTTCATGCTTCTCACAGGACGTCACCTCCCCTACCCATCCAGCTCTACAGAAGAAGAGAGACAACAAATGATCAAGAGGGATCACCAATTAGTGGTAAGTGATTGATTACTTATGTCAAGTTATATATTTTGAATATTAAATTCTATATTAATGTGCACGTTGTTTGATTGTATTAATAGGTGGAAATTCAAAAATCTCTATTGAGGAAGTCTAGTCGATGAGCGATAGAGGATGAGTCATTGACTGGTTCACCATCTTCATGGCCTAGCAAGAGCCATAGATTATTTGATAGCAATCCATAGGAGATTTGATTTTGGGACATTTTGTTACATATGCCTATTTGGCTTTGTAAACATACTTTTGTATGTTATCGATGTATATCATTGTATATACCCATATGGTTTTATTTGTACATGCCTATATGGCTTGATATATACACTATACAAATTATTTTCATGACATTATGCATATATGTATATATAAGATCCTAATTTGGCACAAGTAGGGAGAATGCTTGCAAAGGTTATGGAATTTGGTTTTAAACGTTCCAATTGTATTTGCTTCAAAGATTCTAAAGCCTTTTCAAAAAATCCATTTTGTGCATATCTTGCAATCATTGCATTCCATGAGATAGCATCTCTTTGAGGTGTCATCCCAAACTGTTCACATGCCTTGTCTATGCTTCCACACTTTGGATTTACACCCGCCAATTGCATTTTCTTAACATTTCCTTTCAATCCTTATCAAAAATTCCATTTTGTGCACATATTGCAATCATTGCATTCCTTCATTTACAACACATGATTAAATAAGAAGATGCATATTTACAACACTTAAGAATATGTAGTAGTGTTGCTCATGTCACCAATACTATGTTTACATCTTCACATACATGGCTTACAACATGTGACAATATGAAGTGATGAAGAAACTTGTTATTTTGATGTATTTCAACTCCAAACTTGCGCCTAGAAGTGAAGGCGCTAATCCTTGATCAAACTAACCTAAAAGTGCGCCTTGGTACTTAGGGCACTAGATTATGATTGATCAGCCTAAAATGTGCACCTAAGGCTAGATATTGAATTGGAAGGATAAAATACATCATCAAAGGAGTTTATAGTTATTGAAGGCATCAAATGATGACTTGGGCGCACATCTACCTCTCTACACCATCAAATGTGCACCTAGATTAGTGAGGCACCACTTCATATCTCTATGACTTTGGATATGCACCTTGATAATGAATTGATCTTGCAAGTTGAGGTTGTCTCCACAAGTTGAAAGAATGTCCAAAGAATACAAGGCGCAATTATTGAACAAACAACCTAGAATGAGTGCCTTACTATTTGAGTTGCTAGTTCATGCTTCTAGAACACCAAAAGTGCGCCTAGATGTTGAGGCGCTAGCTCTTGCTCAAGCAACCTTGAAAGTGCGCTTTGACAAGGAGGTTAAAATGTATTATCAAAGGATTAAGTTGAATCAAGGAATCATCATTGCAGACAAGTAAAACATGATTGTGAATGAGGTGCACTTTTCATTATCTCCAACCTCACAATTGTGCCTTCCCTTGGAAGCTCATATTGTGCCTAAAGGAATGGTACTAAGATAACATCCATGTCAATGATTGAGAATGTGTCAACTAGAACAATATTTTTGTTTTTCTCATCGTGGGGTCGAATGGACTACGCCAACGCGTTGGGGTGGGTGGGTAAATGCCAGTAGAGGTCTCGTTTTGTGTGCCAAGCGTCCCAGTCATTTCAGGCAAGAGGCTACTCACAAAGTCCCTTAAGATCCCTGAGACCAAAAATGCGCCAAACTTTGACGGAGCAGTTCTCAGAATTTGTGACAGCTGGGAATGTTGTGTTTGGACCTACAGGTGTACATGGGGTCCATCGACAATAACCTCTCATTTTTGGTCAACTCCATTCCGTTTGACCATGCCGAAATCAAACGCATTGTTGCAAAATGCTTCAATTTGATGCAGTGGAAAGGTGCTAGGTGTGACATTTTTCATTCCATAGCTCGTGGGGTCAAACAGACTGTGCCAACGCGTCGGGGTGGGCGGGTAAATGCCAGTGGAGGTCTCGTTTTGTCTGCCAAGCATCCCAGTCATTCCAGGCAAGAGGCTATCGGCAAAGTCCCTTAAGATCTCTGAGACCAAAAATGCGCCAAACTTTGACGGAGGAGTTCTCAAAATTTGTGATAATTGAGAATGTTGTGTTTGGACCTACAGGTGCACATGGGGTCCATCGACAATAACCTCTCTCATTTTTGGTCAACTCCATTCCATTTGACCATGCCGAAATCAAACGCATTGTTGCAAAATGCTTCAATTTGATGCAGTGGAAAGGTGGTAGGTGTGACATTGTTCATTCCATAGCTCATGGGGTTGAACGGACTATGCCAACGCGTCGGGGTGGGTGGGTAAATGCCAGTGGAGGTCTCGTTTCGTGCGCCAAGCGTTCCAGTCATTCTAGACAAGAGGCTACCGGCAAAGTCCCTTAAGATCCTTGAGACCAAAAATGCGCCAAACTTTGACGGAGCAGTTCTCAGAATTCGTGATAGTTGGGAATGTTGTGTTTGGACCTACAGGTGCACGTGGGGTCTATCAATAATAACCTCTCTCATTTTTGGTCAACTCCATTCTGTTTGACTGTGCCGAAATCAAACGCATTGTTGCAAAATGCTTCAATTTGATGTAGTGGAAAGGTGCTAGGTGTAACATTTTTCATTCCATAGCTCGTGGAGTCGAACGGACTACACCAACGCGTTGGGGTGGGCGGGTAAATGCCAGTGGAGGTCTCGTTTCATGCACCAAGCATCCCAGTCGTTCTGGGCAAGAGGCTACCGACAAAGTCCCTTAAGATCCCTGAGACCCAAAATGCGTCAAACTTTGACAGAGCAGTTCTCAAAATTCGTGATAGCTGGGAATGTTGTGTTTGAACCTACAGGTGCACGTGAGGTCCGTCGACAATAACCTCTCATTTTTGGTCAACTCCATTCTGTTTGATTGTGTCAAAATCAAATGCATTGTTGCAAAATGCTTCAATTTGATGCAGCAGAAAGGTGCTAGGTGTGACATTTTTCATTCCATAGCTCGTGGGGTCGAACGGACTACGCCAACGAGTCGAGGTGGGCAGGTAAATGCCAATGGAGGTCTCATTTTGTGCGCCACGTCCTAGTCGTTCTAAGCTGTAAGCTACCGACAAAGTCAAAAGTTGCTAGGATTGAAATTTTGCATTCTACAGGTCCTGGGTCTAAACAGATTGTGCCAACACGTCGGGGTGGGTGATTAAACGCTAGGGGAGGTCTCATTTTATGTGCCAAGGCTCCCAGTCCTTCTGAGCTGTAAGCTACCAGCAACGTGACTTTACCGGTAGCTTATAGCTTAGAATGACTGCGATGCTTTGCACACAAAATGAGACCTCCCCTAGCATTTACCCGCCCACCCCGATGTGTTGGCATAATCCGTTCGACCCCAGGACCTATGGAATGCAAAATTTCAATCCTAGCAACTTTTGACTTTGTCGGTAGCCTCTTGCTCGAAATGACTGGGAAGCTTGGCATACGAAACGAGACCTCCACTAGCATTTACCCGCTCACCCCGACGTGTTGGCACAGTCCATTTGACCCCATGAGCTATGGAATGAAAAATGTCACACCTAGCACCTATCCACTACATCAAATTGAAGCATTTTGCAACAATGCGTTTGATTTCGGCACGGTCAAACAGAATGGAGTTGACCAAAAATGAGAGAGGTTATTGTCGACAGACCCCACATGCACCTGTAGGTCTAAACACAACATTCCCAGCTATCATAAATTCTAAAAACTGCTCCATCAAAGTTTGGCGCATTTTTGGTCTCAGGGATCTTAAGGGACTTTGCCAGTAGCCTCTTGCCCGGAAGGACTGGGATGCTTGGCGTATGGAATGAGACCTCCAATAGTATTTACCCACCAACCCTGACATGTTGGTGTAGTTCGTTCGACCCCATGAGCTATGGAATGAAAAATGTCACACCTAGCACCTTTCCACTACATCAAATTGAAGCATTTTGCAACAATGCGTTTAATTTCAGCATGGTCAAACAGAATCGAGTTGACCAAAAATGAGAGAGGTTATTGTCGACAGACCCCACGTGCACCTGTAGGTCCAAACACAACATTCCCAGCTATCACAAATTCCAAGAACTGCTCCGTCAAAGTTTGGCGCATTTTTGGTCTTAGGGATCTTAAGGGACTTTGTTGGTAGCCTCTTGCTCGAAATGACTGGGACGGTTGGCGCATGAAATGAGACCTCCATTGGCATTTACCCGCCCACCACGATGCGTTGGTGTAGTCCGTTTGACCCCACGAGCTATGGAATGAAAAATGTCACACCTAGCACCTTTCCACTGCATCAAATTGAAGCATTTTGCAACAATGCATTTGATTTTGGCATGGTCAAACAGAATGGAGTTGACCAAAAATGAGACAGGTTATTATTGACGGACCCCATGTGCACTTGTAGGTCCAAACACAACATTCCTAGCTGTCATGAATTCTGAGAACTGCTCCGTCAAAGTTTGGCACATTTTTGGTCTCAGGGATCTTAAGGGACTTTGTCGGTAGCCTCTTGCCCAGAACGACTGGGACTCTTGGCACACAAAACGAGACCTCCATTGGCATTTACCCGCCCACCCCGACGTGTTGGTGCAGTCCATTTGACCCCACGAGCTATGGAATGAAAAATGTCACACCTAGCACCTTTCCATTGCATCAAATTCAAGCATTTTGCAACAATGCGTTTGGTTTCGACACGGTCAAACGGAATGGAGTTGATAAAAAATGAGAGGTTATTATCGACGGACCCCACATGCGCCTGTAGGTCCAAACACAACATTCCCAGCTATCACAAATTCTGAGAAACGTTCCATCAAAGTTTGGCGCATTTTTGGTCTCAGGGATCTTAAGGGACTTTGCCGGTAGCCTCTTGCCCGGAAGGACTGGGATGCTTGGCGCATGAAATGAGACCTCCAATAGCATTTACCCACCCACCCCAATGTGTTGGTACAGTCCGTTCGACCCCACGAGCTATAGAATGAAAAATGTCACACCTAGCACCTTTCCACTGCATCAAATTGAAGCATTTTGCAACAATGCGTTTGATTTTGGCACGGTCAAATAGAATGGAGTTGACCAAAAATGAGAGAGGTTATTGTCGACAGACCCCACGTGCACTTGTAGGTCCAAACACAACATTCCCAACTATCACAAATTCTGAGAACTGCTCCGTCAAAGTTTGGCGCATTTTTGGTCTCAGGGATCTTAAGGGACTTTGCTGGTAGCCTCTTGAACGACTGAGATGCTTAGCGCATGAAATGAGACCTCCACTGGTATTTACCCGCCCACCCCGACGCATTGGCGTAGTCCGTTCGACCCCACGATGAGCAAAACAAAAAATATTGCACCTAGCAAGGTTTTTGCTCTTACAGAACAATGTATCGGCAAAGACCCTAGTTTTCATAAGGGGAGACATGTGATTTTAAGAGGTTTTGGGAATGTGACTTTATCCTTCCACTCCTTATCCAATGACGAGTTTATTCGCAGAGTTTGATGGCTTTTATGAGCATATACATGATGTTGTTTTAGGATAGTCATAAAGGGCAGTTTTTGGATAGCCATATGTATCTTTTTAACAATCATAAAGGGCAAGTTGTACATGGACTGTGAGAGTCCCAAAACTCATATAAATCATCCATTTTGGTGTTTGACAACCTTATAAATCCATTAGATCATTTATACAAACCCTAATGCAACTTATAAACCCTCTTTGTATAGTAATTTCATGAATGACTATCTTGTATGATTGTTTTGTGCATTTTAATAGGCCAATGAGGATTGTATGGTGTTGTCATATTCATGATTTTAACTTGATGCAGAGATAGGCTCTAACTCAACATGATAGAGGCATCATTACAAATGGATTGAATTGCAATAGTCAGAGAGCCAATCTCCTATCAATGAGAGTTCAATGATAGTAAATAGAGAGCTACTTGACCATAAATAGGATTTACATACATACATACATACATACATATATATATGATCTCGTAGGCATCTAGGTTTCATACACAAATTGCAATAGTTGTAGAGCCAACCTCCTATCAACGAGAGTTGAATAAGAGTAAATAGAGAGCTTCTCGGCCATAAATGGGATTTGCATACACACACACCCAACTGAAATAGTATCCTTATTGGCCTTATTGGCACCTCCCCCCAAGATGTAAGTTTTTTATGTTTATAATGTGTCCCCAGTGTCCTTATTGGCCTTATTGGCACCTAAAACACAAGAAAGTAGATTCCAATAGCTTTCAATTATAATTTCTCTTAGGCCCTAACACATCCATACAGGGCTATACTAAACAAAGAAATCGTAGGAAAGTAGTAAAATATGCAAAAATAGAGTTTCTTGACATTAATTTCATTCAAACTTGTCTTCAATTCATCTTCAAAATGTTTATTGGTCCTCTCTCTCTAAACACTAAACCCTAAACCTCTAAACCTTAACCCCTAAACCATAAGCCCTAAACCCTAAATAATGCCCCTAAACCTTAACCCCTAACCCCTAAACCCTAAACCCTAAACACGAGCAACCCTAAACCCTATCTCCTATCTCTCCCTTATCTCCCTATCTCTATCATCGGGCTCTACCTCTCAATCCTTCTCCCTATTTCTCTAGACATCTCGCTCACTCTCTATCTCCTTATCTCTCACCTTTGTCACCTCTATCTCTCCCTATCTGTCTCCTCTCTCTTTCTATCTAGCTATCTCCAAAACTGAGAAACCCTGAACCTAGGTACACCCTAAATCCAATCAACTCTAAACCTATATCTCCCTATCTCTCCCCTATCTCCCTATCTCTATCATCCCTCTACCTCTCTTGATCTCTCTCCCTATGTCCCTGGCCATGTGCCTCACTCTCTATCTCCTTATCTCTCTCCTCAGTCTCCTCTCTCTATCTCCCTATCATTCCTCTCTCTCTAGAAACCCTAAATCCAAAACCCTAAACCTCTAAACCTAACCCCTAACCCCTAAACAATTTAAATCCTAAACCCTAAATAATGCCCCTAAACCCTAACCCCTAACCCCTAACCCCTAAACCCTAGAAACCCTAAACCCCTAAACCCTAAACCCTAAACCCCTAAACCCTAAACCCAAGTAACCCTAAACCACTATCTCCCTATCTCTCCCCTATTTCCCTACCACCTTTGTCCCTCTACCTCTTAATATCTCTCCCTATGTCTCTGGCCATGTCCCTCACTCTTTATCTCCCTATCTCTCCCCTTAGACTCCTCTATATCTCCCTATCATTCCTCTCTCTCTATAAACCCTAAATCCAAAACCCTAAACCTCTAAACCTAACCCCTAACCCCTAAACAATAAATCCTAAACCCTAAATTATAATACCCCTAAACCCTAACCCCTAACCCCTAAACCTAAGAAACCCTAAACCCCAAACCCCTAAACCCTAAACCCAAGTAACCATAAACCACTATCTCCCTATCTCTCCCCTATCTCCCTATCACCTTTGTCCCTCTACCTCTCAATCTCTCTCGCTATGTCTCTTGCCACATCCCTCACTCTTTATCTCCCTATCTCTCCCCTTGGACTCCTCTATATCTCCCTATTGGTCTGATGCAGAGCACACAGTGGAAGCTCTCAAAACACGGTGAAATACCCATCAAAACCCATAGTTCAAATAGATTAAAGCTTAATCAGCTTTAAGAAACCTTCTCAAAGTCCCAAATAACATCAAATCATATACATTCTTCCTATCGACAAGATAAACACTATCGGCCAACTCAAAAAATCTTATACCGATGCTCTGATCACTCCACTTTTGACAAGCCTTTGAACCTTTCACTGTGACATATATCCATCAGTCCAACTTTAAACTAGTCTTCCGATCTCCCATACCACCCATTTCTCACTCCACAACCTATATTAACACATGATTAAACCTAACCCCTAAACCCTAACCCCTAACCCCTATTTCCTAACCCCTAAACCCTAAACTTGAGAAACCATAAACCCCTAAATCCTAAACACTAAACCCAAGAAACCCTAAACCTCTATCTCTCTATCTCCCTATCTCACTATCTCCCCATCACTATCATTCCTCTACCTCTCAATCTCTCTCCCTATGCTTTGGCCATGTCCCTCACTCTATGTCTCCCTAATTGTCCTCTCTCTAAACACTAAACCCTAAACCTCTAACCCTTAACCCCTAAACCCTAAACCCTAAACCCTAAATAATGCCCCTAAACCTAAACCCTGAACCCCTAAACCCTAAACCCTAAACGCGAGCAACCCTAAACCCTATCTCCTATCTCTCCCTTATCTCCCTATCTCTATCATCGAGCTCTACCTCTCAATCCTTCTCCCTATTTCTTTGGACATCTTGCTGACTCTCTATCTCCTTATCTCCCCCCTTTGTCACCTCCATCTCTCCCTATCTGTCTCCTCTATCTTTCTATCTAGCTATCTACAAAACTGAGAAACCCTAAACCCAGGTACACCCTAAATCCAATCAACTCTATACCTATATCTCCCTATCTCTCCCCTATCTCCCTATCTCTATCATCCCTCTACCTCTCTTGATCTCTCTCCCTATGTCCTTGGCCATGTACCTCACTCTCTATCTCCTTATCTCTCTCCTCAATCTCCTCTCTCTATCTCCCTATCATTCCTCTCTCTCTATAAACCCTAAATCCAAAGCCCTAAACCTCTAAACCTAACCCCTAACCCCTAAACAATTTAAATCCTAAACCCTAAATAATGCCCCTAAACCCTAACCCCTAACCCCTAAACCTGAGAAACCATAAACCCCTAAACCCTAAACCCAAGTAACCCTAAACCACTATCTCCCTATCTCTCCCCTATTTCCCTACCACCTTTGTCCCTCTACCTCTCAATCTCTCTCCCTATGTCTCTGGCCATGTCCCTCACTCTTTTTCTCCCTATCTCTCCCTTCAAACTCCTCTATATCTCCCTATCATTCCTCTCTCTCTAGAAACCCTAAATCCAAAACCCTAAACCTCTAAACCTAACCCCTAACCCCTAAACAATAAATCCTAAACCCTAAATTATAATACCCCTAAACCCTAAACCCTAAACCTGAGAAACCCTAAACCCCAAACCCTAAACCCTAAACCCAAGTAACCATAAACCACTATCTCCCTATCTCTCCCCTATCTCCCTATCACCTTTGTCCCTCTACCTCTCAATCTCTCTCGCTATGTCTCTTGCCATGTCCCTCACTCTTTATCTCCTTATCTCTCCCCTCAGACTCCTCTATATCTCCCTATTGGTCCTTTATCTCTCTCTAAACCCTAAACCCTAGACCTCTAAACCTTAACCCCTAACCCCAAGACCCTAAACCCTAAACCCTAAATAATGCCCCTAAACCCAAGCAACCCTAAACCTCTATCTCCCTATCTCTATCATCCCTCTACCTCTCAATCTCTCTCTCTCTCTATGTCTTTGGACATGTCTCTCACTCTCTATCTCCCTATCTCTCCCCTCTATCTCCTTTATCTCTCCCAAACTCTTTCAATCCCCTCTCTCTATCTCTCTTTAAACTGTAAACCCTATACCCCTAAACCTGAGCAACCCTAAACCTCTAAACCCTAAATAATTCCCCTAACCAACCTCTAAACCACTTCTCTATATAGGTGCAACTAATACCACTTTTTCATTGTTTTCCACATTTAATTATATTCTTTTCCATTTTCCAAGTCTTACATGTGTCCAAGTTGTATTGTTTGTCAAGTTTTTAGTCTAATTGTTATTCCTAGCTCTCATAGTTATTAAAATGTTAGTATATTTAGATTTATCCTTCGGTAACATTAATTTACACATTGTTGCACAAACAACCACACTGAAACATAACCTTACCTAATTAAGGTTAAACTTTAAGGTTCTTTCATAAATGGCGAGCTTAACAGATCCAACTAGTTCAATGTTCATATAGTCCATGCTTACCCTTCCAAGAGAGTTCATGCCATGTTAACTTTGCATTATGTCCTAACATATAACATGAAGGACATCATCATCACAAGAAATAACAATGTCATGAAGGATTAACAAAGGTGTAGCTTCACCACATAAAGTATCATTCATAATTTTATCACTAGAGGGTAAGGGTTTATCATGTGTATCCTTCTCAAACCATGTATCATGAGTCAAATCATATGAAGGATTGGGTAAAGCAATTTAGGGCATGAAATCCAAAATGCCCCGAAACACATCCCCTGTTGCCCCACTATTCCTATCCCTGAAATATTGGAACATAGTCTAAAAGTGATTATTTCACATGATGAACAAAACTGAATATTTTATTATTGATTATTTGAGTAATTCATTAGTGATGATTCTTAGTGTTTAACAAATCCTTATGGATTAATGTGTAAAGAAGCTACCAATGTTAATTTGCCCTCCTCCTTCACTAGAAACAGTCTTTAAGGAGGTTCATATATTGATGGGAGATCCAAGATTTAAGAGGTATATTTTAAAAAAGACTAAAAAGCCTTTTTCTAAATTTTTTCTAGAAAACAGATATCCGTTTTGAAAACGGATATCCGTTCTCAAAATGGATATCCATTTTGGAAATGGATATCCGTTCTGGAAACGGATATCCGTTCTCAAAATGGATATCCATTTTGGTTTGGTATCCAAACCAAAACAGATATCCGTTTCAAAGTCAAACTTTGCCAAGTCGCGAATTTGGCTAAGTAAAAATGCGATTTTTTTCCTATTGCCACTGTTTGGCCCATGATGATCCTGCACATACTTATATGTTGTTTTGAAGTGGTTGAAGATGCTAAATCTAGAATTTGGTGCTCCAGATCGTTGGGTAGAGAAAGATGTGTTTATCAGTTTGAGAATAGTGTTTGACAGTGTGTCTGGGAGAAAGTGTTTTGCTCTGCATTTCTTTGCAGAATGGATTCAGGTGTTGTGGTTTTGGATGTGTTCTTATAAGGTCCTTATCTATTTTCAATCTAGAAGGTTTGTGATTTGATGCTCCGGAAAGTGATTTCTTGTGTAGTAGAGTTTGACAGTGTTGTTTGTACCTAGATTATGAATTTTCTTCAGATGAAAGTTGTGGTTAAATTTGTTGGTTTGCAGGTGACTTCAAGATGTTCATGGATGTTTCTAGATTGTGTTAAATCTTTGTGTAAGATCCACGAGGTGTGTTTACCTTTGAGGAAGGATGTGCATAAAAGTCCATAGTGTTAACTCAAGTTTGGTTGATTTGGTTGTTTGCACTAATTTAGGTTCTGCTTTGTTGATTGAGGGAGCATGAAATAACATGTAAGAGGGAATTTAGGTCCGTGCTAAGATGTAGCATGATCTGCATTCATTCCTTTCCTCTGTGGGAATGTTTAGGTCTAGACCTAATTTAAAATTTATGAATTAAGATGTGTTGTCGACCTTGGAGAATGTTTTCATGATTGATGATGGTATAAATAAGTGTCAAGGATTCATGGATGCATGTATGTGCAAAGGATATGATGTTTGTGATGCGAGTTTGATCAGTACAGTGAGAGCTTCCATGTGGGCAAAAGGTGTCTACTATTTTTAGTGTTGTTGTGAAGGTGTTGTTTGTATTGTGGTGAATATTGAGCTTCATTAGAACTAAACTCCATGCATAGGCTAAATGCAATTATATCAGTTCAAATCTTGGGAGTGACCCACTGTTCTCTTCTCTCTTTCTTTCTCAGTGGGCAGTGAGTCCACTTGGATATTGAATCCACCTGTAGTGAACATTCTTTCTTTTGGACAGTGAGCCCTTTGGCAGTGAGCCTTTTGTCATTCGGTATTGCTACTACATTATATTGTGAGCTAATCCTCACCATGGTTTTTCTCTTTTAGGTCTTTCCATGTAAAATCTAGTGTTCTCTTGTGTGTGGTGTTGTTATGATTTAGTTTTAGTTATTTGATTTTCATGCTTAATCATCATAACATGTTTAAAGGTTAATGTGGATTTGAATGTTTGCGAGGGTTTGAAATTTTTGATACAACTGATTCACCCCCCTCTCAGTTGTCTTGTACATTCAACAATTGGTATTATAGCAAGGTTCCTTAGAAGAGAGCTTAACATCTTGAGGTAGATTTGGGATGACGCACAAGAAGGATGTTCCCCTATTTGATGGATATGATTTTGCACTTTGGAAGGTAAGGTCTGAGAAACCCTAAACTCATAAACCCTAAATAATGCCCCTAAAACCTAACCCCTAAACCATAAACCCGAACAACCCTAAACCCCTAAACCCTAAATAATTCCACTAAACCCTAAACTTAAGCAACCCTAAACTCATAAACTTGACCAACCCCCTCTCTCTCTCTTTATCACCCTATCTCTCCCCTCTCTCTCCCCTCCATCTCCATCCTCTCTCCTTCTTCCCTCTCCTCTCCCATGTCGACAAAGAACATAGAAACAAGAAAACTAGGACATGCAAAGAGGGACAAGGATATAAATTGGGATGATGAAATGTAAACAAGATAATTTATGAAATTTCATTGGATGGGAAGAATGGTGAGGAGAGGTAGAGAGGGAAGGGAAGTAGAGAGTGAGAGAGAGAGGGTAGGAGATAGAGACGGGAGGGAAGTAGAGAGTGAGAGAGGGTAGGAGGCAGATAGGAGAAGAAAGAAGAGAGAGAGAGGGTAGCAGGTAGACAAGGGAGAGAAGCATAGATTGAGAGAGAGGGTAGGAAGCAGAGAGAGAAGGTAAGTAGAGAGTGAGAGAGAGGGTAGAAGGTAGAGAGGGGGGGAGAAGAGAGTGAGAGACAAGGTAGGAGGTAGAGAGGCCAAGGAAGCAGAGACTTAGAAAGAGGGTAGGAGGTAGATAGGGGAGGGAAGTAGAGAGTGAGACAGAGGGTAGAAGGTAGAGAGAGAGAGAGAGAGACTCAGAGAGAGGGTAGGACGTAGAGAGGGGAGGGAAGTAGAGAACGAGAGAGATGATAGGAAGTGCAGCTGCCCTTGTAGACATGTATGTAAAGTGTGGAAGCATAGACAATGCATGTCAATTGTATGGTGTAACACCTCAAAGAGATGTTCTGTAATGGAATGCAATGATTGCAAGATATGCATAAAATGGATTTGTTGAAAAGGCTTTAGAAACTTTCAAGCACATGCAATTGACATGTGTATAGCCAAACATGCTCAACATAACGCGAGTGTGTTATAACACATTCGCGTTGTAGATTTCACATAACGCGAGCATGTTATAACACACTCGTGTTATGCCGATCTTTGTTTGACGTGTTTTTATTAGTTTTTAGTAAAATTTGGAGATAATCTGGAGTGTGCTCCCCATAAGGATGGCACTTTTTTCAATGAAAACTCAAAAAAAATACCACCATAGTCTTAAGCTCTCTGTTAGCTATCTAACCATATAATTTTTTTAACATTTTGAGTACGTTAAGGGTTTCATATTTAATTTCTTTTGTTAGTGTGTCCATTTTTTGTCAAAAACTAGTGTGTAGTATTTTTTACTTTTTTTTAACCATTCATCAAAATTTGAAATAAGTTACATTTTTAGATACTAGACTCCATTCTATATGTATTAAAAAAAAATTCAATTTTCAATTAGTTTTCAAAAATTTTAGGGGGAGCACGCTCAAATTTCTATTTTTCAGGATATGTCCACTTTGAAAATTACTAAAAATCAATTATTCATGAAAAAATTATTAAAAAAATTTAGGGATAAACTACATGGTGTTAGCTAATTTCTCACTAGAGTGATTACTGGAATACGAAAAAAAGTTAACATTTTAGGGGGAGCACACCAGATGCTATGTTATGTTTTTTTTGAGAAAAATAGGACCAATTTGTGTGCTCCCCCTTTTTGAACCCCTTAATCTCAACCATTTTTGGAAAAAAATTAGTAGTTTAGAAACTAGATTTAGAGCACTATGACTCTTGTTTTTGTTCCATCTTCAAATTTTGAGTATAGCTATCTTCAATTTCTCATCAAACATCAATGTTTCCTGATTTCAAAAAAAAAGTGGCATTTTAAGACCCCATTTTGGTCCCTCATCTTTGTGCAATTACTCATGTTGATTTTACTAATGAAGTTGGTGAGTAAGGATATGCTCAAATCATCTTTTATGTTTGCAAGGAATTATGCCAGGCTTTCTTGCTAGTGTCAGTTGTAATTCAATCTCATTGAATTTATCACTATGTGGAATGACTCATTGACATCACCCACTAAAACCTAGGGACCCCTATCTTAGGGGGAGGGTTTCAAACAAGTACCTCTATTCCATTTTTCATTGCCCAAACTTTGATTTTGTAGGTTCTTCTTCTAAAACTAGTTACCCTGGGGCGAAGTGAGAAATGGTTGCTAACTAGGATGGTTGGGATGTAGATCTTGCTAGAGGTATAGGTGGTTGGGGAGTCTCTAATTAGGTTGGAGGCTCCCCTAAACCTTTTGCTCAATCTGCCCCTACTTTTTTTTTGTGGATGTTAGGTTGTCCTTAGATGTAGGTATCCTTTCAATTGTTGTGTTTTGGATGGATCGACCTTTGGTTTTATGTTGTGAACATATATGATTGTCATTGTTACTATTTTTGTAATAATTTTCTATTTCTTAGGTAGGGGTATAGATCCCTCACTAATTAATCTAAAAATGGAAATTTGCCAAACAAATTGTCCTATATTTTGTATCATTTGACAATTTGCTAAATCAATTATCTCTTTTTTAGTATTAGTCTTTAATTTGCCATAGAAAAAATATTTTTTTATTATTAGTCTATAAGTTTCCATGGAGAAAATAATTTATTTAGAAATGTACATATATTCTAGGAAAATTATTTAAAAAATTTCTTAAAAAGGTAAAGAGTTGCCATAGAAATTAATTCGTTCAACCATGATTCTCTAGGATTTTATAGAAAAATTTAGGGGCTTTTATTTAAATTTATCCTTGAATGGGAGAATTACATCCCTTTTAAATACATGGTCCTACAGTAAAATAGTTAATCACACATAATCAAATAATTAGCCTAGGATTAAATAGCTAGTGTAAGGAATTAATTGGAGTAATGTGAAGGAAAAGAATCCCAATAAACTTGTACAAATAGAATCTATTTCAATAAAAAATTAAAAAAATAGCAAACCCACAATACACATATGAATGTGTTCCTAAAATCCTTATGCATTATGACATAGTTGAGCATGGAGATTATCTAATAGAGAATGCGATTAAATGTAGTTCCCGAAATTGTGGCCTAAGTTACCCCAATTACATGAGTGGATTTCAAAGATATGCAAGTAGTATCTATAAAATATAATGTACATTTATCATTATGATTGTGGCTTTTTTATTCTTGAATTTGATTCTTTAAGGGACAAGGAGATCATTTTAAAATTTAGTCCCTAAGATTTAAAGGATAACCTTTTGTGCGTTAAACCTTAATCCCCAAATTTTAATCCTTGAACAAAGTTTTTTCATCTAATTTTATCTAGGTAATAGTTCCTTACATACCCTTACAATATTGGGAAGATTTAACACTAATAGCATTTGGGAATGCTCTTGAGAAGTTTTATTTTATTTCTAATGAGATTGCTAACAAAATTTGTACTACCTTTTCCCAAATTTGTCTAAAGATGGACATCTCTAAAGGGTTTCCAAATGAAACTTCTCTTGAAATTGGAGATAGAGGCTAGGGACAAATAGTTGATTATGGAAAATTTGCTTTTAGATGTAGGTAGTGCTTTTCCCTTGAACAATTAGCCACCTAGTGCAATAAATTGAATTTTAAGCAGGTTGTTCCTAATTAAGGAGGGAAAGGCTTGATGACTTCTTTGAGGCCCATGTGGTAAGTTGGTGAATCCCTACACCAACATTTGATTATTCCAAATTAGTAGGTTAAGGATGATTCTCAAGAGATCAATCAAGTGGGGTCTGCTACCTAACTTGATCCACCTCCTTCTTAGAAAAATCCTAATGAGTTAGATGTTGAATTGGTCATTTTAAGGTTTCACAAAACATTAGGTGGTGAATCAAAAAATGATGATCTTGAGCTATCTAAGGGGTTGAATCTAGAATTGGATTTAAAAGTTATGAAGTGTGAGAAGGGTGGTTTGAAGAGTACTGGGGGGTTGGATGTCGATTTGGGCAATAAGTTAATGTCTCCTATTGGATTGAAGTTAAATATTGGAAGAAAAACAAAGCTATAAAGTTGACTTCTCTGTAGATGACTTAGATTTTATTAAGGACAAGAAGATGGATTCTTGTGTGTTAAGGAGTAGGGATTGTTCATAATGTTTATTTTTTTCTATTTTGTTTAGTAAGTTGTTCAAATGGTTTGGTAGTTGAACAAATACATTATTATTAGAGGGGTAGGTGTTCATAACTTTTTTTATTCTTTCCTCTATCATTTTTAGATAGTGACTTCATACTTGAAATGTAAATTTTTTGAAGTTAATTTAATAGGTCTCAATTTATGAATCCAAAAAGGGTACTTAGCTAGAACTCTAATGCAGATATGGTGTAATAAATGTCTAAAGATGATCTGTATGCAAAGAAAATAGGATTGACCATATGAATGCCTAGGGATATATAAAGTCATTATCTATCACTACATGTCACTTCTGTAATTGTAGGATCGATCATGCACTTGTAGATGTAACCTACACAAGTGCAAGTCTGATATAGATGCATAGATATGATCTATGTAAATATCTAGATGTTTGCCTTTAGTGTTCTTGAATGTTTGTGATTGTTCTACATAAAAAACCTTGGTTGTGTGGTCGAGAGTTTTTTCGATGTTGGGGTTATGTCTCCCCTCAGTCAAACCCATAGGATACTAAGTCAACAATTTCTAGAAATGATCAAAGACAATAGGAAAACATGCAAGAGATACCTTACATGATGATGCAAGTAGATAATGTAGTAATGAACGTTTTGGTTTAATGCTCGACTAGTTATAGGTATGAGATTCTCTTATGAGTTCTATGTATTAGATGTGTAAAAATGAACTAGGTTTAGTCCTTAAATACAACTCCAAAGGTGGCAAGTGAAGCATTTCATGTTTTGAGTTAGCATGTAGTAGCTAGTTGGAAGGGTTAGGTCAGCCCTAAATTTAAATTTGAAAACCAAAAGAAATTAGGTTCACTTTTGTAAATCGTGCAATTGACCCATCACAAATCTGACCTTGGGTTAGGAATGGTTAAAATTAATGATTATGGCCAATCCCTAGGAATAAGTGCATGTGAAATGAGGGAAGGTTTAGATTATGTATGAACTCTTTAACACAAATCACATTAAGTGTAAACTTGTCATTACATATGGAATAACTGAGTCTTGAAGTGAACCTAAAATGAAAAGAAATGGTGCAAAGTATGCAGTTTTCATCGTTACAATAAAATTGTTTTTTTTCTTTTACCTACCAATAATTATTAACAAAAATATTTATAATTTAAATTAACATAAAAGTGTTGTTTATATAATATGGGACCACCTATCCCATATTTCATATTAAGTAATATGAAGGTCACCTATCTCATATTACTCTAACACCTATGTACTTTAACTATAGAACTCCTTTCACAGTCAAGTTCATTTAGATTAATGCATGAGCTAGAATAGTAATAGAATGGATGACCTTCAGCTTTATGTCTAAGCATTGCCTTCCATGTTCTATTGCTATGCCTCTATGGCATCCGTAAGGCAATGAGTGTAAATGAAGAAAGATAGATTCTTTTAAACAATATTTTTGAAATATGGGTGGATGTAAAATTAAATCCAGACATTCCAAAATCATCTCACATAATTCATAATTTAATAGTTTGAAATCTTATTACATAATTTATAACTTAATAGTTTGAAATAATTTGGTATGGAGACGTTTAAAGAGATAAGTTATCCCAACTGATTCTGAGCGCCTTAAAAAGATGATTCAATACTGGGACTAAACTTTAAATTCACCACAATATTCTGGGAAGGCTAGTGACACTATTCTGATGGTGGAAGATAAGGATTCTATCATTCAATCTATTATCCATTTGCTTCGAGAGGCCAAGATTCTTATGGTATGGAGATAGTCCCATCTCTAAAATTATAGTTGCTGCTTGATATGCAACGTTGAACACATTCATATGTCGCAGAAGATATAATGTCTGGCGGGACAGCATCCTACTTGTAAATAAATGTCCTTTAGCGCGTGAAATATTCCATGGGACCATCTTTCAGTGAAACTGCTAAATTTAATCAGTAGCAACGGGAGATAAATTTGAGGAAGCTTCCTCTGCATCAAATTAGACTGTCAAATCCACCCAAGACTTTTCGCATTGCCTCAATACTCTCCACCTAAATATATACTCAATGGGCATCCTGTGCGTAAAATCAGACTGTCTGAACAATGTGAACATAGAGATAGTTGTAGATATAGAGACAACTTATATCAGAATTTAAGGGAGATTTTGCCTCTTTTATAAATATCCATTGGGATTGGGACGATATTGTACAGGACATCAGTGCAGTATTAACTCTGTAGGTGAAAATACTTAAACACTGATATTTATACAAAACCCAGAATCTTACGTATGGCCTGATGGCCTATTTAACAAATCTGTTCTCATTGAAATTGGATGAAATTCATCAGAACTTCTAATCCTCTTTAGAAAATTACAACCTCTATCTCAAAGCCAAAATGTTACATGGTAAAAGAGTATCTGCCTCTAGGTGACTAGAGAAAACTGAACTCCCTGTATAAATGATAACTTCGGAAATCTTCACAGTAGGCTGACCTTAAATCCAACTCAGATCCAAAGGATAATATTTAGGAAATATTGTGCAAGCTCATAGTAGCTACAGAACTTTGATGCAATTGATATAATGTAAGGCTTATTTTATCAGATTTTGAATGCTCAATTACAGGGTATATGCAATTATTCTGTATCTTCTTATAGGTCTAAAATTTGAATGAATTATTCAAACAACTTCAAAAATTATGAATTATGAATGCTCCATCATCCAATATCGTTTATTTAACTTCTCCAGATTATTCAGACAACTTCAAAAATTGACGACCTTTAAATTCTTATTCATGCTTTATCCTCTCTGGACATGCATTTGTCACCCTTGATATGGCATCCACATTGATCTCATGTTTTTGAGCTCAGAAAATAATGAAAAATTCTTAACTTCCACATAGTATGAAAGGTATTGCTATAAATAACGCAATATGTTACACATTTTGCATCATTTCAATAAGTATATATAGAAAACAATATATTTTCTCAAACTAGTATAATGCATACACATGAATTGGATCAGCTTACAAGCTCAAAGAGCTAGAATTTAACCTAAGGAGAATGAATTTAACCCAAGGAGAATTTTACCTGAAAGAAGACTAACCTGTGATGGAAGATTAACCTGAAACTAGCAAACATAAAAGACAAAAACTTCTTAATGGAACTTATTAACATCTAAAATGTGGAACTTTGGCTGTCAGAGGCCAATGTTTCTGTGGGATTCGTATTGTGTAGGAGGTCTGATATGGTAGATGTTAAATTGGAAGCAGCTGCACCTCCCATGAAAGATGTCTTGATGCTCTCCAAGATCTTGGCTACATCTCTCATGGAAGGTCGTTCTCTTGGTGATTCACTGGTACAAAGCAAACCAACATAAATGACAGAAAGAAGACATCTATTGTCTTCCATGTTTTCATTCACATCTCTGAATAGCCCACTATCAACAATATCTGCCAGTCTGTTTGGAAATGCTGATCTCACCCACTTTTGCAAGTTCATGTCTCCCACAAACATGTCATCACTTGGCCTCTTCCTTGTAAGCATCTCTAATATCAGAATTCCATAACTAAAAACATCTCCCTTTATAGAAACATTCCCGCCCAATCCATACTCTGCAATCAATTTTATTCATGAAATTCTTAAAAAGCTATTAAGAGAAACGATATTGCCAATATAAAGAAAACTCAAAAAAGTTACCTGGAGCAATATAGCCAATAGATCCTTTGAGTGCAAATGTTGTTGTAGTCAGTGAATCTATGGAGTTTGTAGTAATTAAACGGGATATACCAAAATCAGTCACAAGGGCTGTCATGTTGGCATCCAGGAGCACATTGCTAGGTTTTAAATCACAGTGCACAAGTTGCAAAGGACAATCATGATGTAAATATTCCATGCCGTGGGCTACATCTATAGCAATGCTCAAACACTCACTCAATCCCAATTGACAAATGTCCTGATCTCCTCTGTCAGGGTGCAAATGTTTTTCCAAGCTCCCATTAGATGCAAATTGAAGAACCAAACCTTTGAAACCAGGGTAGAAAAATGACTGATGACTTTGATGAGGTTAAGGTGTCGAATCCTCCCTAACACTTTGCATTCTGTGTTAAAGCTCTTATGAGCTTCTTCATTTTGCAAATTAAGAGCCTTGATGGCAATTATCTTACCATCCCTCAAAATACCTTTGTAGACTGATCCAAAGTTACCCACTCCAAGCAAGTTTGACTCATCAAATCCACATGTTGCAATCACAAGATCTTGATAAGAAAATTTTGGATAGCCGAGCCTTTGAAAAATAATGTTTGAGGGATGGAATAGCCGTCTTGAAAGTTTATGTCTCCATACCATTCTTAAAATGAAGGAACATAATATAAATGCAATGGTTCCAACAACTGATAAGACTATTTTTTTGAGCAGTGAATGTTTTTGTTGGGTCTGTTTTGGGCATGGAGGCAATGAATAATTTGTTGGGCCACATAGGCCAAGGTTTCCCATAAACAATGTTATAACAGTTCTATTTGGAAACAAGCCTCCTTCTGGAATCTGCCCTGACAAATTATTGAAAGAAACATTCATGTAGCGAACTACTTTTAGTCTTTTGATGGACATTGGTATTGAACCTGATAAAAAGTTGGCAGAAAGATCCATTTCTTGGAGATTTTGTAATTTGGAGAGTGAATCTGGTATTGGACCTTCAAAGGCATTGTGGGACAGATTTAGACGCTCTAATGCTGTGCAGTCTCCTAGAGAAATTGGAATCACCCCAGTAAGTCGATTTCCAGAGATGTCTATGGCTTGAGCCATTACAATTGCACTTATCTCCTGTGGCAAGGACCCTTGCAGAGAATTCCATGAAAGATTGAGGTAGAATTGCAGGTTTTTAAGGCTGACCATGACTTGACGAGGTATCCTTCCCTGTAGTTTATTGTAAGACAAGTCAAGGAGCTCCAACTTCTGACATCCCTCTAAAGTAACAGGGATCTCTTCTGATAACTTGTTGTGCTGAAGATGAAGACGCCTTAGCTGTTGGAGGCTACCAAGAGAATCTGGTATTTTTCCAGATAACTGGTTGCGACTAAGATCTAAGAGTCCGAGATGTTGCATTTGACCTGTCTCACTTGGAATGGTTCCTTCTAATTTGTTCCCACCCAAATACAATCTTTCCAACATACGTAGTCTTTTCATTCCAGATGGAATGTTGCCGGTGAAAAGATTATTGCCTAAATCTAAGTAGGTTATGTTTGTCAGATTGGCAATCTGTTGTGGTATGCTTCCGCTTATCATGTTGCCTGATAAATCCACTGAATAGAGGTTGGAGGACAATTGGCCAATGGATGGAGGCAATATACCACTGAGACGATTATTTGAAATTTCTATTTCTTCCAAGTGGGAGCAATTTGTGAGAGCGGTGAGAAAGGCCAATGTGTTACTGCTGTCACTAACAAGTTGATTGGTGTGTAGGTAAAGCCAGGTAAGAAGGTTCAAATTACTCAGCTCCATTGGAACCATTCCACTTAATCGGTTTGTCATCAAATAAAGTATTGTGAGACTGGAACAGTTTCCAAGGGAGTTTGGTATCTTTCCACTAAGCTGATTTCCCCCTAAACTGAGGACTTGCAGGTGAGTGAGCATTCCCAATTCAGGAGGAATGGGGCCGTGGAGATGGTTTTCTCCCAATTCTAAATCAATCAAGGCAGATAGGTTTTTGAAATAGGGGGGAATGGTACCGGTGAGATTGTTTTCTCCCAAATAAAGGATCTTCAGACTTGCGAGGAGACTCAGCTCGGGCGGAATGCTACCATGCAGCTGGTTAAAGGAGAGTCTCAAGTCATACAACTTGCGGCAAGCGGAGAGAGAGGGCGGAATTGTTCCTTGTAATTGATTGGCCTGCAGCCAGAGTTTCTGCAGACGGGGAAGTTGGCCGAGTTGAGGTGGAATGGTACCAGTGAGGGCATTGTTGGAGAGATCAATGGATCGAAGAGATGAGATATTCCCAAGCAGAGGAGAGATGGTTCCGTCTAAATTCATTAGGGATAAATTGAGGGCGACGAGAGAGTGAGAAGAGGGATCGCAGGTAACGCCCGTCCATTTGCAGAGGGGAAGAAGGGGAGTCCAGTCGGGCAGAGAACTGTTGTTGGAAATAGCAACTTTGAATCGCAAGAGCAAATTCTGTTGTTGCTGATGAGAGAAATTATTGAGAGAGTGCGGAAGAGCGGAGATTGAAAAGATGGAAAGCATTAAAGGGAACAAGAAAAGAGGAGCCATGGTAGATTAAACAAAGGGCAGCGGGAAACACAGAAGGTAATACAATAGAACGGGATAGCATAGGATAGAATATCTAGAATGGGGATGAACGAATAAATAAAGGAGTGGACGTCCTAAAAGCATTTAGTTATGTCATTATTTAATAACTAACGTGTGAGGTGTCTAATATGTATGAATATATACTAGCATTCGGACGTTGGTGTGCAATGGGTACGCCGAAAAGTTGTGGAACTTCAATTGTTATGTCTTGAAGTGAATGATGATTATGTTTATCCCTATGGCCCATGTTATTGATTATTTTCTGAGTGTTGTAAGGTACTTTAAATATGAGTTTAGCCACATATTTGACAATTTGACACCTACATTTAATAAACATTCTCTTGCAAATATAAGTATGGTCACCATCTATATCATGTTTAGTTGTCATCTTGTCTATCATCATGTATCTTCTCATGGGATGTCACATGATATAAAGATCAATCAAACTACAAACTTAGTGACCCTTATTGCTTTTATAATTTCACACCTTGGCATAATTTGAAGCTCAAATGGAAAAAATTAAATTTAGACATGGATAATAAATTTCCAAAAGAAAAATTTTGATTTGTTTAAATTTGTAGATGATATGGGAATGATCTCGAGACCTCAAAAATGGTGTGCATTCTATGTCATGGGGGCCTGTTGTGTTCAATCTCGCTTTGGAAAAACTTTTGTAAAAGGAACATGATTATCGGTCAAAGAGGTCTGCCATCAAAGGAACAACCCTCGTGGAAAATTAACAAATACCTATAGAGAAGGGAAAAAATGTATTTAAAAAAATATCAATGACCCAAAACTTGTATTTTATCAAATAAAAAAAATGTATACAAGCATGCTATATTTAAAAAAGGCAGGGGGTGGTTTAATACTAAGTAGGTCCATTTATCTCTCTATATCTCTTCCTCTTTATCTCTCTTTGTTGATCTAAAACACATGCAAACTTAATTAAACATATAAGAATAAGTGAAGAAGATAGAGAAGATAAGATGACCTATATACTTGGGAAAAACCTTTTGACCTCAATATACTCCTTCAAAATAAGCTTACAATAGATTGAGAAATTTCAATAATGTAGTCCATGTGTTAACACTTTAATAGCATGTTGATACTTAGACCTAAACTAAAAGCCTAAAAATCCCTACAATACAATCCAAATGATATCAAAACACTATGTGAAAGGTTATAATTATAAAAAAATTCCATTCTATAAACCACTTGCCATTTCAAATATAACTTTCAATGTGTAAGATTCGACCTTTGAATCCACTAACTTGGGCCGTACACTTATATATAATAATTTGGACGAGTCTCTCTCTCTCTCTCTCTCTCTCTATATATATATATATATATATATTCCTTTTTATCTCTCTATCTCTATATAATATCAATTAAAAAATTTTTTGAATCTGCTTTTCTTAATTCCCATTTTTGTGTAAAAAAACTAGCCAATTTTGTGTAAAAAACTAGCGAGAACATTAGTGTGCAATGGGTATGTCGAAGAGGCCTTAAAGGTGAATTATTGGGTCCTTAAGAAAATGACGTGTTGTTTTGAGGATGGCTCATCATGGACACATGCCACCTTTGGATTGTTGGCATGAAACAACTAATTGAAACTCTCTCTCTCTCTCTCTCTCATGCTCTAAAATTTTACTCAACCTAAACCAAACACAAATACCAAAAAATTTAGCTTGTTAATACTACTAAGGTAAATTCAAGTTTCCAAATCAATGATATCAAGTTTACGATGTCATCTCATCGCATAAACTAACCTAGTTTACATTTCTCTCTAAGTGTTTTCAAATTGAGATGTATAAAAGGAACAGACTAGTTCTTGACACACAAGGATATGGATACTTGTAGAATCTGATACAATGGTGTATACTAGGCATTTGACTATACATAAAATTGATTAGGTTCATGGTAGGGAGAGATAATTTAATCCCTTGTTAACCAATTTGCTTTCAACCTAGAAGGAAGAGTTTGCCAATTTACAATGGTGAAAGAATCATGCAATTATCTTGCTAATTTATTAAGTCTAGTTTATCTTATCTCAACAACACTAATCTAACCTTTTAACTTGTACCTGATAGTTGAATAAATAATTCTAAAGTAATTGTCAATACATGCTTATACAACAGTTACATATAATAACAACAAGATGGTTTAGTTTATTTCAACATTGCATACTTAACTACAATTCATCTTATAACATTATTAGATGAAATAAAATTCATTGCATACTTAACTACATTGCATACTTAACCATCTACATGTTTTATTTTAATAAGACAACCAAAAAAAATTAACTAACTTGATAAAATTTAATAATCTATGTGAATATGGCAAGTGGTCTTATTTCTATAGAAATCTAGATAGTAGCTAAGGTTTCAATAAAATAAATTAAAACTATTAAGATGTAACATTTACTCTACCTTTCAACATAAAATGGAAATAAGAAAATCTACCAAAAAACAAAGTAACTAAACAAATTAGATTTAAAATAAGATGAGTAATTTATAAAGTAATATTTAACTTAAATTAAATAAATTTTGTCTTAATTTTCAAATTTTTTTCTCAAATCTTAGTTTATGAGTTTCTTAAATAGAAACTACCTTATGTGTAACTAAAAACTAATTCTTTCCATGTGGTGCACACCGAAATGGTAGATTTCTATTTTCTTCTCTCAGATTGAAGCATTATTACTGTTTTGAATGTAGCCTGTAGGTAAAGGTTGAAGTCACAGATGTTTACTGTTGGAGGCAGTTTTATGAAGGAATTTTGCTGATCTGTTGAGTGTTTTTATAAGATTCATTTAATTATTTTTTTTGCAGCTTTTGTTGCTTTTACAACAGTAAAATAAAATCCTTTTTTTGCAAGTTATTGTAGCCATAAAAGAGGCGACATTTGCCTTGCCTCGGCGGCGCCCTCATGCAGCCAGGTAGGCGCAGCCCTCCACAGGCTTGTAGAGATTTTCCTCTGCAATTTGTTTGCATTGGTTAAGTTTTATCTATCTTTTATCTTTTGTTTTCTAACAATAAAAATCAGAGATGAAAAAAAACCTGTACATGCAATGAATATGATATATTTAGTTATTTAATTTGGGAGTATTCATTTGGAATATATCTATCTAAGAATGAAAAATAAGTTAGTGAAATCTTTTAAGAGATTTTTCAATTGTTAAAATTGATAATGTTTAGGAATCATTTAAACTTTATCAGTAATGTGAAATTTTCTTGAAGTATTATTAATGGTAAAATTATTTAAAGATTTGGACAATTTGTAGTTTACAATGTTATTGTGAAGGAAATGATTTAAATATCTCAATTTTTGACAAAGAAATAAGATTTCTTGTAGTAATAAAAATTTATGCATCAGATAATTTTGAAAATCATTATTGAAACTCATACTAACCATGATCAACAATTTCAATAAACTTGCATATTTCTACATAAGATCCTTGACACTATTCCCATGCTAGAACAACCAAATCTAACAACCAAAACCTTCCTACCATTGAAATCCTTGTCATGTTTATATTATTCATTCGCAGATGTAACATCACAAGTTTCCTACTCTAATTCTTTTACAAATGATCTACAACATTGGATACACAAACTACATCATGAAACAAAGAAGTCTCTTGAAAACAGAACAACATTATTTTCTTTCCAAAAGACTTGAGCAACTCCAAAACATCTTCAACCCTCATCCAAGAACCTGAAAATGAACAAGAGAAGAAAAACAACAATATGCCAATGGGCTCTCCACCCATCCATAGGGTTGTTTGACAACCCACCCCCTAGCATGGGGAAACATTTAGTGACTTTATGTCTTCCAGTGTGATGTGTCTTCTTAAGTGTAACACTTCAAAAGAAATCAAATTTGATTTAATCTTAAATATTTCTAATGTCTTAAGGTTTCCTTTGTATGTGAAGGGTGATTGTGAAGGTAAATAAATCAAACAAATTCACTTATGTAGTCATGATGAATTATGGTCCCTTATTTTGGTCATAAATTTCCCTCCACAGTTGTTACCTCATGCCATTGTAATACATCTCACTCCTTTTCTCTATAAGGGGACCCATACTCCACATCATGATGAGAAATTGTCAACTTTTTAACCACCATCACTCTGTTTTAACCACCATCATTAACTTCATAGTTATGTCTTTATCACCTCTCTCTCTCTCTCTCTCTCTCTCTCTCTCTCTCTCTCTCTCTCTCTCTATTAATTATGGGTTAGATATCCTTTAGTTGAGGTTGATTATTGCTAGATCTAGATCCTTAGGGAAAATGTGATGTGCATACCCTATCAAGAGTGCTCACTATGCATAGTATTATGTAGACACAGTCTCTTCAAAGCTTGTTGACTCCCACCCAAGGCCTAAATTTGACGGTCAACCCTACCTATCAAGCAATTTTTCATGACAATTACATATTCAATTTTGAGGATTAACACAAAAGCTAACATGATCATGGTAAACACAAGCAAGTAAATGAAAATAGTAATTATATAATCCTATTAACAATGTATATAAATTATAACAAATGCAAACACTTAGTAACAAGAAATCCTTTCATATTCTTTTGACCACCTTCCACTCCAAACAGTTTCATCCAATTGACCTATACAATGACTATTCTACTCCTATTATTTTTCTAGAATACAATATTCTTCTCAACCTCCTTAATGACCAAATATATTTCTTGATTTATTGTAATATTTTGAGAGTTCCCCATAATCCATATAAAAAAATTAAATTTTAATCATAGTTCAACAAGATGGCATACTCCACATTTCATTAATAGTTGGCCAAGACCATGTCCTTCATATTGCATGTATCAACATAAGAAAAATGTTAATGAACAATTGTATTATACATAATAGTAGAAACCATCAATTACCAAGATCAACTACTATCTTAACACAATTGTTATAAGGAAAGAAGAATACTATACCAAAGTTACTTAACATGTGTACGATTTTGAGGAAAGGATTGTTTATTTAAGTATATTGACACTGCAACTAATGACAAATTTATTATTCATCACCTTCCACATCCCAGATAACAATGTTCTATACTATTATTTTCAACCACCAATTGTTTTCCCTTAAACCCTTGGCTTTGATAAAATAAGTATTTTTAAATAAAAAATCACCCATTTGTATATTAAAAACTTTATCTAAAAATTAATATTAATATATACATGAAATTATGTGACCTTGCTTTCATGCACCCTATCCACTCTTGTTTTCAACTCTAGGGTTTCATTTTCAAATCTGATCACTTACCACTCTTTCCAATTTTACAAATATAAGAGTCATTTATAGTGCTTCATCCTTTTATTTCTCTAAGCCATATTGTTTTGTTTAAATGCCACAAGCTACTCGAAACCCTAATCTTCCTTTGGAAAGGAGTATTTGTCTAAGCCCTAACGTGGCTATCAAATTCATTGATAATGAGGTATTTTCTAATGCTCGTGTTGGGAACAATTTAGAGGATCATGAAGAACAACCTAATGATCATGATGGATATGTAGGTAAGAAACTATTGCAAGCATGTGCTAATTGATGTTGTCATTGATGTCAACATGTTTGTGTTGTCATTAGTGTCAATTGTGCTCTTGTTTTGTTACTTGATTGTGATGAGTTAGTTGCTTTGTATTGCATTATATAAGTGCTAAAGATGATAAGAATATGTTCCTGATATTGAGTTTCCAAGTGCTTTTGAGAAAATTTGGTTCATACTGAAGACAAAGTTGTGAAAATGTATTCTGGCTTACAGGATACTATCTGAGTTTTTGCTTTGCATTTCTTCTATACTGAAGATCAGATGATGAGTTTTGGATATGTTTTAGAGAACCTGTTGTAGATGCTAAATCTAGAGTTTGGTGCTCTGAAATTCTCTAGTGTGAAAATTATGGTCACCAGTTTGAAGACTATGTCTGACAGTGTTTGCAGAGTGACTGGGAGAAAGTATTTTGCTCCGCAATTTTGTTTTAGGTCTTACGGTTCTAGATGAGTGTTCATAAGGTCTACATCTATCTTCTATCCAAAGGATTTGTGATTTGGTGCTCCAGAAAGCTGTTTTCTTAAGTAGCAGAGATTGACAGTATTGTTTGTGAGCAGTCTGTGAACTATCTTCAAGTGAGATTTGTTGTACCTAAATTTGTCAGTTCTCAGGTGAATTTATGTTGTTCATGGATGTTTCGAGACTATGTTAAAGCATTGTATAAGGTCTGCAAGTTATGGATGTGACTGTTAAAGCGTGTGATCAAGAAGTTTCTGTGTTTATGTTGTTTGGCCGACCTTGGATGATTGTGGTGATTAAGGAGATGTTTTGATGATCATGTAAGTGTTGTGTAGCGTGCATGGATAGATTTAGGTCCAAGCGAAGGTGTAAAGTGGCTTGCCTTCATTCCTTTGTGCCATGGGATGTTTAGGTCTAGACCTAATTCAAATTATGTATGGTTGCTGACTTTGGAGATTGTTTCAAGGATTGTAATGTAGCTTGCCAACCTTGATGAATGTTCCAAGGTTGATGATTGGTATAAATAAATGTAATGAATCCGTGTGTAATGCGAGGATCCGAAGATGAGGATGTGTGTGTTGTGAGGCTGCAAAAGGAGATATATCGTGCTTCAATGGAACTGAACTCAGGCATGTTGTAGATGCTATCATATCAGTTCATGGTAGTGAGCCACCGCTCTTGGCAGTGAGCCTTTTTGCAGTGAGCATTCTTTTGGGCAGTGAGCCTATCTTGTTATTTAGTATTGTTACTACATTATATTGTGAGCTAAAACTCACCGTGGTTTTTCCCTTTTAGGGTTTTCCACATAAAATTTTGGTGTTCATGTGTGTAAGGTGTTGATGTATCTAAGTTTTAATTCTGCATTTCATGTTTAATCTTCATAACAGATTAAGGGGTAGAAGTAAGTGAATGTGAATGTGATTTTGTTTAAGAAAAGCTAAAGTTTTTGATACCACTAATTCACCCCCCCTCTTAGTTGTCTTGTGCCTTCAATAGAAACATCTTGCTCTTCCTAGACATCTCTCTCTCTCTCTCTCTCTCTCTCTCTCTCTCTCTCTCTCTCTCTCTCTCTCTCTCTCTCTCTCTCTCTCTCTCTCTCTCCCCTTTGTAATATTTGCAAGCCTTCTTTCATCTTCAATTTGACAACACATAAAGTAGGGAGGCGACACCATATGCATGGTCAATCAAACAATAAAAATAGGTTCACCAATATTATATATACGATTTTATAATATATTATTATTTCAAAAATATTACAGATAAAATAAATATAATTAAATTATAAATAAATATTTAATATAATGTATGATTTTATAATATAATATTATTTTAAAAATATATTAAATAAATTGGTTTATTTGCATGGTTGTAATGTGTGCTGAAAAAATAAATTGTTTTGAATTTATTTGAACACGAATAGCTGAGGGAAGTTGGTGTGTAGTGTGAAACCACAGAATGAGTAAGTGGCTCAATTCATAATTATCACCAAATAATGATTTATATTGACATTAATTGAAGTGGTGCACAATGGTTCATATATTAGTATATAAAAACAAAGGTCTTTGCAAAAATGGTAGGAATAAATACATTCATTGATTCATAGAACTAACCAAGTCATTTTGTCATGCATGCTCATGGGAATAAATAGAAATTAATTTATTTATTTAATTAATATTAGAAGAAATGAATGATTAATTAAATAATTGTAAAATTATTTAACTAATGCTAGGAAATGGAAAACTTAAATTAAATAAATAATTAATAATTATTTAATTAATGTGAAGGTATGATAGATGAATAACTAAGTTGGGAAGTGAGGCTAATTTTAGGTGTTTACACCTTGCACTCAACCAATATCGACAACAAGTTCACAAAGTAGTAGGAGACACAATTTTGGTAGAAAAGGACAACTCAAGAAAAGAAATGACCTTATAAGGCTATTTTTTATGGTCATACATGTATCAAATTTTAGGTGGGAAGAAAGTAATATTTTAATACATTACTTATTCTATAATGTTTAATGTTAGTATTCCAAATGATCCAAAAAAAGGTTCATACAAGTTGAAACATTAATATTGTATTGTCATAACCACCATACAATTATGAAATGATTCTATATATTTGAGGAATAAACTATTGTAAAGGACCATTTTGTTAAATTTGCAAAGAATTGTCTAGAAAGAAAAGATTTTGAACTTTTACATTTTGGGAAGATAAATAAAACTGTAGTTTTGAACTTTGTGTCGATTTGTATTTTTCATTGCATCTTTCTTATTTTGAATGTGAAGGTTTGGTTTCCTAAATGCTTTCCTACATTGCAAATATGATTATTAGTCTTCATTTCATAATTTCTAAAACTATTCTTGGCGAAGGATTGATTAAACTCTAGGTTTTATTTAATTGAATCCATACATCTTTCTTTTTTTATTTTCAATGCATTTTAGTTAAATATTTTACAAAATCATTGAAAAACCCCCAAATATAAACTTGTAAAGTGTATAACCTATAAATATTTTCTAAATTCAAATTTTAATAAGGTAGCCTCACCATCTTGAGGAGGGGTTTCTACCCCAATAGAACTATTGGTGATTGGCAAGTGCCAAATCACTTACCAACACATTGCACATCCTTTTGTGCAGGAAATAGATTACTCCATGCTTGAGGACTGTGGATGTCCTTTAATTATGATAATCTTTCTTTTAGATGGTTGTTCGTAGGTTAGTATAGTGGATTGTTAAAGAAGCAAGGCCAAATATCACTTCTTTTGTATCTATTGACTCAAGTTGTCTTGGGTTGTTATCATGTAGTTACTAAAAGTGTCCTTAGAATGGAACCAAATTATTAGACATTCTTTGATCAGATTCTAGATCAAAGGCTAAACACTTAGACTATTAATACATTGGCATATCTCCAAGTCTCACCCAAAGCACATGAAGTCATTTACCCTCTTCTTAACTACACAACAAACATCCAAGATGTATGTTCATAAAAGAATGACACAAAACACAATAATTTGATTCTTTCATTCATTAATGATTCTCTCATACATAAGTTCATATCTCCCTACATCTAACTACTATTATTGTCTATTTATCTCTTTGTGTCTCCTTCCATAGATCTCTATTATAATGTTAGGGGTATATATAGGCACATAGACCCTGGTGTCACTTATACTATACATAGAACTATGCATCTCTTCCTATAAAATTATCCTTTCTTTAAATTTCAGCAACAAGTTGCATGATAATTACATCCTTTTATAGGTACATGCATGATTATCCCCTATTATATCTATATCTATCTACAACATACGGCACAATATAAACTTAGCCATTTTTTGGCACCAACAAGAGACATGTGGAGAAGAATCCATACATTCAAGAGAAGAACAATTACATGACATGTAGTACACCAAGAAATCAAACATTAGGAATAGGTGACTAGAGAACAACATGAGATGCTAAAGAACTATCATAATAAGGAACAACATCATCATGTATATAAAAGTACTGCATGTATGGATCACTACCCCTAGACTCCTCACAAGGTGTAGCATCAAAGGAACATGAGTTTAAGGGTATGGAAATAAGGCTAGTATGACATGTAGAAATAATAGCATTATAAGGCTCAACAATATCATGAATAACCAAGGAATTTATAACCTCATTACATGAAGTATCATTCCTAGATGTATCAAATGACTATAGGGTTGAAGTAATAGCTAGGTCACTATCATAGGCCACAAAAGAGGTATCATCATCATAAAGAATAATATAAGAAGTGAACTTGGCTAGGGACCTTGGAGGGAAAGAGATCCATGATAAATACTTAAATAATGAAAGTAGAAATATGGGACCAAACCCCAACTAATCATATCTAGGATAATGAATTAAATAAGTAGTAGATAAAATAATTTAGCCTTGATATATGACATGGGATAGATTGTGTGGACTTAATAAGATCTAAAGTATAATAAAATAATGAAAATAATTGTGTACCTCAAAGTTGGAGATGAATAAGATTCTCATAGATGATGAATACCTAGAATCTAATACTAAATTTGAGGAAAACAAAACAAGGGGATTAAATTATTTCTAAAGTCTAGAACTATCTCTAATCTTGGGATGAATCTACACCTACAAACTTGACCTTCATGCCCACAAAAATGAATTTGGAATATGAAAAAAAAATTGGCTCCAAAAATAAACATGCAACCTATAGAACTTCAAAAATTGTCTTGATGTTTGGACTTATGATAAATAGTGGTTGTGTTGATAAACATCTTTGGGAGGTTGCTAAGTAAGGATCTTGTCCTTATAACAAGCTCATAGATTTGAATAAATAGTTTTTCCACACCCATGCAAAGTGTTATTAAACAAAGGGTAAAAGTGTAGGGTATGCACTTTTCACCATTACATTATTATATATATTATAACATTAGAAACAGAAAAAGAATACCTACTTCACAAAAATAAGTTGGGTTAGATCAAATTCTTTGTTGGTTCATCAGAATCCCCCAATTTTCATGTTGAAGCAATGTCAGCAAATGAATGACATTGGCCTTCTATAGGAGACTAAGTGGGTCTGATCAATACTATTTGATGTAAGGAAAATAGTGGCAGTGCTAAGTAGCATTGTGAAGCTTGTTAAATAGGAGTGTGGAAGTGTGATAACTTCCACCTTGCACCTTAATGAAGCCTTAATATTAAGTTAATAGTAAAAAAATAAAACTCTACTAATTTAATTTAGAGTGATTGGATGATTCAATCTATGTGTTGATGTAATTGTTGATAACTGAGAGGGGGGGGGGTGAATCAGTTATCCTAATTGTTTTCCTTATTAAACTTTCCTTTTAATTGAAGCAGCATAAAATCAAACACAAAACATAAACCATGAAGTAAGAAACACATGACACAGTATTTTTGACGTGGAAACCCTGTTAAGGGAGAAAACCACGGGGTGATTAACCCAAGAATTATTCTCTGTTAGAAGAATAGGAAATTACAAAAATGGCACTTGCCAATTAGGGCTCACTGCCCGAGCACACTGCTCACAAGAGGCTCACTGCCTACAAGAAGACACACTGTCTTACAAAGTGATTAGAATCACAGTCTTGAACTGATTGGAGGCATCTGCATATGCTGGAGTTCAGTTCCGGTTAGGTTCAGTATACTGATCTGCTACACTTCATCTTTCCTCTGTTCTTTAGTCTGCTGTCCTTTCACATACCGGATCTTTCTTGTTACTTCTACTCTACTCTGGACTTGTTCGCATATCCACACACGCATTCGCACACTTTACCACTAAATCCATCCTCTATATATATCCGCACAAGTAATTTCATCATCTTTCTAGTCGGCATCCGGAACAGTCTAGTTTCTTACAAACTTAGTTCTGTCGGCTGAATCCTTGCTCACCAAGCAATGCGGATCAAGCATATACTTGTAGATATCATCAATTATGTCGGCCAAACATGATTCATGCCTCCGCAACCTTTATCATCATCTGTAACACATCCGGAAGGTAGTTTGATACTCAGTCAGTCAGTTCTTCCTCTGTTTTCACTGTCTCTCAGGAATCCGGTACTCAACTATTCATATCTTTTTCCTTGTCCATCTCCGGAGGCTAAATCCTTGGAATATACTACTCAAGATAGTCCTCTTGACTTCCCCAGATCCGCACTGTGCCAAGACACTTCCTCTGAGAGATCCGGACCAATCTGTCGGACCTTGCCACATGCTCTGTTCTTGTTCACCGGACCACAACAATCTTCAATCTGACTTCCGGTAGAGATATATCATGACTTGCGGATATGTGGAATGACCTTTGTTGCCATCAATGACAACAACCATGAATCCATATAGTGTCTCTTGCCAACAATCTCCCCCTTTGGCATTGATGGCAACACTTAGTGAAAAATGACTAAGTGTTTACACTATGCTCCCCCTTTGCTGATGCTCTGTCTTCTCTGTCTTTATATACAATTTCCGGAACTCCCCCTGAGTTGGATTCCTCATTTTTCACTGCTCCTCACTCCCCCTTTGACATCAATGGCAAAGGGTAGGGTCCGCACACCAAAATTTTCAAAAATTTTCTATATATAGCCGCATATTTACATACTCACATATACTGCAGAATGTCTGCAAAGGATGTCTGCAGTTGAACCATTTCAGTAGCCCAACTAAGCTTCATTCTGTCCAGGATTGAAATGTGACCACTCAACAAAAATGCAAAAGCTTCTGCCCGCCTGAGATCTGTCGGATCTTTTGTATGGGCGGTGGTCTGGGCATCACTGATGGCCTCATGCATCGTTTCCAACTTAGGGACTATAATCCTTCTAAGTTCTCCCATCCGGTTGGTAATGTTCTTCCTCTCCTTCTCAAGATTCTTTATTTCATTCAAGACTGCAATAGTCTGACATTCTTGATTTATTATAGAGGAAGAGAGAGGATCAAAACTTTGAGATAAGCTTTGAAGCTTGTCCTGTTCTTCTTTTATTTTCTTGTCAATTGCTGTTGTTGCCTTTGACCAAGATATACAAAATTTGTAGATGTCACCGCCATCCTTAAGAGCATTTTCTAAGCTCTTTATTCCAATGCTTACAATCTTCCTATCCTTAGAGATTAGTTCTAATATTTCAGAAAATCTCTTATCCAAAAATTCCTTCCGGACCTTGTCTTCAGCTGATTTTTCTAGAGAATTAAAATGTGTATCAATACTGCTGACTAAGGTTTTTAGATTACCGGAAGTGGAGGCAGTCGGATCTATTTGGATTGATGGCATGATCTTTACAAGTACTCCGGAAGCAGCCTCTATCAACTCACAGTCTTCCATATGAGACTTCAGGAGCTTTTCATTTGCCTTGGCATTTGCAAATGAAGCTATCTTCATTGTTTGTACCGGAGAGAGAGAGTCAAAATCAAATGGACCTTTTAGAAGCTCCGGTTCATCAATCTCTAGAGTTTCTTTGCTCAAAAATTGTTGAACAGTTTGTGCAGTGTCTCTTGCCGGAGACAGATGTTTCTTTTCTTCTGCAGTCTTAGAACTGTCAACCTCTTTGTCTGTCACCACTGCTTCCTTCTCCTGCAATTGCTCTTCTTCTTTGGATCCGGAGACTGTAGGGGAAACCGGAGGAGAGATGCTTGCTTGTTCATGGGTCACTTCTTCTGGAGCAGAGGGTCCCAAGTCCTCACTTGTCTGTTCAGGGCTCACTTCTTCCGGAACAGAAGATTCCAAGTCAGCAGCTGTTTCTGCACCTAAGTCCTCTACAACAGGAAGATTGAACCTTTTGAAGGCCTTCCGGAGGATCTCTTCTGTCTCTTGTGCCACTTTGTCAGTCTCACCAAGCATGAGCTGATTCATCCTGGCTTTACTTCTGAACTCATCTTTGCAGTCCTTGAAGATCATGTTCATTGTCTTGGGATCAATTTGAGGATATAGCTGAATAGCTATCTGCTCCCGGATCTCAAGATCTTTAGCATGAGCATTATTTTTCCTCACTTCCATTTCCTTTTCTAGGCTTTTAGGAATAAGAGATATTATTTCAATGAAAGCCTTATTATATATGTTGAGATATTTCACTGTGGCCTCCTGCAGAGTCTTTTGGTCTGCCTCACTGAAGTCATCATAGGATTCAGTCATTGGTTGAAGGTTTCCATCCACCGTGACCGACTTGATTATGCTCTCTAGTGACAGAGTGGGCTTTTCAACAGTTACCTCTGCCATTTCATCCTTGTCTTGGCCTGTGGAGGGCTTACCGGATCCTTTCTTCTTCTGTTTCTTTACTTCTCTAACTTCCTTATCTGATTCTGTTTCCTCTTCATCCTTTTGGCTTTCATAAGCCCTTGATGCTTTTGTCTTGGATCTTTTACCGGATGCCTGGACTTCCGGTTTTGAGCTTTTGGTTGTGGAAGGTGCAGATCTCTTTGATGATCTGGTCCGGGTGGGGGTTTCAACCGGAACACTTTCTGTGCTTTTCTCTTCTTCCTCAGCCTTTCTCCTCTTTTCCCGGCTGGCATCAAGTGCCTCTTTTGAGATGCCTAGGCCTTGAGCAATGTGCTCTACTTCTTTTCTCACTTTTCTCTTAATCTCAGGTTCCCTGAGTTCTACATGTAATTTCACGCTCAGCTCCTCAAAGGTTCCAAACCTTTCTGCCTTAGGATCTTTGGGCTGACTTAGCATGTGTTGAACATGCAGCTCTACTATCTGTTCATCAACTTCATACCCCATGGGCATGATCCAGACAGTCCTTGGCTCCACTGCCTCCATTAGGCACTGATCAGTGTCAACCATAAAACATACTGAGTCCTTGTATTTCTCAATGAGAGACTGGGGAATTCTCTCTCTTGCTTGCATCATGCTCTGAAAGTTTTTGAAGTATCCCCATAGAGCTGTATTTCTCGCTTTTGCATCCCCAAGTCCATGCAAATAGTCTCTTATCTGGACTGCAACAGGTTTGTCATTCTGCCATATCCATCCACTTGTTCCGGGTAGCTCATTCATGAAGTAAAAGAATAGACATACAATGAGAGTACCATACTTAAAGGAGTTCTTCTTGTCTTTCTTGATTTTCTGTACATTTTCCATCAATTGGCTTAGTAGTAGTTCACAAAGATCATAATCTGCATTCTTTCTTAGCATTTCATATGCTGTGTATATTGCAGTTCCGGATACAGAATTCTCCCTGCTGGAGTGATAGATCTTGTATCCTATTATCATTGATGCATATTTGATATCCGGATCCGAAATATCTTCAATGGTCATTGCCCTCTTATCATATTTTGATCCGGTGGCCTCAGTTACAACGTTGTTCTTGACAGATTTGAGGATAGGTACCCCCCCGGAAGAGTATAGACCAGTTACTGCTCTAATTGCTTCTTTTGTGATCTTACAGGGTCTATCTAGCCAAAGGAAGTTGTCATGCATCCTGCTCAGTACATACCGGACCCATTCATCTTCTTCAAAGCTAGGGAAATGAATGAATTGCTCAAATTGTTTCTTCTGGATACCCTTATACTCTGGTTTGAGCTCAAAAGCATTGTCTATCAGTTGCTTGTGATAGAGGTCTCTTAATTTGAATTCCCCAAATTCCTCAATGTTTGCGTGTATGTAAACCCTAATATCTTCAGTATGTAAGACTCCGTGGGGAACACTAGAGAAGGCTCCTAGTGGATCTACCTCCAATGATTTGTAGGGATGTTTCTTGAATGAGGGGCGAGGTCTATCAGAGATCTTAACTATGTTTGGAGTAGCCATTCTTCAAGGATTTGCAGTGAGGCAATGAAAAACGAAGAATACCTTAAGCGCCTTCGGTTTGCACGGAGTGGTTGGATTGATTTCTTTATGCAATAGCTTCGGCAGGAGATCCTTGGTGTGCTTGATGAACCTTGTTGCAGAGCTCCACTATTCGCTTCTTCTCAAGTGTAGAATGAGCAGATAACTTTTGAGAAATCCCTTATATTGCTCCGCAAACCCTAATATCTGTCTGCAATAAATGCTTCACCTGCATTATTCCGGTTTACCATGTCTGGACAGCTTGGAGTATCCCGGATTAGTCCTGATCACTGAATATCATCCGGATCTTTAAATCATGAATAAATCTAGGTAACATATTACAAGAACATCCCAAATACTCTGTCCAATCCGCAAGACAAGATCGTGCACTTCCGGATCTCTCCGGACCTTTTGCAATCCTTTATCATACCGGAGCACCTCCCTGAACAGGTCTAACTTAATCGAACACAGATTCTTCATAACTCCATGCGGACCTCTAAAAACTTGACTGAAGCATCTCAGGAGTTATATCTACAAACCCTTTAATCCGCATCTTGTGCCACATCCGGCACAACTTGTTTGGCTGGGGGAACAGAATCTTCTTTGAGTCTCCCCCTGAGCCTGAGCTCACCTTTTAATTTCCGGAAGAAATATCAGCACCAGAATCTGGTGCGGATCCAACCTCTACATTCTCTGAGTTTTTCTTCACCCAAATCTTGCTCATCTGATTCCTAACTTCATCCGCATTCATCTTTTGTTTACCCTTGTCTTGATTCTGATTATACACCGGACCTCTTTTGTCCTGATTCTTGTTTCTGCAGACTTTAGCATTATGACCGGACCTATTGCAGATTTGGCAAATAACATTTCTTTGCATATTTAACTGATATCCCCTTGATCTGCATTGATTAGCCATATGACCTACTCTATTGCATGTAAAGCATCTACCTTTGAATGATTTGTTTACTTGCATAATTCTGCATTCATGGGATTTGTGTCCATACCTTTTGCAGTTGAAGCATTGTCCGGAGAAGGATGAATTAATCTGATTCATTCTCATTCTGCATTGATTAGCTTTGTGACCAAAATGGTTGCAGCTGTGGCAGTATCCATTGAAGGATGGATATTTTTGAGCATTTGGCTGTCTTACCGGAGGTCTTCTAGGCCTGCTCCTTGGATTTTCTGATCCAAGATTCTTCTGACCGGATCCGGAGCTTTCTCCTTTCTCATATCCCAAGCCATACTTGTCATCTGTCCTCTTTTGACTTCCAAGAAGAACTTCAAGTTGAGCAGAACTTATCTTGAATTTCTCTTTATATTCATTTGCTGTTTGAAGGTCTCTTTTGAGAGAGGCAATTTGATCCTCAAGTTTTCCTTCATTATCTTTGGAATCTTCAAGATCAGATTCAAGGTGTCTGATAATCCTGTCCATCTGGTGGCATTCTTCTGATTTTTCCTTAAGAGATTGTTTTAGATTGTCTTCAGCCTTTCTTTTTTCTTCAATCTCTTGAGTGAACTTTATAGTTCCTGATTCCATTTCATGTCTTAACATGATGACTTCTTTTGATAACTTTTCACATAACTTGGTTTGCTCAGTCAATTCTTCATTTGTATTGCTTTCTTCACTTTGTCTTGCCAACTGTTGGAGCAGCTCCTTTCTCTTTTTCATAGAGAGACTTAATTTGTCTTTTAATTCCCTCATGAATTCATCAGCCTGTTTGAGTCTTTCTCTTAATTCACTGACTTCAGAATTTGACTGTTCAAGATCCTCAAGGGCAGTCTTGAGTTGCTCCTTTAAACCATATGCATCCATTTGAAATCCCAGATCTTCCTCAAGCTGTTAGGCTCTATTAGGAGGAACTTGGCTCTGATACCAATTGTTGATAACTGAGAGGGGGGGGGGTGAATCAGTTATCCTAATTGTTTTCCTTATTAAACTTTCCTTTTAATTGAAGCAGCATAAAATCAAACACAAAACATAAACCATGAAGTAAGAAACACATGACACAGTATTTTTGACGTGGAAACCCTGTTAAGGGAGAAAACCACGGGGTGATTAACCCAAGAATTATTCTCTGTTAGAAGAATAGGAAATTACAAAAATGGCACTTGCCAATTAGGGCTCACTGCCCGAGCACACTGCTCACAAGAGGCTCACTGCCTACAAGAAGACACACTGTCTTACAAAGTGATTAGAATCACAGTCTTGAACTGATTGGAGGCATCTGCATATGCTGGAGTTCAGTTCCGGTTAGGTTCAGTATACTGATCTGCTGCACTTCATCTTTCCTCTGTTCTTTAGTCTGCTGTCCTTTCACATACCGGATCTTTCTTGTTACTTCTACTCTACTCTGGACTTGTTCGCATATCCACACACGCATTCGCACACTTTACCACTAAATCCATCCTCTATATATATCCGCACAAGTAATTTCATCATCTTTCTAGTCGGCATCCGGAACAGTCTAGTTTCTTACAAACTTAGTTCTGTCGGCTGAATCCTTGCTCACCAAGCAATGCGGATCAAGCATATACTTGTAGATATCATCAATTATGTCGGCCAAACATGATTCATGCCTCCGCAACCTTTATCATCATCTGTAACACATCCGGAAGGTAGTTTGATACTCAGTCAGTCAGTTCTTCCTCTGTTTTCACTGTCTCTCAGGAATCCGGTACTCAACTATTCATATCTTTTTCCTTGTCCATCTCCGGAGGCTAAATCCTTGGAATATACTACTCAAGATAGTCCTCTTGACTTCCCCAGATCCGCACTGTGCCAAGACACTTCCTCTGAGAGATCCGGACCAATCTGTCGGACCTTGCCACATGCTCTGTTCTTGTTCACCGGACCACAACAATCTTCAATCTGACTTCCGGTAGAGATATATCATGACTTGCGGATATGTGGAATGACCTTTGTTGCCATCAATGACAACAACCATGAATCCATATAGTGTCTCTTGCCAACAGTAATGTGATATGAAAACTGATCTAAGAGTGACTCATTGAAATATACACCCTAGATACATAACTTAAGGTATTTTCAAACGTTTTTAAAAACATAATTATTTATACAAAATAATGTAAAACAAAAGTGAAAAATATTTTTTTATTGGATTAAGAATAAGCTTATATACATCTACTAACAAGCAGCATTCCCACGGTGGAGAACACAAAACCACAATCCATGAGAGGACAACAGCCAACAACAAATAGAAAAATGTCTCACGTTGTTCACAAACAACCAGCAATAAAACTAAATACAGAAATCCCGTCACATAACTTAATTTTTGTTTTGAACTTAAGAGTTCTAAATTCTAACAGCATTTACAACATGTGCTAATCGATGTTGTCATTGATGTCAACATGTTTGTGTTGTCATTAGTGTCAACCGTGCTCTTGTTTTGTTACTTGATTGTGATGAGTTAGTTGCTTTGTATTGAGTTGTATAAGTGCTAAAGATGATAAGAATATGTTCCTGATATTGAGTTTCCAAGTGCTTTTGAGAAAACTTGGTTCATACTGAAGACAAAGTTGTGAAGATGTATTCTGGCTTACAGGATACTGTCTGAGTTTTTGCTCCGCATTTCTTCTATACTAAAGACTGAAGGATGAGTTTTGGATATGTTTTAGAGAACCTGTTGTAGATGTTAATCTAGAGTTTGGTGCTCTAAAATTCTCTAGTGTGAAAGTTATGGTCACCAGTTTGAAGACTATGTCTGACAATGTCTGTAGAGTAACTGGGAGAAAGTATTTTGCTCTGCATTTCTCTGCAGTTTTGTTTTAGGTCTTGTGGTTCTGAATGAGTGTTCATAAGGTCTACATCTATCTTCTATCCAAAGAATTTGTGATTTGGTGCTCTAGAAATCTATTTTCTTAAGTAGCAGAGCTTGACAGTATTATTTGTGAGCATTCTATGAACTATCTTCAAGTGAGATTTGTTGTACCTAAATTTGTCAATTCTCAGGTGAATTTATGTTGTTTGTGGATGTTTTGAGACTGTGTTAAAGCATTGTATAAGGTCCGCAAGTTATGGATGTGACTGTGAAAGTGTGTGATCAAGAAGTTTCTGTGTTTGTGTTGTTTGGCCGACCTTGGATGATTGCAGTGATTAAGGAGATGTTTTGATGATCATGTAAGTGTTGTGTAGCGTACATGGATAGATTTAGGTCCAAGCTAAGGTGTAAAGTGGCTCACCTTCATTCCTTTGTGCCATGGGATGTCTAGGTCCAGACCTAATTCAAATTATGTATGGTTGCTGACTTTGGAGATTGTTTCAAGGATTGTAATGTAGCTTGCCGACCTTGATGAATATTCCAAGGTTGATGATTGGTATAAATAAATGTAATGAATCCGTGTGTAATGCAAGGATGCAAAGATGAGGATGTGTGTGTTGTGAGGCTGCAAAAGGAGATATATTGTGCTTCAATGGAACTGAACTTAGGCATGTTGTAGATGCTATCATATTAGTTCATGGTAGTGAGCCACCCCTCTTGGTAGTGAGCCTTTTTGTAGTGAGCATTCTTTTGGGCAGTGAGCCTCTTTTGTTATTCGGTATTGTTACTACATTATATTATGAGCTAACACTCACCATGGTTTTTTCCTTTTAGGGTTTTGCCACGTAAAATTATGTTGTTGATGTGTGTATGGTGTTGATGTATCTAAGTTTTAATTCTGCATTTCATGTTTAATCTTCATAACAGATTAAGGGGTAGAAGTAAGTGAATGTGAATGTGATTTTGTTTAAGAAAAGCTAAAGTTTTTGATACCACTAATTCACCCCCCCTCTTAGTTGTCTTGTGCCTTCAATAGAAACATCTTGCTCTTCCTAGACATCTCTCTCTCTCTCTCTCTCTCTCTCTCTCTCTCTCTCTCTCTCTCTCTCTCTCTCTCTCTCTCTCTCTCTCTCTCTCTCTCTCTCTCTCTCTCTCTCTCTCTCTCTCTCTCTCTCTCTCTCTCTCTCTCCTTTGTTTGTAATATTTGCAAGCCTTCTTTCATCTTAAGTTTGACAACACATAAAGTAGGGAGGTGACACCATATGCATGGTCAATCAAACAATAAAAATAGGTTCACCAAGATTATATATACGATTTTATAATATATTATTATTTCAAAAATATTACAGATAAAATAAATATAATTAAATTATAAATAAATATTTAATATAATGTATGATTTTATAATATAATATTATTTTAAAAATATATTAAATAAATTGGTTTATTTGCATGGTTGTAATGTGTGCTGAAAAAATAAATTGTTTTAAATTTATTTGAACACGAATAGCTGAGGGAAGTTGGTGTGTAGTGTGAAACCACAAAATGAGTAAGTGGCTTAATTCATAATTATCACCAAATAATGATTTATATTGACATTAATTGAAGTGGTGCATAATGGTTCATATATTAGTATATAAAAACAAAGGTCTTTACAAAAATGGCGGGAATAAATACATTCATTGATTCATAGAACTAACCAAGTCATTTTGTCATGCATGCTCATGAGAATAAATAGAAATTAATTTGTTTATTTAATTAATATTAGAAGAAATGAAGGATTAATTAAATAATTGTAAAATTATTTAATTAATGCTAGGAAATGGAAAACTTAAATTAAATAAATAATTAATAATTATTTAATTAATGCAGAAGAATAAGGTAGAGTGATAATAGATGAAATTAATCAAATAATTAAAAATTATTTAATTAATGTGAAGGTATGACAGATGAATAACTGAGTTGGGAAGTGAGGCTAATTTTAGGTGTTTACACCTTGCACTCAACCAATATCGACAACAAGTTCACAAAGTAGTAGGAGACACAATTTTGGTAGAAAAGGACAACTCAAGAAAAGAAATGACCGTATAAGGCTATTTTTGATGGTCATACATGTATCAAATTTTAGGTGGAAAGAAAGTAATATTTTGATACATTACTTATTCTATAATGTTTAATGTTAGTATTCCAAATGATCCAAAAAAAGGTTCATACAAGTTGAAACATTAATATTGTATTGTCATAAACACCTTACAATTATGAAATGAATCTATATATTTGAGGAATAAACTATTGTAAAGGACCATTTTGTTAAATTTGAAAAGAATTGTCTAGAAAGAAAAGATTTTGAACTTTTACATTTTGGGAAGATAAATAAAACTGTAGTTTTGAACTTTGTGCCAATTTGTATTTTTCATGGCGTCTTTCTTATTTTGAATGTGAAGGTTTGTTTTCCTAAATGCTTCCCTACATTGCAAATGTGATTATTAGTCTTCATTTCATAATTTCTAAAACTATTCTTGGCGAAGGATTGATTAAACTCTAGGTTTTATTTAATTGAATCCATACATCTTTCTTTTTTTATTTTCAATGCATTTTAGTTACAAATTTTACAAAATCATTGAAAACCCCCCAAATATAAACTTGTAAAGTGTATAACCTATAAATATTTTCTAAATTCAAATTTTAATAAGGTAGCCTCACCATCTTGAGGAGGGGTTTCTACCCCAATAGAACTATTGGTGATTGGCAAGTGCCAAATCACTTACCAACACATTGCACATCCTTTTGTGTAGGAAATAGATTACTCCATGCTTGAGGACCGTGGATGTCCTTTAATTATGATAATCTTTCTTTTAGATGGTTGTTCTTAGGTTAGTATAGTGTATTGTTAAAGAAGCATGGCCAAATATCACTTCTTTTGTATCTACTGACTCAAGTTGTCTTGGGTTGTTATCATGTAGTTACTAAAAGTGTCCTTAGAATGGAACCAAATTATTAGCCATTCTTTGATCACATTCTAGATCAAAGGCTAAACACTTAGACTATTAATACATTGGCATATCTCCAAGTCTCACCCAAAGCACATGAAGTCATTTACCCTCTTCTTAACTACACAACAAACATCCAAGATGTATGTTCATAAAAGAATGACATAAAACACAATAATTTGATTCTTTCATTCATTAATGATTCTCTCATACATAAGTTCATATCTCCCTACATCTAACTAATATTTTTGTCTATTTATCTCTTTGTGTCTCCTTCCATAGATCTCTATTATAATGTTAGGGGTATATATAGGCACATAGACCCTGGTGTCACTTATACTATACATAGAACTATGCATCTCTTCCTATAAAATTATCCTTTCTTTAAATTTCAGCAACAAGTTGCATGATAATTACATCCTTTTATAGGTACATGCATGATTATCCCCTATTATATCTATATCTATCTACAACATATGGCACAATATAGACTTAGCCATTTTTTGACACCAACAAGGGACATGTGGAGAAGAATCCATACATTCAAGAGAAGAACAATTACATGATATGTAGTACACCAAGCAATGAAACATTAGGATTAGGTGACTAGAGAACAACATGAGATGCTAAAGAACTATCATCATAAGGAACAACATCATCATGTATATAAAAGTACTGCACATGGATCACTATCCCTAGACTCCTCACAAGGTGTAGCATCAAAGGAACATGAGTTTAAGGGTATGGAAATAAGGCTAGCATGATATGTAGAAATAATAGCATTATAAGGCTAAACAATATCATGAATAACCAAGGAATTTATAACCTCATTACACGAAGTATCATTCCTAGATGTATCAAATGACTATAGGGTTGAAGTAATAGCTAGGTCACTATCGTAGGCCACAAAAGAGGTATCATCATCATAAAGAATAACATAAGAAGTGAAATTGGCTAGGAACCTTGGAGGGAAAGAGATCCATGATAAATACCTAAATAATGAAAGTAGAAATATGGGTCCAAACCCCAACCAATCATATCTAGGATAATGAATTGAATAAGTAGTAGAGAAAATAATTTAGCCTCGATATATGACATGGGATAGATTGTGTGGACTTAATAAGATCTAAAGTATAATAAAATAATGAAAATAATTGTGTACCTCAAAGTTGGAGATGAATAAGATTCTCATAGATGATTAATACCTAGAATCTGATACTAAATTCGAGGCAAACAAAACAAGGGGATTAAATTATTTCTAAAGTCTAGAACTATCTCTACTCTTGGGATGAATCTATAGCTACAAACTTGACCTTCATGCCCACAAAAATGAATTTGGAATATGGAAAAAAAATTGGCTACAAAAATAAACATGCAACCTATAGAACTTCAAAAATTGCCTTGATGTTTGGACTTATGATAAATAGTGGTTGTGTTGATAAACATCTTTGGGAGGTTGCTAAGTAAGGATCTTGTCCTTATAACAAGCTCATAGATTTGAATAAATAGTTTTTCCACACCCATGCAAAGTGTTATTAAACAAAGGGTAAAAGTGCAGGGTATGCACTTTTCACCATTACATTATTATATATATTATAACATTAAAAACAAAAAAAGAATACCTACTTCACAAAAATAAGTTGGGTTAGATCAAATTCTTTGTTGGTTCATCAGAATCCCCCAATTTTCATGTTGAAGCAATGTCAGCAAATGAATGACATTGGCCTTCATATAGGAGACTATGTGGTTCTGATCAATACTATTTGATGCAAGGAAAATAGTGGTAGTGCTAAGTAGCATTGTGAAGCTTGTTAAATAGGAGTGTGGAAGTGTGATAACTTCCACCTTGCACCTTAATGAAGCCTTAATATTAATTTAATAGTAAAAACATAAAACTCTACTAATTTAATTTAGAGTGATTGGATGATCCAATCTATGTGTTGATGTAATGTGATATGAAAAATTATCTAAGAGTGACTCATTTAAATATACACCCTAGATACATAACTTAAGATATTTTCAAACCTTTTTAAAAACATAATTATTTATACAAAATAATGTAAAACAAAAGTGAAAAATATTTTTTATTGGATTAAGAATAAGCTTACATACATCTGCTGACAAGCAGCATTCCCAGAACAAAGTTACAAATCAGGTCCAGGCGATGGAGAACACAAAACCACTGTCCATGAGAGGACAACAGCCAACAACAAACAGAAAAATGTCTCACCTTGTTCACAAACAAACAGCAATAAAACTAAATACATAAATCCCGTCACATGACTTAATTTTTGTTTTGAACTTAAGAGTTCTAAATTCTAACAACATTTACAAAAATTACCTAATAAATTAATATATTTAAATTTTACAATTATATAATAAAATTAATAAATAAAATCAAATATATATTTTTTAAAAAATTAAATAACTAAAAAAATCTAAGATTATTAAATATCTAACCTAAAACTTAAATTTATCATCCATAAATTTACCATGGCTTTTCCATTTTCTAATTTACTAATTTATTTTGAATATATGCGTGTTTGAAAATCTAAAAACAATTTCTAAGAAAACTCTCAACTTACATCAGTCAAAGTCAATGTCAATGTCAGTGTTTTAAATTCTTCAATACGCCATTCAAACTAGAGGCTATCAAATTCTTTCCAAATTTCTGAGGCCATCATTTAGCCACCATGCCTTCTCTATTTTTCTTGGCATCCCCCTTTACTAGTCTAATTTGCGTGTTGGACCAAAAATAAAATAAAATTGGGAGTGTAATTTACTTCGATCGTGTACGTGCCGAACAATCCGAAGATTTTGAGAGTCTCAGACAATGTCGACGTGTTAATATGACTTTCACATCAAACTTACTTGGTTCTAAATTTCTAGTCCATCATTTCCTATCGCTTTCCTATTTTCCTAGGCATTCGAAATTAGACAATGTGAAGGAAGAGGTATACACTTCAAACTTTTGTGATCTTGTTTCTATGTATTTAATATTATACAACGAAAACAACTACAACTATATCTATATCTATTTATATTTTTAATTTTAATTTTTAATTTAAGTATATTCATACAAATGAGATCATAATATTTAAAGAGAAGATAAAAGGATTTATTAACAATGGAGTAAGTATAAATGAGAATGTTGTATTTATAATGGAAATTTGAGTATTTATGTGATTTTCTATTTAGTTTTGAGTTTATTTTGAGAAAATGTTTAAATATAAGTACATAATGACATGTGGCATACTTTTGTACTAAATTTGGTTCCTTCTTTAATCCCTTTTTACTCTCATTTATTTCTCTTTACACACTTTTCTACATTCAGCGTTATATTTGCTCTATCTATACGTATCCCCAAACATGCACCTCATTATTACCTCTAATCTCCATACATCTAATCCCTACCTCAAAATTATACATCCCCTATCCTAGGCCATTTGCATGATGTGCGAGAGTGATCTCGCATGGTGAAAATCTGACCCAAAATTCAAATTTTTACAATTTAAAATTGTTGACTCTTGCCCTTATACACTATTTGTTGGAAGTTGACTTGGTACACATTTATGCAATGATTTGTTTGTCTTGGTATTTTAAGAATCAATATGGATATTAATTCGCATCCTAGAACATGCAATCATGGACTAACACTTCAAGGAGCATTTACTATAGGAACCCTTCAATTGGAGCACTAAAAAGAACATATCTACATCCGAATTCTTATCCTAGGGCATTTGCACTCTTCACTATTGTTTGCTAACATTTTTCAAGGTCATAAAGTTAGCCAATATAAGGGGTTGACCTTAGAGAACTTGACCCTAGCAATCTAGCAACCTCTCCAATGTATTTTTAAATACCTCAAGTCCTTAACAACCAACAAGGCATGGAGATCAAAGTAAACTGAAAAGAAAAAGTACACACTACTCTAGATTAGGTCCATGCATTAGATATTAGATCTGCACTATGCAAGACTAACCAAAAGCTACAAAATCAACTCGAAGTTACCAACAAGTCTGCACAGGATTCTAGAGAGTGGTCATATCCAAATTACCTACATTTTGTCTCAAGGGAACAAATTCCTATGTAACACTAGGTCTTTATCCTCGTCGTAGTTTACACAGCTAAGTATCTAAAACCCTCACATTCAATTCCCTAGATTAGCATTTATTACTTTAAATTATCTATTCACAAAACTTTCATTTATCAAATCTAGGTTAATTTGTGTCTAATTATACACATTTATTTAATATAGGGAAAGGTTATTTTTCTTCATATTTTTGGTGAACCCATTTGATCTTACACCACCTTAGAGTTTTGCTTTAGGGTTTCTAGATTCATTATTTTAGGGTTTTAGATCTATGATTTTTTATTATATCATCATTTTTCATATCTTCCTAGGGTTTGTGCTCCTTATACTTTACTATTTCATTTCTTTCTCTTTTCCTCCTAGGGTTTGTGCGTCATTTTAACATTGCTTTTATTAACCCCCACCCACCCTTCGATTGCTCATTAGGGTTTCATTTCAAATTTGATATACTTTTGATTTACTATATTTTGCAATCTAAGATTGATTACCATTTGCCATATTTTATGGTTTATACCATGAGCTACTGACAATCTTAATCATACATTGAGAAGGATTGCTCATCTAAACCCTAACATGCTCATTCACTCTAAGTGTTAATTTGATCATAGGTTGAAGCATAAAGCTTTGTCCCACTTCTAGGATATCCTAAATTTTCCTTGAAATCATGTATTTTTTAGAAAGATGTGATTTAAGCCTAGAGGGGTTCCATCTAAGGGGCTTCAATTGAAGGGGATTAGATTGAACACCCTTAGATTGAACCCCCTTGAATAGAACCACCCTAGTCTTAAATCAAACCCTTAATAAAGTATTGTCCATGCATATCAAAATGCTAACAAAAAAACTGACTTCACCTTTTGGAAAATCAATTGAAGTCATTTAAAATTTTACTTTTGCAAGTATGTATCCCTTAGTTTTAGCTTTTCAATAATTGTAATATGTGAGTGAAAGTTTAGAGTTGTGTCACAATTTGGGTCAACTAAATGGCTTCCATTGAAATAGTTTCACCCTAAAAAGTTTCAAGAGAAATAGTTTCACCCGAAACCACATGGCCCCTATGTGGCATAAAGAGTTCCACATGAAACTTTTGTGGCCAAATTTATTGCATCAATAATTTGATTTCAAATTTGAAAAACATATTTATTTACATAGAAAGTTTTGCCTAAAACTGCATATCTAGCATCCCATGTGGTAGGCAACTGTTGCAAGTATGAGGTTAACCAGTGTTGTCATTGATGTCAACATACTCATATTGCTTTGACAAGAAGGATTCAATGAGCAGTGTGCTGAGGATATTGAGAAAATTAGCTTCAGTCAGGAACAGTAAAGAACAGTGATGAGAAGAAGGCAAATGTACTGTATAGGATGCGAACCAGAGGATGCGGATTAAAGGGTTTGTAGATATGAGTCTTGAGATGCTTCAGTTAAGATTTCAGAGGTCCGCATGAAGATCTGAAGGAGTTGTGGCTGTCGGTGTAGAACCGGTTCCGGCAAGTATTCAGAGGTGACAGAGGATCACAAAAAGGTCCGGTGAGGTCCGGAACTGTATAATCCTAATCTGCGGATTGGAAGGAGTCTTTGGGATGTCCTTGTGATGTACCATCTCAAGTTGTGTATAATTTGGAGGTCCGGAAGTACCTCCTGCATTATGACAGTGGGGACAGTCTGTGTTCTTGAAGTTCCAGATGAGGAAGACAAGAGATTCCAGTAAGTAGAGGAAGTGCGGATGTATCCAGTCATTCAGGCAGGCTTGTGAAGGTTCTTGGATCATGTTGAGGTTGTGTTGTTGGTCCGCATTGATAGTAGAGCCCGGAATTGAAGTTATTCTTCCGGATGAAGTTCTTGCTCTGTTTAGCCGACCGGATGAGTTGTTCATCCTGCGAATGTTCTTGTGGTGGCCGACCGGATGTGTTATTCATCTTGCGGATACTCTTATGATTATTTGCCGACTTAGATGTTTGTTCCTAAGTCGATGTCTTGTATAAATAACGGTTTGTGAGTTCATTTCGAAGTGTGGATTGTGTGGATGAGTGTGGCATAAGTGAAGAGAAGTGCGAAAGGCAGAGCAGAAGTTTTTGGGCTTAAATGGAACTAATCTGGACATGGTAGAGATGTCATTCTCCAGTTCAAGATTGTGATTCTTATCACTTTGTAGACAGTGTGTCTCCTTGTAGGCAGTGGGCCTCTTTGTGAGCAGTGTGCTCGGGCAGTGAGCCCTAATTGGCAAGTGCCATTCTTTTTCTTATTCTTCTAACAGAGAATAATCCTTGGGTTAATCACCCCGTGGTTTTTCCCTTAACCGGGTTTTCCACGTCAAAATCTTGGTGTTCAATGTGTTGATGTTTATCTGCTCTTGTGTTTATGTATTATGCTTTCATGGATGATTAATTGATATGCTATTAACTAACAACCAAGAATCAAGTGTTTGAAAGAACAAGAAGTTTTATACAATTGATTCACCCCCCCCTCTCAGTTGTATGCCTTAAATCCAACAATTGGTATCAGAGCCAAGTTCCTCTGAAAAGAGCTTAACCGCTTGAGGAGATCCAGGATGTCGTCATACAAGAAAGATAGTCCGAAGTTCGATGGAACCAACTTCACTCTCTGGAAAGGTCGCATGAAGTGTCACTTGGAATGTATGGGAAAAGCATACTTGGCTATGGTTTCAAAACCATATGTACCTCCACAAGGTGGTCCGACAACTCTGAATGAAATCACAGAAGCTGAAAACAATCTGCGGACCAAGGAAGCTCTTCTAAGCGCATTGAATGACTCAGATCTCTCAAATGTTATTGACCTACCAACTGCATATGAGATCCTGACTAAACTGGAACTTCTGTATGAAGGAGATGAGTTTGTCAAAAGTACAAGGTTGCAAAGTCTGAAAGGGAAATTTGAAAGATTGAAGATGAGAGATGATGAAAACATCACTACCTTTATGCCAAGAGTGAATGAGCTGGTATGTGGAATTAGAAATGCTGGTGGAACTCTAGATGAAAATGAGATTGTCTGCAAAATCCTAAGATCCCTTCCTGCTGCCTACAAAATCAAGGTTGCTGCCATTGATGAATTCAGAGCCCACACAACTGTCACAAGAGAACAACTGGCTGGCAAACTAGCTACATTTGAAATAACCGAGTTTGGAGATGATCCTCCCAAGACTGAATCTACTTTCAAAGCCAATACCTATGTGAAAGGCAAACAGAGATTTGATCCGGGAGAAAACTCATCAAGGAAGATGTCATGGTATGATCAAGCAAGAAGAGACATGGAAGAAGAAGAAGCAGAAACAGCTCAACTTGAAGCCCTCATTGCAAAGAGACTGCCAAGAGGATCCGGTAAGTATGAAGGAAAACTACCCTTTAAGTGTTTCAACTGCAATAAGATTGGTCATTTTGCTTCAAGATGTCCGGAAAGATCTGCAAGGTCTAATACTAACAGACAAAGGTTTCAAAAGAACTGCTATTATGTTCATGAAGAAGATGACAATGAAGGAGTAACAGATGATGAATTAGAACTAGGAAGCAAATCCGGAAATGAATGGGTGTTTATTGCCATCAAGGAAGAAGATTCAATATCCTCTGAATCTGTCAATCACAAGGTTGTGGAAAGAGCTTTGGCTGCTCAAGTGGAAGAAAAGGATGATTGGGTTATTGATAGTGGGTGTTCTCACCATATGACTGGTGACAAGAATAAATTCTTAGATTTGGAAAGGTATGAAGGAGGAATGGTAAAGTTTGGTGACAATTCTGCTGGCAGAATCAGAGGTAGGGGAACTATTTCCTTTGATGGAAAGAGTAAAACAGGTAATGTACTATATGTTGAAGGATTGAAGCACAATCTTCTTAGTGTTGGTCAGTTAGTAGACAAAGGCTATGATCTTCGGTTTAAAAATGGAAAATGCAGAATCTTTACAAGCTCCAGAACTGAAATTGCATCCAGTGCTCAAACAAAAGGTAATATCTTTCATTTGGTTGGTTCAAACAAAAGTTGTCTGTTTGCTCAAGTTGATCAGAGTTGGTTATGGCATAGAAGAATGTGTCATGTGAATTTTGATAACATCATCAAGATAAGCAATATTCAGGCTGTAAGAGACCTTCCAAAATTGGTGAAACCTACAAATAGTTTGTGCAAAGAATGTCAGCTAGGTAAACAGAGCAGAGTCTCTTTCAAAAGCAAAGATCAGTCCTCTACCAGATTGTTGGAATTAGTACATGCTGATCTCTGTGGTCCGACAAGAATCAAGAGTCTGCAAGGTGATAGATATTTCATGTTGTTAATTGATGACCATTCCCGGATGATGTGGGTTACCTTTCTAAAAGAAAAATCAGAAGCATTTGAGAAGTTCAAAATCTTCAAAGCTATGGTAGAGAATCAAACCAGATTGAAACTAAAGTGTCTAAGGTCTGATAGAGGTGGTGAATTTACATCTGGTGAGTTCATTGACTTTTGTGAGAAGCAGGGTATAAGGAGACAATTGTCTGCTCCTAGGACTCCACAGCAGAATGGAGTAGTTGAAAGAAAGAACCGGAGCATCCAGGAAGCTGCCAGGACAATGATGTTGGAAGCAAATGTTCCTCAGATGTTTTGGAAAGAAGCTATCAGCACTGCAGTCTACACTCTCAATCGAGTTCAAATCAGAAACAACACCGGTAAGACCCCCTATGAACTCTAGTTTGGCATCACTCCTACTGTGAAATATTTCAAAGTATTTGGTAGCAAGTGTTATATTAAAAGAGATGAAGATCTAGGAAAGTTTGATGCTAGAAGTGATGAAGGAATTTTCTTGGGCTACTCCACTCAAAGCAAAGCATACCGGTGTTACAATAAGAGATTGAGGAAGATGATAGAAAGCACCAATGTGAAAGTTGATGAAGGAATTGAGAAGCCTTCAAGATTTTATGAGTTTGATGAAGATGATCAAGATGGTGTTCAAGTTCAAGGGACTCAATCCCCTCCGGTAAGTTAGAATCAACTTGATCCAGTAAATTAGGAAGAAGAAATAGGTCAGAATGAACCTGATCAAGAAGCAACAGTGCAGGATACTCCCAAAATTCCAAGGTATGTAAGACAGAACCACTCAGAAGATCAGATCATAGGTGACAGAAACAAAGGTGTGCAAACTAGAAGGAATGTTGCTCAAAATCAGGATGAATGTTGTCTGATTTCAAAGATTGAACCTAAAACAATAAATGAGGCTCGCAATGATGAAAATTGGACCAAAGCAATGGAAGATGAATTAATGCAAATTGAGAAAAATCACACTTGGGATCTTGTTCCCAGACCTAGAGACAGGAATGTGATTGGAACTAAATGGGTCTTCCGGAACAAACTGAATGAAGCTGGTGAAGTTATCAGAAACAAAGCTAGATTGGTTTGCAAAGGCTACTCTCAAATAGAAGGAATTGACTTTGAAGAGACTTTTGCTCCAGTGGCAAGAATTGAAGCAGTTAGATTATTTCTTGCATTTGCTGCCTTCAAAGACTTCAAGGTATATCAGATGGATGTCAAGTCTGCTTTCCTAAATGGTGATTTGGAAGAAGAAGTTTACATTGAACAACCGGATGGATTTCAATTGTCTAATAATGATGATATGGTCTGCAAGTTGAAGAAAGCATTGTATGGACTAAAGCAATCCCCAAGAGCATGGTATGAAAGGTTGGATAAGCATCTTGTGCAGATTGGATTCAACAAAGGTACTGCTGACAGTAACTTATATTTCAAAATTGTTCATGAAAACATTTTGATTGTTGAAGTGTTTGTGGATGATATCATTTTTGGAGGAAGAGATAGTATGTGCAAAACTTTTGCAAATCAGATGAAAAGTGAGTTTGAAATGTCTATGCTTGGTGAAATGAATTTCTTCTTGGGTCTGCAAATTACTCAAACAAAGAAAGGAATCTTCATTTCTCAGACCAAATATGTGAGAATTGTTGAGGAAATTTGGTATGGAAGATGCAAAGCCAATGAACACTCCCATGGCAACCGGATGTAAGTTGAGCAAAGATGATGACTCCCCAAAGGCAGATCAGACAAAGTATAGATCAATGATTGGTAGATTGTTGTATCTCACTCAGACTAGACTAGATATAATGCAGGTTGTTGGTCTTGTGGCAAGATTCCAGGATGATCCTAGAGAATCTCATGTTATGGCAATCAAAAGAATTTTTAGGTACCTGAAAGGAACAGTTGAGTATGGTCTATGGTACCCTAGAGATCCAGATTTCTCTCTTCATGCTTACACAGATGCAGATTGGGCAGGAGATGTGGATGACCGGAAGAGCACTAGTGGTGGAGCATTCTTTTTGGGGAAGAGATTGGTTTCTTGGCTAAGCAAGAAACAAGATGCAATATCTCTATCTACAACTGAAGCAGAATACATTGCAGCAGCAGGTAGTTGCACTCAAATCTTATGGATGAAGCAGATGCTAAGAGACATTAAAGTTGAATATGAGGAGCCTATCACAATTTTCTGTGATAATTCAAGTGCAATTAATATTTCTAAGAATCCGGTATTGCATTCTAAGACTAAGCACATATCTATCAAGTTTCACTTTTTGAGAGAACAAGTGAACAAGGAAGAAGTCAGATTGGAGTATGTTCCCTCAAAGGATCAGATTGCAGATATCTTTACTAAACCTCTTCCCAAGGACTCTTTTGAATATCTCCGGGAGAAGTTAGGGGTCATGGCCCCTTCGGTGATGAACTAGGATGCACTGATGTGCATTAGTCCGGTGGATATCACAGTCATATCTTGTGATCCAGATTGATGATGGAGAGCTGCAACTAAGGGGGAGCAGCTGGTATGATTCTGATGTATGAGAATTGCAAGTATGAGCCCTTTGCCATTGATGTCAAAGGGGGAGAGAAGACATGTGAAAAACAAGTGGCTAATGATCAAAGGGGGAGCAGTAAATGAGGAGAAGACATGTTGCTGATAGGGGGAGCTGTGACAAAAAGGAGAAGTTCTTGTCTTGATGGTTTTTCACATCATATGTTGCCATCAATGACAAAGGGGGAGATTGTTGCAAGTATGAGGTTAACCAATGTTGTCATTGATGTCAACATACTCATATTGCTTTGACAAGAAGGATTCAATGAGCAGTGTGCTGAGGATATTGAGAAAATTAGCCTCAGTCAGGAACAGTAAAGAACAGTGATGAGAAGAAGGCAAATGTACTGTATAGGATGCGAACTGGAGGATGCAGATTAAAGGGTTTGTAGATATGAGTCTTGAGATGCTTCAGTTAAGATTTCAGAGGTCCGCATGAAGATCTGAAGGAGTTGTGGCTGTCGGTGTAGAACCGGTTCTAGCAAGTATTCAGAGGTGACAGAGGATCACAAAAAGGTCTGGTGAGGTCCGGAACTGTATAATCCTAATCTGCAGATTGGAAGGAGTCTTTGGGATGTCCTTGTGATGTGCCATCTCGAGTTGTGTATAATTTGGAGGTCCGGAAGTACCTCCTGCATTATGACAGTGGGGACAGTCTGTGTTCTTGAAGTTTCGGATGAGGAAGACAAGAGATTCCAGTAAGTAGAGGAAGTGCGGATGTATCTGGTCATTCAGGCAGGCTTGTGAAGGTTCTTGGATCATGTTGAGGTTGTGTTGTTGGTCCGCATTGATAGTAGAGCCCGGAATTGAAGTTATTCTTCCGGATGAAGTTCTTGCTCTGTTTAGCCGACCGGATGAGTTGTTCATCCTGCGAATGTTCTTGTGGTGGCCAACTGGATGTGTTATTCATCTTGCGGATACTCTTATGATTATTTGCCGACTTAGATGTTTGTTCCTAAGTCGATGTCTTGTATAAATAACGGTTTGTGAGTTCATTTCGAAGTGTGGATTGTGTGGATGAGTGTGGCATAAGTGAAGAGAAGTGCGAAAGGCAGAGCAGAAGTTTTTGGGCTTAAATGGAACTGATCCGGACATGGTAGAGATGTCATTCTCCAGTTCAAGATTGTGATTCTTATCACTTTGTAGACAGTGTGTCTCCTTGTAGGCAGTGGGCCTCTTTGTGAGCAGTGTGCTCGGGCAGTGAGCCCTAATTGGCAAGTGCCATTCTTTTTCTTATTCTTCTAACAGAGAATAATCCTTGGGTTAATCACCCCGTGGTTTTTCCCTTAACCGGGTTTTCCACGTCAAAATCTTGGTGTTCAATGTGTTGATGTTTATCTGCTCTTGTGTTTATGTATTATGCTTTCATGGATGATTAATTGATATGCTGTTAACTAACAACCAAGAATCAAGTGTTTGAAAGAACAAGAAGTTTTATACAACTGATTCACCCCCCCCCTCTCAGTTGTATGCCTTAAATCCAACAGCAACCCCCCCTGCTTTCAATAATTTTACATATTCAAATTTACCTCTAGATTTATCCAACCATGTTGTATTTTTAAGAAAATCTACAAATCCCTTTTTGTAGAGCTCAAAATGTAGAATCTAAAAATATAATTTTAAATATAATTTGATTAGTTTTATTATGATTTTTTAATATATTGCAAGTAGGTTATTATATTAAAATATGATGCTGATCAAAAATTTAAAAAATGTTAAAGTATTTTTTAAAATTTAAAAGATATATGGCACACTAAAGGAGAGAATCTTCTCTAAGAGGGTATAATTTTTTTTAATAATAAAAATTTAGACAAAAGTTGATGTCCCATGAAAATTATAATGCTTTGATTAAATTTCTTTAAAAATTTACTAAAAATAAATATTAATAAAAAAAAATTTCCACGCACTAGATCTTCAAGTTATCTAACTGAGGAAAAAAATCAAAGAAAAAATAAATTTACTTTATTTTTTGTGATGTCCCATTAACCTCACTTTTTAAATTTTTTTTTTCAGCAATTAAAATTATTCTCTTAAATTTATAAAAAATATCTAAGTATTTTTTAAAAAAATAAAAAAATTATAAACATGAAAATTAATTACATTTACAAATGTTTGCAATGGGACACTATTGGTAGGAGACCCAATTATCATAACTAGGGGGCATTAAAAGAAGAGGATACAATACTATAAGGAAACTGCACATGCAAAGGAGAGAGTCCCTCATTACAAGTTCAACCAAGCAAGATAATACCTCTTGAAATGAACCCACTATCATCCAAAATGGGGGAACCCCTTGGCCATTACCACTCATCCTGAATTAAAAGACTAGGGTGGGGGATTTGGATCATGCCAAGCTTTTGCACTAATAACATTAATGATTCTAGAAACACTTGTGATTAGTGGAAATCAAAATGAAAAGCAAAACATAAACAAATAGATTAAACAAATGTTATACCTTCCAAGATGATTCACAAACTCAAGATAAGGTGGAAGGAGTTGCACCCAAACTCCTTAGCTTTACCCAAGTAGATGAATGTAGAAATGTGGATTTCTCTATTTCTTTCAACACAAATGTAAATGAAAGGATTTAGATTTCGGATAGAGATAGAGATGAGGATAGATAGGCTAGAATGATTTTGACATTATGGTGTTAAGATGAGGAGATTTTGGAGAGATTTTGACATAGTAAGTATGCAAGAAGAAGTTGTTGAAATGGCTTAGAGGAGGGTCTTATTTATAGATTTTTGATAAAAGGATGGAGGGTGAGGATTGAAAGTTTAGATCAAGGGATAAAAATGCTTGAAAGTTAGGGTTTGGATTGGAGTCATAGCCTTGTGACAAGTGTCACAAGAGGAGTCGATGAGAGAGATCAAGGGTTTAGGTTTGGTCAATGAGATTGGATGGCTCTCATTATTTGTGAATTAAAAATTCACATTGGGAAGAAAGGAGGATTAGAAATGAATTAAAAATTTATTTTAGGAAAAGCTCTATTCACGGGGAAGAGTTCCATTAATGAGCTATGACATGTGTAAGGGGTGCAAACATATGTACTGTAGTGCCCCTCCATTCCCACCTTGGATGTACAGGTGAAGCGATCAAGGCACATGAATATGAAGGTATAATAACAAGAATAACTAAGGTAAGGTAAACAATTGATGTTGTACAATATAGATAGATGCTTCATCCATGTGTGGTTTCATATGATAGTTAATGTGTTTTGTTGATAATCTCTATTGCGGCACTGATAATGCAGGCTTTGGTGTTGTTTTGCATTCCAATGATTAAGATGTCGATCTTACTACAATTGTTATATATTAGAATGGATCTCATGTGACTGATTCTATTAGATTTAATTGTTATGATGGTACTTCTGAGACTTATTCAATTTCATGCACCTATATGTTCAGTGTATGGTTCTGTTCAGATAATGAGGTAGATTCGATCTGGTTATGATTACGTGTTATCTAATCTAGATTGATATGATGTGGAAAGGATGATGTCGCATCACTCGCTTGTGAGTGCCCTTCGATGTTGTGATTCCTTTTCACCTAGTGTTAGCTTAGATGCATCTATACATGCTTGACTATGTCATTTGTTGCAGGATGCAGGTATCTGGCATCGACTCCACCTGAATTAATAGGTCTGAGCGTGCCCTGAACCCAATGGATTTGTTTGGTTACTACTTGCACTATCTTGCTTTCAAAAAAAAAAAAATTATCCTGTTGCATATAGCATAAATGTGATGTTCTCTGAGGTATTCATGGCGGGGCGTTACATGTACACTTACATGTGTAAGATGGAGATGTGACCCTTTGAATAAAAGAATAATTTTTATTCAAAGTGTGTGGGAGGATGAGTTAAGTAAGGTTTAATTAAGTGTTAAGCTTAATTAATTTAGGTCTAGGGAATAGATAGGCTAGGGTAGCTAATTAAATAATTGCTATTTAATCAACTAGGCTAGGTTTAGGTTGATTAGTAGGGTAGATTAATTGGATAAGCTTGATTTATCTAATTAACAAGGACTAGGAGATGGATAAATTAACTAAATAAATATTGAGAATATTTATTTAATTAATGAGGGTAGTGTTGTAAGGTATAGTGATAAACTAAATGAATTAATTGATCACCAGGGATGAATTAGGGATAAATTAATTAAATAAAATGGATTTATTTGATTAATAAGAGAGATAATTGGTGGTGTAGAGATACGGGAAATTGGTTTGTGGAGCAAGTCAATTTCAGGTTTCTACATTTGCCCCTCTTTTAAATGGTGTTGCGGCTAAGTAACATTATTTCAAAGAAGTTAAAATATAGAGTTGGATTGGATAGAAAAAGGTTTTGGCTTAGAAGAATAGGGTAAGATTTAGGGATGATTGGTAAGGGTGATGCCCTGTCGAGAGGATAGGCGGGTTGCAAGAACACGGGTGTTCTCTCGAAATGGATGGGATGGATTGGTTGAAGTGGTTGGAGGAATAAGGGGTGAGATGAAAGATTGATGATTTATGGGAGATTGGTTGATGAGTGATTATTGTGCTGAAAATGATTTAGAGCAATCCTAGGTTTGATATAGCGAAGTGGATACTTTCACCAAGGTATAGAAGACCAAGGTGATGATGTTTATCCAACATTTGCATGGACTAGACATGCAAACAGGAGGGTTATCCCATGCATGCCCAAGATAGTACAACCTTGTCTAGATGAGGGAAGGGGACTCATAGCATAAGCCCTTAATACACAAAAGGTATGATGAACCTTAGATGCACAAGGAGAACAATATACTAGAACTGACCCTACGATCCACAAGATATGAATACTAGCTTGGAGTAATGAGACCAACCCACAAGCACATCATACAAAAGCAAGACTATGCCCCATTCTAGATGTTTTCACCACATACCATGACATAGTGAGATCAAGGTAATTTGGATGTGATCTTCGAATAGGACAAAAAATAAAAATCAAGAACCAAAAGACCAATGAACCAAACAAATAGCAATTGTATCTCTTGCTAGGATTGACAATGATAGGATGATGGATTCTGCCTATTGTAGGAATGATATATCCTAAGGCAGGAATCGATGGATGATTGGATAGTTGATGTTGTAAGATTGACACAAGATATGATGGTTACAAGTTGTGGTTGATGTTGATTTGATAGTTGATGATTTTTGTTAAGGGCAGATTGCTTTGATAGGTAATGAGATGCTTGGGATATGGAGTTGGGATCTAGTGTAAGCTCAGGGGATAGGGACCATCCAAGCGGGTTGGATGGGTGCATCTTATGTACTCGAGTACTGGAAACTTCCTTCGTATTCCAGACTGCCTACATACCCTGTATCCATGGGATCAAGGCACATTAAGATGCGGGTGGTGATGATATGTAGTTTTTATTTGTGATGATGATGTGGGATGATTAATTGGCGATAGGTGATGGGAAGTTGGAAGATGATGTTGTGGGATTATTTTTGAGATTTTTGTAATTTTTTTATTTTTTTGGATTTTCTAATATTTTTGGATGTTTTTTGGATTTTGAAGGTTTTGGATGGGGTATGGTTTTATTGTGGGATGGTTGCATTGGATTGTGTTTGGATAGCCTTTGTGCTAGATATCAATGACAAGGGAACACCAAGTCTAGAGGTGAAGGTGATGAGGTTGGATAGGGGGATTGGCGATGAAAGGATAATGGATAGGAGATTTTGATAGATAGATAGATACATGCGGATAAGGGATAGGATGGGGGATAAGGAATCAGGTAGGGATACATGATAAGTAGATAGAGGGATTGGAAATGGAAGGTGGTAGAAAGGAGGTTCATGATAGATGGATTGGAAGATAGAGATAGGGATGCAAGATAGATGGATGGGAGATGGGGATAAGGATTTTCTCCAAGGGCTAGGTTGTAAGGAATCATATGCCCCATGCATGATGGACTCATGTTTGGATGGATGAACTTCATAGTAGATGGATGGATGGAGGATATGCTTGGGAAGGGTCGTATGCCTAGAGGTGTCCAAAGCATGTTTTGATAATTTGCCCCTTGTCTTTTATCAAGGTCTAAGGAGGAAGATATAGTAGATAGAATGGATGGGAAATGATAGGATAAATAGGGGATGGTGGATAGGAATATGATGGGATAAGGATAAGACAATGGATAAGATGTGTAAAGGATATTATGGATGTGGATGAAGGGTATGATTTTGCCCCAAGTGTAGGGATACAAAATAGATGGAGAAGGGACTACGCATGACACCCACTAGGGGTTTTCATCATAGTATTTATCTAAGGCACCACAAGGAGTGGTTTTCACCATTGGACAGATTTTTTCTCTTTACTATTTTTTTTGCTTTTCTGATGGAATGGGGACTATAGTGTCTGTTTCCATAGCAAGGGGAAGATAGTCCCATGTTGGATAACATTATGGATAACGATTGCATGGATGTTGGTAGATAGGAGAAGATGGAATGGATGGTGGAGGGTAGATTATGTTGTGGATTATGTAGAATTTATGCAAAAGCATGGACCATAGGGATGTGATGGGGAAGATATGTAGGATAGTGGATGAAAGATGGTGAGATGGGGGTATGTGGGAATGTATTGGAATGGAGAGGAACCAAGACCAATGGTTGCACACACAGTGATATATTTGGAAGCTTGTATTTTGGATGTGGAGTTGGGAGTAATGGGGATTGGGCTATGGGATTTTTGGATGGCCAATTTGGAGCTTGAGGTACCCAAATGGACTTAGGAATTATGGAATTTTTAGATGGGGAGTAGGATGTTTGGGATTTTGGGATAGATTGGGATGTGAATGCCTCATTAGCTTTGTTTTCTCTGTGCTTAGGGACCCACACCATTTTTTCTTTTTCTTTTTCTTTTGATGGCGGGGGCTTTGGTAGCCTTTTGGATTTTTGATTTTTCTTGGAAGGGATAATGTCTTTAGGATTTTGTGCTTTATGAGTTGATGCATTCAAATTTATACTTTTGAATCCCATGGATTTGGTGGAAGCTTCATGTTTGAATGATGTGTGCTTTTGTTGGTCTTGATTGGTGATTTTAGGGGATTTATGGGTGGAGGGGTTAAAAGTGGATTTATGGATAAATAAATGACAAGATTTGAGGATAGGGATATTAGGAGTTGGGAGGATAGAAGGATAAGAAGATTTGTGGATAATGATGTTTGGCATTGGTAGGATAGGAGGTAAAGTGGATTTAATGGGGATATTTAGGGTTGGAAGCAATGGAGGTAAATTTGATGGAGGAAGATGGATGGTCACATGCTTTTGCTCATGATATGAAGATGGAGGAGGGATAGCGACATATGATTTGGAGGTGAGATGAGGTGCACTATGTTTGGGGTTGGATGAATAGATTTTGGAAGGTGGGTGGGTGGTACTAACATGTTTAGATTGTTTGCCTTGGGATGTATATCCAAGACCATGCAAGGATGGATGAAATGTGGTGTGGATGGGCTCCAAGATACCTTGTTCATGAAGGCCTAAGCCTTTGCCTTGATAGTTCATATCTTGGAGTATGCGACATGCAATGGGATGTTTGGTGCTTTGGAAACAAGACACAAGTCCATTATTTGTTGGAAGAGGATAGGTGGTGGATGAAAGTTGTTCACCTCCTACGAGAGAGCGACCACAGATGAAAGTGCTTTTTCCAAGTGGATAAGAGGATGGATTTGAGATGAGATTGGTAGATAAAGGGGTGATAAGTTGATCACTAGATGGGAGGGGATCAGGGATGGGATTAGATGGGGTGGTTAGATCTTGATTAGGATAGGGGGTTGATGTTTCAAAATGCTTTGGATTTGACTCTTGACATAGCTCATGTGTTTGGGTAGAAGTGGAAGTGATTTGGATAGATGTGTTGGGAGCTTGGATGGATGTGATAGGTTCTTGACTTATGGGTTCTTGAACATGGATACATGATGGTTTTTGACTTATGATAGGAGATTGTTCAAGAGGTTTGGTGGGTGTTTGATTCCTTGATAATAGCCAATGGATGACATCCTTCATGAGTGTATGGGTTGAAGAACAATATAATGGAAGGATAATAAGGGTGGATGGTGTAGGATTAGGATTGGGATTGGATAGGTGGGTGATGGGATTAGGCAATGATGGTTATTGGATGGGTTCAAGGATAGGTGTTGGATTGGATGGTGGTGTTGGAGGGGTGGCAGTTTTGGAGGATTCTATAGCTTTGCTTTCATTTTTTGCTAATGTTCTTTGGAGGAAATCCCACAAGGATTCTTTGGATGTCGTGGGCTTAGGATTTGGAAGATTTGATGGTGGATTAGATGGTGTATGGGTGATAGGGGTTGGTGGATTGGGTGATACATAGGATGATGTATTAAGGTTGGTAGGTTTAGAGGGATATTGTGATGGGAGGATTGGAGGATGGGGATTGGGGGATGGACGATTTGCATGGGGAAATGGTTGCTGATATAAGCTTTGGATTTTACATATAAGGTGTGCTAGATTGGTATTCCCTTGATCAAAGTTAGCATGACAAAGGTTAGGGGATGGATAAGTTGGAGGTATTGATTGGTTGGATAAGTATGATGGTATGGATGTATAAGGGGATGAAGATTGATATGATGTTAATGGGGACAAAAGATAGGGTGTTTGTTGATATGATGGAGGTTGGTATGAGGTTGATGGTGTGGATATGTAAGATATAGGTTGGTATGATGAAGGTCGATATGATGTGGATGGGGATGAAATGTAGGGTGTTTGTTGATATGATGGAGGTGTTGGCAAGAGACACTGCTTCGGTATGGATATGTATGTTGTCATTGATAGCAACAAAGCTTAGAGATCCTATCACCATGAAGAACATATTTGATTCTAGGTCTAGTTGTCAGAAAATGGCTAAGTATGGAAAGCATGTAGAGTAGAGGACAGTAAGTAAGCTAGTATGCCTCCGCAATTGAAGACTTGCAGATGTGGTGCAGGTATGATGTTCTCAGTTGTCTGATAGTGTTATGCTTCAAAGGTCAAGTCCTGATCTCTTCTAGAAGTCATCTAGGAGAAATGTCTAAGTCCGGGTAAGAAAAGGTATAGAAGGAATGGTGAACAATGCATGGTGAAGTAGTCCACATTCCTCCACAGATAAGTATTTTGTTATGCGGTTTTGAGGTGTTGTAAACACTTATATGAAGTGTCTTATTCTAGAGTTGGCAGTTGTAATGTTCATCAAAAGAATGGATACAAGATTCTAAGTACCGACATAGTGTTTGACAGAGTCTGAGTTCTGATGGTCCGCATTTCTCCGCAAGATGATATGATGCCTTGCAGTTTTAAGGGTAAGATTAGGAATGTGTAAAAAGCCCTTGACATGATTTTGGAAGTGTTTTATGATCAGCAGTAGAAGTTGTAAGTCAGTAGATGAAGTTGTTAATCTTGTTCTTGAGGAACAGGCTGATTGGTGAGATAAATCATTGTACGGAGAAGAGTTAATGTTTGGAGGATCTATGTAAGTAATTGAATGATTAGAGCTGACCTATATGAACATTTTTGGGAGAAGATTTGGGTCCACACAACACATAGTACATTAGATTAAGTGACAAGGTACATCTTTTTATGTACATGTTTCACTTCTTGGATGCCAACCTGATTATGGATTAAATCATGATGCAGATATATATAAGAGAGATGATCTTCAGTTGAAGTGGGCGTGAAGTGCAGAGTGTGTGTGTGTGATGCAAAGATGCAAATAGTGGAGCAGAGTTAAAGGATCATCAATGATGAAGACTTGGGATTCAAAATATAGTTGTTAAATGACTACACCCTACCATAGCAGTAGATGCCTAAGTAGTATTCAGATATCATGTATGATTTGATAGGAAGCATGATGTTGTCATCAAGGTAGTAAGCCAACAGTGAGCCTCCAGTAGGGTTTAACAACCCTCAGAGTTTGACAACTCTTATTGTAATCTTGCTAGGTTTAGGGTTGAGGCACTGAGCTTGCTAAACTTAGTTATACACCATGGCTGTGAGCCAGAATGTTCTAGTCCCATGGAGTGACCAAGCCTAAACATCATTTTTATAAATATTACAATATATATTTGAGAGCTAATCCTCTCCATGGTTTTTCCTTGTTTGGGTTTTCCACGTAAAATCTTGGTGTTATGTGTCATGCTTTTGTGGATGCTGTTCAGTAGTATATTTTGCTTCTATTTGATTATTCTTTTGAAATGGTTAAAATTAAAAGCTCAAGAAAAGATTTATAGAACACCGATTCACCCCTCTCCCCCTCTTAGTGTTCCTGACAATCAATAATTGGTATCAGAGCAAGGTTCCTTGGAAGAAGTTTAACAACTTAAGGAAGATTTGGGATAGTGTGATCATGGCAGCAAGAAGGTATGGAAATTATGAGAGATACAACCAACTGGAAGTAGCTCTTATGGATCTTGAAAAATCTAAAGTAGAAGTCAAGGATCTGAAAGAAAACTTGCAACAAGTAGATGAATGCATTTTAAAGCTAAAAAAGCAAGTCAAGAAATTGAAAGTCAAATACAAAGAAATCAACTTGACCAACTGCTATTAGCAAATAAAGCTCTAAATGATTTGGAAGCAGAAGTTACAAAAAGAACAAAAGAAGAAGATGATCTAAACTTGATTGTGAAAAACAAATCAAAAGACTGTGTAAAACTTGAAAAATAAATAATAAGTTTAAAAATAGATCTGGAAAGGCAAAAATCTTTGAAGAAAAATTCAAGATAAGTACTGCAAAGCTTGATGAAATGACTGCTAGCCAGAGGAATGTTGATGAAAAACATGGTTTAGGATTTGAGAAAGGAGAAAGCTCAAACTCCAAGCAAACAAGCACTGAGCCAAGGAAAAACAAAGGATACCAGTTTAGAAACCAAAGAAGAAGACCTAGAAGACCTTAGGTTAGACAACCAAATGCTCAAAGGTACCCATCTTTCAATGGCTATTGTAATTCATGCAATAAGTTTGGTCATAAGGCTACTTAGTGTAGAAGTAGAATAAATCAAAAGACTCCATTATTCTCTGGTCAGTGTTTCAATTGCAAGAAAATTGGTCATAGAGCAAATGAATGTAGAAATTAGTTCAAGAAAAAGTTTCAATAATGGAAGGAATGAATAGTCATTCAAAGGTAAATGCTTCACTTGCAATAGGATTGGTCATAGAGCTATTGTTTGCAAAAGTAAAGTAAGTGAGAATCCTATTAGGTGCAACACATGCTATAAAATGGGACACAGATCAAATGAATGCAGAAGTTCAGTAAGAACAATTTTTCAAAATATCAGGAACAATCAATCATTCAATGGAAAGTGCTTTGCATGCAATAGATTTGGACATATGGCTAATCAATGTAGATCAAATTCGATGAATAAAATGATTCAAGGACAAAAGAGTGTAGTGTGCTTCAGTTATAACAAATCTGGACATATTACAAGATATTGTAGAAGAAAAAATGTGAAGAAAAATTACTATTATGAAGAAAGAGAAACAGAGTAGATAAATGACAAGGGAAAAGAGAAAGTTGATCCGGTTGAAACAATGGATAAAGTATGGATTAATAAAGAAGTAATTTTAATTGAGGATAGATCTGCACCAATATCTAATGCGGATATCTTCTTTGAAGAATGAGTCTGTGAGCACTGGCTCAGGGGGAGCAGTGTAGAAAATTCAAAAACCCCCAGCCAAAAATTGGGTGCCAGAATCTGGCACGAAGATGTATCATGGAATCTGATGTGACACACCTATTAGAAGAAGAACTGGAAGGAAAGGAATCAATGTGATATATTGTGTAGCGATCCTGATCAACTGTATTCTATAGTTAAGGGTTTTGACAGCTTTTTGGAATGAGCATTTAGTGACAACTAGGTTAGGCCATGCAGAGGATAAAAGGAATATGTTTGGTTTCAAAGGTCACTTTGCACTCGGAGATATCAGAAATTTAGAGAGATCAAAGCCAAACTAAGCAACGACAATCAAAATTTGAAGCATTCAGAGAAAGGAAATCCTAACTCAGTGAAACAAGGTATTTTCATTTAATCTCATTTTGTGAATCTGCTAAATTTTTGCTATGGCGACTCCACAAATTGTAGTTATCACTGAGCGCCCTCGGCCTAAGTTTAAGAAACACCCTTACAAGGCAACAGAAGTGGATCAAATGGGTGCATTCTCAAAGATACCATATGGAGTCCTGTATGTGGAAGATGTTATGGCATACATCCATGTGGCCCTAGATGAGCCTGGTGGCAACAATCTTTCAAACCTATTTGTGAAACACCTATGCAATGATCAGTTTGATCTAAAGGAAGAATATAAAGCCTTAGAGGAGAAGAAATTCATCTAGTATGTAGAGTTTCCCGCATTCACAGAGGACGAATGTGTCCAGTATGTTCTTAGTCAGATTCACAACAAATTTATGTGGTTGGTAAAAGGGAAACCCTTCAAAATAATGAAAGAGGCAATTCAGGGAGTCACTGGATTAAATTCCATTGGAGGAGTACCATTATTAAAAGCAGTTAAGAATCAAATAGTTACTGATGCTACCGGAGCGCAATTCGACAAAAGGGCATTAATGATAAATGATATCACAGATCCTGCAGTAAAATTTGCCTCAATGGTCATAGTTATAAAGTCTACTTCTCAAATCAAGAAAATTCAGTTTCTGGTACAGCAATGCACACAACATATCAAATGATCAAGGAGAATGCAGATTATGATCTGTACGAACTACTGCAAACCCAACTACTAGAGAATTTGAAGAAGACAAAAGAAAGCAAAAACTACCCATTCAAGTATGGTATGGTAATCCTCTATTTATTCTTCTATTTCTTGAATGAATTCCCTAATAATCAGGGATTGATTTGGTTGAGTAACAAACCAGTAGCTGTGCAAATTAGAAATTGTCTTAACAAATTGGGAAGTTATAATGAGCAAAAAGCAACCCTATGGGGATTTTTCAAGAATTTTTAGAGCATGATGCACTCCAGAGAAAGAATTCCTAAGAAAATTGTTAATAAGTACAAGGATACAATCTATTTCATGGTCATTAAGGATCAATGTTTAATGGAGGTTGTGGAACCAAGAACTGTGTGGGTAATGCCCATGGATTATGAAGTAGATGAACAAATTCTAGAAAATTATGTCCAGCACCTTCTTAGAAAACCAAAAGTTATCAAAGAAGAAAGGTTTGGAATGTATAAGGAGCTTTCAGTGAAACTCCATGTTGAGCTTAGACAAGCTAAATCTACCAGAAAAGTGAGAAAAGAGGTGGAAGAAATTGCCGCAAGGTATGGCATCACTAAAGAGTAGCTCAAGGAATCAAGAGAAAAAGCAGAGAAAGCAAAGAAGGAAAATGATCAGGCAAAGGTTCTGGAGGAATCTATAAAGAAGCCAAGAGAGGCTAAAGCTACTCAAAGGTCTACCCGAAGCTCTGTCATTTCATCTGGTGCAACATCATCAAAGAAGCCCTCTGAAAAGGACACAAAGAGGAAAAAGATGAAGGGAAAAAGATTGTATGTCAGTGTGGGAGAAAAGGATGAAGACAAAATAGAGTCAGATGAAGAGGTTAAGAAGATGAAAGATGGGCTATCAAAGTCTCTAGAATCAGTAAAGAAAAATCCTCTAGAAAGGATAAGCCTAGCAAAAGACAAAAAAAGGAAAAGCCTCCACCACTTGCAAATGTAATAAAATTTGTCACCATGGATGGGGATTTAAAACCTATGATTGAATACTATGATAGTGATAAAAGAAGTTTGGAAGAAGTCACTGTGAAGTATCTAAACATTTTCAACAGAGCCCTTATTGAGATTATCTTTGAAAATTTGAAAAACCTAGCAAATCTTCTGAGCATCAGAAAGGAGACTACTAGAGCTAAAGGTATTGAACTAAGAAAACATGTTTTGACAATATTGTGTCCTAAAATCACTCCGAAAGAAGAGAATTTGATCTCTAAGTAAACCAAAGAGAAATTCAGAACCAAAACAAGGATGACCCTGTTGATGCCAGGAGAAATTGATAAAGTAGTCAAGGAGATAGAAGAAATTGATGGTAGTTGGTTGTCATTGATGTCAAATGTGTTGTTGCAGAATTACATTATCTTGTGTGTTGTTAAAATTGTCATGATTATATCAATTGATATTGTGAGTTGATCTCAGTATTCAATGGCAATGGCATAGTTGATCTTAGAAAACATCTGAAGGTCACTAATCAGGAGGTAAGTGATTGATTATTGAGTTGATGTTGGGTCTTCATTGTTCATCTGACATGACAAGGTTATCTTGAAGCTAGTGGTGTTATGCATAGGTCTTCATTGTTCATCTGACATGACAAGGTTATCTTGAAGCCAGTGGTGTTATGCATGTCTCTCTCAAGTGGATGTTTTACATATCATGATTCTTCATGCCTCATGCTATGTCCATATTTATATATCTGTCGGTTTGCTTCTTCTTTGCTTCATGATATGATCAAGTGTTGATGCATGGTGCAGTCAGTTTAAATTGGTATGATGTTCATTACCAAGAATCTATATGTTCTCTACAAACAATGGCAGAGATTAACGATCATAGACATTCTATTAATCAAATATGTGACAATCTTCCATAGGTTGTTGAAGATTCACTTTTGGTCAAAATTTCTCTTTAAGGTTTTTTTGGAAAAGGTCTAAAACCTTGAGAATGATTTAAGTACTAACAAATCCTAAAGAGAAAATCATATGATAGGTTACTTTTTGATATATTTGTGTGTTGACCTATAAACGAAGGTGACTATTCATTTAAGTTGTAATGCAAAGGGTTGAGACACATTGTGGCCACCGGCCCCATCTTTCTTTTCACCGAATGTATCGGTTATGAATTTGGGCGGGCTTTCATTTAAAATTCTATCACCTTTTAAAAGGCTCGAGCGGGAAAGTCTTTCAAATAATGCATGAGTAAATGGAGCCCGAGTGAAGTCTAAGTCTTAGATTCGTTTTAAATAGAAATAGCATCAATTTTTCAAAGGAGCATAGTATATATTTGATTTAAAGTTTCTATTAAAGAAGCCCGAATACTAAGCCATTTCTTTGGCTTTAGTTTATTTTTTTAGAAACTCTTTTAAACCACTAAAGTGGTCGGCCCCCACTTATGTCATTTTTTATGACATTAAAAAGTATTTTTCTAATTATTATTTAAACAAAAGATGGGCATGTTTAGATTTTCAGGGGTTTCTATTTAAGAGATTTATTCCTTTTAAAATCCATTTCATGTGTTTAAAGGAAAAAGGAAGTAATATTGTAAAAAGATTTTTTATCTTTTTAAGAACTCATACAGATGGTTTCAGAGAATTTGAATGTAATTTCTTTTGGTGAAATTTTTTTTGAGGATGAAGATATAATCATTGAAGAATGATTTTCTTGAGGAGATTTTTTTGCTGATTTTTTTTTGATATGAAGAGTCTTATTGAAAAAAAATATGAAGGATCATTTTTGCAGAGAAGATGAACAAAATTTTTGAGGAGATGAAAGAAATTTGATGAAGAGATGGAAGACATTTTTTTTCAGGGCATTGAAAGAGAAGAGGAATATCAAATACAGAGAAGATGAAATTTAGAGATGATGATAAAGCAATCAATTTTTGAAGATGGAAGATCAAAAGTTTTAAATGGGATTTGATATTATTTTTTTATTTGAATAGGCACAAAAGAATATGAAAAAGTTTTTTTTTGCAGATGGATTGATGTTTGGACTTCTTGATGTTTTTATAATTACAAATGAAAGGTTTTTGATTTACAGAGAGAAGGTGAAATGTTTTGTTTGCAGAGAGGATGTAAATGATTATCTTGTATATAATGGCTTTACAGGTGGATTGATTTGGAAGTGTGATGGTGTGGATCAATATGGAGTATTGAAGATATTTTACAGATGAATCATTTTATTGGATGTAAGTGATGTTGTGCAGATTGATGATGAACTGACAGGGATCAAATACAAATACAGAGATTGACAAGGTGATTAAAAAGAAAATATGCAATTGCAATGACAATCAGGTGCATGAATCATGAATTTGATTGATCAAGACATTGAAACTAGTAAGACAGAGATGAAACATACAGAATATGCAGTGTGGTTGAGGGGATCCAGAAAAAGGATTGATTTTGAATAGAATGGCCATTAGACAGATGTATGTTTTGTATTGAATGAAACAGAGTGTCCCTCTGAACTTGTTTATTACTTCCAGTGAAGATTCAGTTTGCCAGTGAGGCCTTGTATTAGCCAGTGAGGCTTGTAGGTCAGTGAGACCTATTTGTTTACCAGTGAGGTATATCAGTGTTGGAAGTGGGTGCTTCTGTTTGGTATTGGAGTTGGTGCTCCTAGATACAATTTGTATTGCCAGTGAGGCATGTTTTTCAGTTAAGCCAGTGAGGCAATTCTGGAGTGGTTTTTCTACCCCTGGAGGGTTTTCCACTCGTGCAATTCTTGTGTCTTAATCATCTCTCTATGATTGTATGTTTTACTCATGAGTTTTGTTTATGTGTTTGACAAAGTTATGTGCATATGTGTTTGACAATTCAATGATAACTTTCTCACCTTTATGCTCTGCAAGTTAAAGTTTGAAAAAGATTTGAAAATTCACACAACACTGATTCACCCCCCCTCTCAGTGTTGTCCTTGACTCCTATAGAAATCACCTTGGAAATATTGAGAAAATACAATATTCCTACCACTCATGACAATGTAGCAACAGATGATGGAAATGGTACACCTATTCCTGAAGTAAATCTGGAGCAAGAATCAGATAAAGATGACAAAGTGACTGAGTAGGAAGAAGTACTTGCTGATGTTTTTGAGATAAGAACCTCTCTGGTACATCTTGTTGAGAATGACACTGACAAGTAGAAGATTGAGAAAGAACAGATCATGAAAATTCATCCAATGAAACAGGAGGATACTAATATGGATCAAGAGGATCCAGAGCAAAGCCACAAAGAAGAAGTCCCTATTACATCAAGAGACACTACAAAGCCTATAAAAGAATTGTTGGAGGAAAGAACACAAGCTTTGGATGAGCTAGAATTTCTACATGGTTCAATAAACTTTGGACACAATGACACCGGAACATAAGTTTAAGCTTGTTACAATTGTTCAGACAAAGGCTCAAGAGGAGATATTAAAATCATAGATTGAGGACAATAAACTAATTGATGAAGCATCTAGAATTTTGGAGAAGATGCTACCCACATACAAGAGGGATTCTTCCATGCCCCCAACAAGTCATCTAAAGGGATTAATAAGTTCTATAAGCAAACAGTTTGAATCATTTGAAAAATTTGTAGAAACAAAGGTAAGACAAGAATTTGATGAAAAACATCTAGAACATTTAAACATAATGATAGCAAAAGACAAAATCTCATTAAACAATACAATAGCCAGCATTCAGAATATTGTGAAGTATGTTGGAGATGTGTACAAGTTTTTTTTGTCTTGGCCCAAAGATGCTCAAGAGATTGAAGAAAAGATCAAAGATTTGGAACAAAAACTGATGGATATTTCTAAGAAATTTGATCCAGAAACAAAGTCAGTTACAAGGAAAGAAACAAAAGTCATTAAGATTCACAATGACTTGACTGAATTAATAAATCAGAAATACCAAATAAAAAGTAGGATGGGACAACTCGGAAGACTAGTCTGTCCAAAGTTAGATTCATTGACAAATCTTATTATAGAGGATAAGTTAGCTGTCCAAGTAGACACAACTAATGATCTTCAAAAAGTAGAAGCCTCAATTTTTCTTCTCAGCAGTCAAATTTAGATTTTGGAAAATGCAAAGAAAAGCTGGGATGCTAAGTGGACATTGATCAAAAACATATTGAATGATGTGCTTAAACACATGTGATATTAAAGTGAAGATTGCACTTGTAAATATGCGGCAGAATATATAATTTTTTGGGATTTTGACAAATTTTTGGTTCCGGATCAACACCCTTTGCCATTGATGTCAAAGGGGGAATGATGTACTTAAACACGTGATATTAAAGTGAAGATTGCACTTGTAAATATGTGGCAAAATATATAATTTTTTGGGATTTTGATAAATTTTTGGTTTCAGATCAACACCCTTTGCCATTGATGTCAAAGGGGGAGAAGTAGATCAATGAAAAATGGATAATAATCTTAGGGGGAGCAAGAAAGTATAGTGTATATAGTAAGGGGGAGCAGTCAGGCATTTTTCACTAAGTGTTGCCATCAATGCCAAAGGGGGAGATTGTTGGCAAGAGACACTGCTTTGGTATGGATCTGTATGTTGTCATTGATGGAAACAAAGCTCAGAGATCCTATCACCATGACAAGAAGAGATATCTCCAGAAGAACATATTTGATTCCAAGTCCGCTTGTCAGAAAATGGCTAAGTATGGAAAGCATGCAGAGTAGAGGACAGTAAGTAAGCTAGTATGCCTCCACAATTGAAGACTTGCAGATGTGGTTCAAGTATGATGTTCTTAGTTGTCTAATAGTGTTATGCTTCAAAGTTCAAGTCCTGATCTCTTTCGAAAGTCATCTTTGAGAAATTTCTAAGTCTGGGTAAGCAAAGGTATAATAGGAACAGTGAACAGGGCATGGTGAAGTAGTCCACATTCATCTGCAGATTTATTATGTGGTTTTGAGGTGTTGTAAACACTTATATGAAGTGTCTTATTCTAGAGTTGGGAGTTCTGAAGTTCATCAGAAGAATGGCTACAAGCTACTAAGTACCGGCATAGTGTTTGACAGAGACAGAGTTTGAGTTCTGATGGTCTGCATTTCTCTGCAAGATGATATGATGCATTGTGGTTCTAAGGGTAAGATTGGGAATGTGTAAAGAGTCCTTGACATGATTTTGGAAGTGTTTTATGATCAGTAATAGAAGTTGTAAGTCAACAGATGAAGTTGTTAATCATGTTCTTGAGGAATAGGCCAACTGGTGAGATAAATCATTGTGCAAAGAAGAGTTAATACTTGGAGGATCTATGTAAGTAATTGAATGATTAGAGCTGACCTATATGAACATGTTTGGGAGAAGATTTGGGTCTATGCAACACATAGTGCATTGGATTAAGTGACAAGGTACATCTTTTTATGTACATGTTTCACTTCTTGGATGTTGACCTAATTATGGATTAAATCATGATGCGGATATATATATATATATATATATATATATATATATATATATATATATATATATATATATATATATATATATATATATATATATATATATAAGAGTGATGATCTTCAGTTGAAGTGGTATATATATATATATATATATATATATAAGAGTGATGATCTTCAGTTGAAGTGGGCGTGAAGTGCAGAGTGTGTGTGTGTGTGTGTGTGTGTGTGATGCAAAGATGCAAATAGTGGAGCAGAGTTAAAGGATCAGCAGCGATGAAGACTTGGGATTCAGAATACAGTTGTTAAATGACTGCACCTTGGCATAGTAGCATATGCCTAAGCAATATTCAGATATCATGTGTGATTTGATAGGAAGCATGTTGTTGTCATCAAGGTAGTAAGACAACAGTGAGCCTCTAGTAGGGTTTAACAGCCCTCAGGGTTTAACAACCCTTATTGTAATCTTACTAGGTTTAGGGTTGAGGCAGTGAGCCTACTAAACTTAGTTATACACCATGGCTGTGAGCCAGCATGTTCTAGGCCCCTGGAGTGACCAAGCCTGAACATCATTTTTATAAAGATTGCAATATATATTTGAGAGCTAATCCTCTCTGTGGTTTTTCCCTTTTTGGCTTTCCAACGTAAAATCTTGGTGTTATGTGTCATGCTTTTGTGGATGTTGTTCAATTATATATTTTGCTTCTGTTTGATTATTCTTTTGAAATGGTTAAAAGTAAAAGCTCAAGAAAAGATTTATAGAACACTGATTCACCCCCCCTTTCAGTGTTCCTGACAATCAACAGGAGGTTGGGTAGTGGCTTGGGATTCTCTAGTGATGAGGTGTGCTAAGGGTATATCTCTAATGTCATTTTTGTATTTTTCCTTAGCATTAGGATCCATGTTCTCATAGATTTTTCTAAGTCTTTGTAATTGTTGCATTTCTACATAAGGATCCATGTTGTTGGAGAGATATGGAATGATGGAAGCTAATGGATGATTATGATGTTTGTGGATCAAATGTCAAGACCGTAGGATGATTTGATTTGATTCAAAGGATGGATGATTATCTATACTTAAGATAGACTAATGATCTCAAGCAAGAGGGTTGATTGGGTTGATTTTTAATTTTAATGACTTACCTAAGATAGACTAATGATCTCAAGCAAGTGTGGATAAAGATTGATGATGATCAACTAAGTTCTTGATTTTTAATTGGGTTGGTTTGGATTTAAATTTGGATAATGATGTTGGGGGATTTTGATAATGATTGGGATTGGGATTTTGGATGAAAGGTTGATGAAGGATGAAGAAGACTAAGTCTTTAACCAAGGTTTGATTTGTAAAGGATGATTTGTTGATTAAGGATTAGGGATTGGGATGTTCAATTGGAGTGGATAATAGATGAGGAGTGATTAATGTTGGATTTGGTCTTGGATCTGATTTGAATGAAATTGATCAAATGGATGAAGGAATGGGATTAAGATGATGATAATGAATTGAATTAAGGATGATGAGGATGATTATGACTAGGGATGAAGTGGATTATGATGAATTTGATTAAGCTCAAATAAAGGGATTGGGTAAGCTCAATTGATGAGATTCTTGGCAAGCATGCAAACACTTCACACAAGAGAACACAATAGCCAAAGGTTTTGTTTGTGAAAGATTTATCAAGTATGCACAACCTAAGGCGAAGCAAGGACAATACTTGTTGAGTTCCTGCACCAACAAGTAGAGGGATTTTGGTCTCTAAAATAATGGTTCGTAGTAGGGGTACATCCAGTGGATTGACACCTTACGAGCATCTGATAAACCACTTAAGGTTTTGATTATCTCTACTAGGAGTTTCATATACACAAAGGTACTACTTCCTTTTAAGCTAGCACCGAATGGTAAGCGCTCATACCGATTTGGACTTGGCTTTCGTCTTATCCTATTTTATATAGTGGATTAGATGAAAGTACCGCTTGGGGTCACCAATGAGTTCTCCATATAGATGTGTCTCAAGGGCAGGACCACTTTCTAAAAAGAAAAAGAGGATAGAACCATTTCTCTTCACCCAAGATCCTTTTGAAGGCAAGGGGAGAGAATACTTGGATTCTAGCTCTTGGGTGACAAAGATGTGCAACCGCACCAAGCGCGACAAATAAAAGCTAATGTTCTTTTTAAAGCCCAAATGAAATGTTCCTAGATTGTTTGCAAACACTTGTTAATTTTATTGCACCAAAGTCAAATGTTGTCTATGCTAGGCACACAAAGGGTTCTTTTTAGGTACACCAAAATGAAATGTTTGAAAGATTGTTTGTTGCAAGCAATGATTAATTTTAGTTGCACCAAATTTAAGTGTTTTCTAAGGTAAACACACAAAGGGTTCTTTTTAAGTAAACCAAAAGAAGATGTGTCTAAGCTACTAAATCCCTGCAAAAGATGTTAGTAGTCTCGAGATGGTGGTCTTGGATGGTCTGAAATATCCTATAGAATAGAGACCCAACCCTGCACAAACCCCAAAGCTAACACATAAAATAGCACCAAAATAGATAAAGAAGGCTCCACAGAAGTCTAAATCATGCCAAAAAAACCTAAAATTGTGCTACGGACAGTCGATAGGATAGAGACTTACTATCCTACGAATAGCACTATAGATTGTTACAAAGGTGCTGAAATTACAAATGGTGCTACAGAAATTACAAAGCATGCTGAAATACAAGATAGCACCAATACCATCAGATATAGCACCAGAATACATAAAGGTGCCAATATATAGAGAAATAGCAATACAAAAGAGAAATGCGCTGTTAGATCTAGGGCACACAACTGAGAGGGGGGGTGAATAAGTTGTATGAAACTTGCTTCAACTTCAAACACTTGAATCTACTTTGTTAGTTAACAGCATATCAATTAACCATTCATCAAAGCATAAAGCAAGAACACTGGAGCAGATAAACATCAACACATTAGACACCAAGATTTTGACATGGAAAACCTGGTTAAGGGAAAAACCACGGGGTGATTAACCCAAGGATTATTCTCTGTTAGAAGAATAAGAAAAAATGATGGCACATGCCAGTCAGGGCTCACTACCTAAGCACACTGCTCACAAAGAGGCACACTGCCTACAAGAGACACACTGTCTACAAGATCATAAGTATTACAAACTTGAACTGGAGAATGACATCTTCACCATGTCTGGATTAGTTCCATTTAAGCCTGAGACACACTTGCTCTACCTTTCACTCTTCCGCTATACCACACTCATCCACTACACACCACACACTTCGAAATGAATTCACAAACCTTTATTTATACAAGGCATCAACTTAGGAACGATCATCTAAGTCGGTAATCATCCACAAGAACATTCACAAGATGAATAACTCATCCGGTCGGCCAGCCTGAACAAGAACATCTTCATCCGGAAGTATATCTTCAATTTCAGGCTTAACATTAATACGGACCAACAACACAACCTCAACATGATCCAAGAACCTTCACAGGCTTTCCTGAAAGACCAGTACATCCGCACTTCCTCTACTTACTAGAATTCTTCTCTTCATCATCTGAAACTTCAAGAACACAGTCTGTCACCACTGTCACAATCACAAAGGTGCTTCCGGACCTCCAAACCAAGAACAAATGTAGATGACACATCAAAAGGACATCCCAAACACTCATTCCAATCCGCAAAATAGGAAAGTGCACTTCCAGATCTCATCAGACCTTTTTGTAACACTCAGTCACTCTAGAGCATCTCCCGGAACCGGTTCTACTTGATCGATCACAACTTCTTCATATCTTCATGTGGACCTCTGAAATCTTAACTAGAACATCTCAAGACTCATATCTACAAACCCTTTAATCTGCATCCTCTGATCCTCAACCTATTGAGTACTTTTGCCTTCTTCTTATCACTGTTCTTCACTGTTCCTGATTGAGACTAATTTTCTCAATATCCTCAGCACACAGCTCATCCAATCCTTCTCATCAATGCAATATGAGTATGTTGACATCAATGACAACACTGGTTAACCTCATACTTGCAACAATCTCCCCTTTGTCATTGATGGCAACATATGATGTGAAAAACCATCAAGACAAGAACTTCAGGAACTTATCCTTACTGTCATAGCTCCCCCTATCGGCAACAACTCTTCATATGTCTTTTCTTCCTTTACTGCTCCCCCTTTGATCATCAACCACTTTTTTTCCACATGTCTTCTCTCCCCCTTTGACATCAATGGCAAAGGGCTCATACTTGCAATTCTAACACATTAGAATCATACCAGCTGCTCCCCCTTAGTAGCAGCTCCCCATCATCAATCCGGATCACAAGATATGACTGTGATATCCACCAGACTGATGCACATCAGTGCATCCTAGTTCATCACCAGAGGGGCCATGACCCCTAACTTCTCCCTGAGATACTCAAAAGAGTCCTTGGGAAGAGGTTTAGTAAAAATATCTGCAATCTGATCCTTGGAGGATACATACTCCAATCTGACTTCATCCTTGTTCACTTGTTCTCTCAGAAAGTGAAACTTGATAGATATGTGCTTGGTCTTAGAATGCAATACCGGATTCTTAGAAATATTTATTGCACTTGAATTATCACAGAAAATTGTGATATGCTCCTCATATTCTACTTTAATGTCTCTTAGCATCTGCTTCATCCATAAGATTTGAGTGCAACTACCTGCTGCTGCAATGTATTATGCTTCAGTTGTAGATAGAGATATTGCATCTTGTTTCTTACTTAGCCAAGAAACTAATCTCTTTCCCAAAAAGAATGCTCCACCACTGGTACTCTTCCGGTCATCCACATCTCCTCCCCAATCTACATCTGTGTAAGCATGAAGAGAGAAATCATGATCTCTAGGATACCACAAACCATACTCCACTATCCCTTTTAGATATCTAAAAATTCTCTTGATTGCCATGACATAAGATTCTCTGGGATCAGCCTGGAATCTAGCAATAAGACCAACAACTTGCATAATATCTGGTCTAGTTTGAGTGAGATACAACAATCCACCAATCATTGATTTGTACTTTGTTTGGTCTGCCTTAGGAGAGTCATCATCTTTGCTCAACTTGCATCTAGTTGCCATGGGAGTATTCATTGGCTTTGAATCTTCCATCCCAAATTTCCTCAATAATTCTTTCACATATTTGGTTTGAGAAATGAAGATCCCTTTCTTTGTTTGAGTAATTTACAGACCCAAGAAGAAATTCATTTCACCAAGCATTGACATTTCAAACTCACTTTTCATTTGATTTGCAAAGGTTTTACACATACTGTCTTTTCCTCCAAAGATAATATCATCAACAAATACTTCGACAATCAAGATGTTTTCATTATCTATTTGGAAATATAGATTACTATCAGCAGTACCTTTGTTGAAACCAATCTGCACAAGATGCTTATCTAACCTTTCATACCATGCTCTTGGGGCTTGCTTCAATCCATATAGCGCTTTCTTCAACTTGCAGACCATATCATCATGATCAGACAATTGAAATCCATCCAATTGTTCAATGTATACTTCTTCCAAATCACCATTTAGGAAGGCAGACTTGACATCCATCTGATATACTTTGAAATCTTTGAATGTAGCATATGTAAGAAATAGTCTGACAGCTTCAATTTTTGCCACCGAAGAAAAGGTTTCCTCAAAATCAATCCCTTCTATTTGAGAGTAGCCTTTACAGACTAATTTGACTTTATTTCTAATTACTTCACCAACTTCATTTAGTTTGTTCCGGAAGACCCATTTGGTTCCAATTACATTCTTGTTTCTAGGTCTAGGAACAAGATCCCAAGTGTGATTTTTCTCTATTTGCATCAACTCTTCCTCCATTGTTTTGGTCTAATTTTCATCATTGCAGGCTTCATTTATTGTCTTAGGTTCAATCTTTGAGATCAGACAACATTCTTCTAAATTTTGAGCAATCTTCCTCCTTGTTTGTACTCCTTTTCTTTTGTCACCTATGATCTGATCTTCAGGGTGGTTTAGAGTTACATACCTTGCAACTTTGGGAGTTTCTTGCACTACTATTTCTTGATCAGGCTTATTCAGACAAACTTCTTCTTCCTGATTTACCGGATCAGTGTGAATCTGAATTTCAGAGGAGGATTGAGCTCCTTGCACCAGAGAATCATTCTGATCATCTTCATCATATTCATAAAACCTTGAGGGCTTCTTAATTCCTTCATCAACCTTCACATTTGTACTTTCTATCATCTTTCTTAATCTCTTATTGTAACACCGGTATGCTTTGCTTTGAGTAGAGTAACCTAAGAAAATTCCTTCATCACTTCTAGCATCAAACTTTTGTAGATCTTCATCTCTTTTGATGTAACATTTGCTACCAAATACTTTGAAATATCTCACAGTAGGAGTGATACCAAACCAAAGTTCATAAGGAGTCTTACCGGTATTGCTTCTGATTTGAACTTGATTGAGAGTGTAGACTGCAGTGCTGACAGCTTCTCTCCAAAACATCTGAGGAACATTTTCTTCCATCATCATTGTCCTGGATGCTTCTTGGGAGCAGACACCTATCTCTTTATACCATGCTTCTCACAAAAGTCTATGAATTCACCAGATGTGAATTCACCACCTCTATCAGACCTCAGACATTTCAGTTTCAATCCGGTTTGATTCTCTACCATAGCTTTGAAGATTTTGAACTTCTCAAGGGCTTCTGATTTCTCTTTTAGAAAGGTAACCCACATCATCTGGGAATGGTCATCAATCAGTAACATAAAATATCTATCACCTTGCATACTCTTGATTCTTGTCGGACCACAGAGATCAATATGAACTAATTCCAATAATCTGGTAGAGGACTGATCCTTGCTTTTGAAAGAGACTCTGCTCTGTTTACCTAGCTGACATTCTTTGCACAAACTATTTGTAGGTTTCACCAATTTTGGAAGATCTCTTACAGCCTGAGTATTGCTTATTTTGATAATGTTGTCAAAATTCACATGACACATCCTTCTATGCCATAACCAACTCTAATCAACTTGAACAAACAAACAACTTTTATCAGAACCAACTAGATGGAAGATATTACCTTTTGTTTGAGTACCAGATGCAATCTCAGTTCTGGAGCTTTCAAAGATCCTGCATCTTCCATTTTTGAACCGAAGATCATAACCTTTGTCTACCAACTGACCAACACTAAGAAGATTGTGCTTCAATCCTTTAACATACAGTACATTACCGGTTTTTCTCTTTCCATCAAAAGAAATAGTTCCCCTACCTCTGATTCTACCAGCAGAATTATCACCAAACTTTACCATTCCTCCTTCATACCTTTCCAAATCTAAGAACTTGTTCTTGTCACCTGTCATATGGTGAGAGCATCCACTGTCAATAACCTAATCATCCTTTTCTTCAATTTGGGCAACCAAAGCTCTTTCTACAACCTTATGATTGACAGATTCAGAGGATATTGGATCTTCTTCCTTGATGGCAATAAACACCCATTCATTTCTGGATCTGTTTCCTATTTCTGATTCATCATCTGTTACACCTTCATTATCATCTTCTTCATGAACATAATAGCATTTCTTTTGGAATCTTTGTCTGTTAGAATTTGACCTTGCAGATCTTTCTGGACATCTTGAAGCAAAATGACCAATCTTATTATAGTTGAAGCACTTAAAGGGTAGTTTTCCTTCATACTTATCAGATCCTCTTGGTAGTCTCTTAGCAATGAGGGCTTCAAGTTGAGCTATTTCTACTTCTTCCTTTTCCATGTCTTTCCTTGCTTGATCATACCATGATAGCTTCCTTGAAGAGTTCTCTCCCGGATCAAATCTTTGTTTGCCTTTCACATAGGCACTGGCTTTGAATGCAGATTTAGTCTTGGGGTGATCATCTCCAAACTCGATCATTTCAAATGCAGCCAGTTTGCCAGCCAATTGCTCTCTTGTGACTGTTGTATGAGCTCTGAATTCATCAATGGCAGCAACCTTGATTTTATAGGCAGCAGGACGGGATCTGAGAATTTTGCAAACAATCTCATTTTCATCCAGAACTCCACCAGCATTCCTAATTCCACACACCAGCTCATTTACTCTTGGCATAAAGGTAGTGATATTCTCATCATCTCTCATCTTCAATCTTTCAAATTTCCCTTTGAGACTTTGCAACCTTGCACTCTTAACAAACTCATCTCCTTCATGCAGAAGTTCCAGTTTAACCCATATCTCATAGGCGGTACGAAGGTCAATAACATTTGAGAGTTCTGAGTCAGTCAATGCGCTTAGAAGAGCCTCTTTGGTCCACAGATTGTTTTTAGCATCTATGATTTCATTTAGAGTTGTCAGACCACCCTGTGGAGGTACATATGCTCTTGTGATCATGGATAAGTATGCCTTTCCCATACACTCCAAGTGACATTTCATGCAACCTTTCCAAAGAGAGAAATTGGTTCCATCAAACTTCAGACTATCCTTCTTGTATGATGACATCCTGGATCTCCTCAAGCGGTTAAGCTCCTTTTAGAGGAACTTGGCTCTGATACCAATTGTTAGATCTAGGGCACACAACTGAGGGGGGGTGAATCAGTTGTATGAAACTTGCTTCAACTTCAAACACTTGAATCTACTTTGTTAGTTAACAGCATATCAATTAACCATTCATCAAAGCATAAAGCAAGAACACTGGAGCAGATAAACATCAACACATTAGACACCAAGATTTTGACATGGAAAACCCAGTTAAGGGAAAAACCACGAGGTGATTAACCCAAGGATTATTCTCTGTTAGAAGAATAAGAAAAATGGATGGCACATGCCAGTTAGGGCTCACTGCCCGAGCACACTGCTCACAAAGAGGCACACTGCCTACAAGAGACACACTGTCTACAAGATCATAAGTATTACAAACTTGAACTGGAGAATGACATCTTCACCATGTCTGGATCAGTTCCATTTAAGCCCGAGACACACCTGCTCTGCCTTTCGCTCTTCCGCTATACCACACTCATCCGCTACACACCACAAACTTTGAAATGAATTCACAAACCTTTATTTATACAAGGCGTCGACTTAGGAATGATCATCTAAGTTGGCAATCATCCATAAGAACATTCGCAAGATGAATAACTCATCCGGTCGGCCAGCCTGAACAAGAACATCTTCATCCGGAAGTATATCTTCAATTCTGGGCTCTAACATTAATGCAGACTGACAACACAACCTTAACATGATCCAAGAACCTTCACAGGCTTGCCTGAAAGACCAGGTACATCCGCACTTCCTCTACTTACTAGAATTCTTCTCTTCATCATCCGGAACTTCAAGAACACAGGCTGTCGCCACTGTCACAATCACAAAGGTGCTTCCGGACCTCCAAACCAAGAACAAATATAGATGACACATCACAAGGACATCCCAAACACTCATTCCAATCCGCAGAATAGGAAAGTGCACTTCCGGATCTCACTGGACCTTTTTGTAACACTCAGTCACTCCGGAGCATCTCCCGGAACCGGTTCTACTTGATCGATCACAACTTCTTCATATCTTCATGCGGACCTCTAAAATCTTAACTGGAACATCTCAAGACTCATATCTACAAACCCTTTAATCCTCATCCTCTGATCCTCAACCTACTGAGTACTTTTGCCTTCTTCTTATCACTGTTCTTCACTGTTCCTGATTGAGACTAATTTTCTCAATATCCTCAGCACACAGCTCATCTAATCCTTCTCATCAATGCAATATGAGTATGTTGACATCAATGACAACACTGGTTAACCTCATACTTGCAACAGGTGCCACAGGAATAGATGGTGCTCCTTTTGAAGATGGTGCCACAACAGAGGATAGCGCCGATACAGAGGATGGCACCACAGAAAGGTAGAAAGGCGCTAGAATGTTCTTGCTACTTTTACCTTGTTGGTGTGATAGGATAGTGTTGATCTGGGCTTGGATAGCACCAATATGGCATAGTGTTGGTCAAAGCTTAAAAAAAGACAAGTTTAGTTGCAAGATATTTTGTTGAAACAAGATTAGTAGTTGTTTATTAGCTTAAAGATATTCAAAGTACTGGTGAGAGAGCTAAAACAAAACTCTAAACATGCCAATGAAATGAAGCTTAGATGACAAGATGTAGGATGGATTTTAGAAAAATTTTGCCATAGTTTCCCCTTGTTTCTGTGTAAATCCTACAAAAATCAAGAGTAAGATGTGCTGAAAATGCTAGGAAACACAAAAGGACACAAAAATGTGTGTGTGTATGTAGGCAAGATCATCATACGAGGATGGTGCCGATACGGTCGAAGATAGTGCCGCTTTGCAGGGAAATGGCACCACTTCTTAGAGAAATGGCACCACTTCTCAGAGAAATGGAGCCACTACGGGGTAAGATAGCACTGACACCTGTAAAAGAGCACGTTTCTACAAGAAAAACACTCACAAAATGATTAGTTTAGACCTTGTGGGTCCCACCAGGCATGCTAATGTGATTAGTGGAAATCAAAATGAAAAGCAAAACATAAAAAAATGCATTAAACAAGTGTTATACCTTCCAAGATGATTCACAAACGCAAGATAAGGTGGAAGGAGTTGCACCCAAACTCCTTAGCTTTACCCAAGTAGATGAATGTAAAAATGTGGATTGCTCTATTGCTTTCAACACAAATGTAGATGAAAGGATTTGGATTTTGGATAGAGATAGAAATGAGGATAGATAGGCTAGAATGATTTTGGTATTATGGTGTTAAGATGAAGAGATTTTGGAGAGATTTTGACATAGTAAGGATGCAAGAAGAAGTTGTTGAAATGGCTTAGAGGAGGGTCCTATTTATAGATTTTTGATAAAAGGATGGAGGGTGAGGATTGAAAGTTTAGATCAAGGGATAAAAATGCTTGAGAGTTAGGGTTTGGATTGGAGTCATAGCCTTGTGACAAGTGTCACAAGAGGAGTAGATGAGGGAGATCAAGGGTTGAGGTTTGGTTAATGAGATTGGATGGATCTCATTATTTGTGAATTAAAAATTCACATTGGGAAGAGAGGAGGATTAGAAATGAATTAAAAATTCATTTTGGGAAGAGTTCCATTCATGGGGAAGAGTTCCATTAATGAGCTATGACATGTGTAAGGGGTGAGGACATATGTACACTTACATGTGTAAGAGGGAGATGTGACCCTTTGAATAAAAGAATGATTTTTATTCAAAGTGTGTGGGAGGATGAGTTAAGTAAGGTTTAATTAAGTGTTAATCTTAATTAATTTAGGTTTAAGGGATAGGTAAGATAAGGTAGCTAATTAAATAATTTCTATTTAATCAACTAGGCTAGGTTTAGGTTGATTAGTAGGGTAGATTAATTAGATAAGCTTGATTTATCTAATTAACAAGGATTAGGAGATGGATAAATTAACTAAATAAATATTGATAATATTTATTTAATTAATGAGGGTAGTGTTGTAAGGTATAGTGCTAAACTAAATGAATTAATTGATCACCAGGGATAAATTGGGGATAAATTAATTAAATAAAATGGATTTATTTAATTAATAGGAGGGATAATTGGTGGTGTAGAGATACAGGAAATTGGTTTGTGGAGCAAGTCAATTTCAGGTGTCTACAACACTTACAGTCAAAATTTTGAAAGATTCTAAGAATAAATTATGAATACTCATTTGATGAAATAACATTATGAGAAATGAGCAAGGCCCCTACTATCTATAGCCTAAGGATTCCACTTAATACAACAATCACATTAGGAGCTACTTAACTTCAGTCATAATCTTGAATAATGCTATGAGTTTCCTTATCATTTTGTCACATAGTTCTAATTGAACTAGTTGCTGAACACACCCAGATACTGAGAGGGGGGGTGAATCAGTATCCAAACAAATCTCATATCCTCTAGAGCAGATTAAAATTTAAACTTTATAACATTAATAGAAACATAAAAGATCAACACAATGCATATAACAACACGTAACACTAGATGTACGTGGAAAACCCCAAAGGGGAAAAACCATGGTGAGGATTAACTCACAATATATGAAGCTCACTATTATAAGAGATTACAACTTTGTTTTAGGACTAAAACCCAAGGAAGCTACTACTCCTTGCTAAATTTGTTTTAGGGCTACAAGCCAAGGAAACTAGTACTCCCTAAAGAAAGGTTTTAAGGTTACGCCCAAGGAAGCTACAACTCCTTGTAGAATTTGTTTTAGGGCTACAACCCAAGGAATCAACTACTCCCTGAACTAAGAACAAACTTAGAAATGATTATAGCATGACAATCCTTCTATTGCCTAAAACTAACAATGAAGCTCACTCCTTTAATGATTGCACTTTTGTTTTGACACTCCTCTTTTGATGATTTCTCTTTTGCTTCAACACTCCTCTTTTGATGATTGATATTTTGCTTTGACAACTTCTACACTTTGTTCAATAGTCTTCTCTGCAACTTACTGACTCATTTATTTCAACCTTTAAGGAGTTTTTCCTTTGGCTCACTACCTCTGGCAATTAGTTAGGCACACTCTTCACTTCCCTCCTATCACAAAAATGTCTTTAAGATGAATCAGGACATGCCTTATTGCTTCTGCTCTTTCTCCTTCAGTCGCACATCATAATGCATTTCATATTCATATTCTAGATACTCTTCACACATTCATATTCACAATCATACATTACCTATATCAACTAGGTTTACAATATATACATGATATTACATTGATTACATTACAAGTCGGCCAGAGACAATAAGAGTATTACATTTTACAAGTCGGCCAAATATCAAACATCATGAAACATGTAGAGAACATGCCTAAAAATGAACTCCATACAACACCAGGAAGAGAAACATGCCTTGTGGATTTCAACACATGCTAAACTCGTCCTAAACATCCTTCACAACAATATCCTTCATATAATAACATCCACATGCTTCACACAATTGAATTAGGTCTCCCTTAAGAAAGAAAACATGAAGCTTGTAGCACATCAATCATTACAATCTTGGTAGTACTCATGGATGATTAAACAATACTTGTTCTTCTCCTAGATGAGTCAGCATGACTCACACAACACCTCCAAACACTCCTTAGACTCTGTACAACAAGAACTTTGTGGTCCACACCTCCAACATACCTCAGTCAGCCAGGGAAAAGGCATAACCCAACAACACCATCAATCTAGACCACAACCTATTCCGAAGAAACCAGAAAACACCTTGCAGAACAATAAAAAAAATTAAAGATCAACAAGATCACTCTTCATCAGTCAATTCACCATTTCATGTAGAAATAAGTTGGTACAAGTCAACAGACATTGAAACCAACCACTGGACAATTTAGTCATGTACTCTGTCATTTGAAAAATAAACTTGTGGACCACCAAATCACCTGATACTGCAAATTAACATGCATTGAACATCTCTGATCATGTTCACAAAACCACATGAGAAAATCTTCACATCTGGAGGAATGTGGAACATTCCAGCAAGCCTTCATCATCACTTTACTCTGTTAGAGCACATACCTGAACTCTGTCACTTATGAATTTCATTACAGAGGAACAAATGACATGAAACTCTGGATATAGCACCTTCTCAGCACACTGAACTTAACTTTTGAACCACATGACCATATCTTCAAATGCAGAGGAATGTGGAGCATTTTACCAAGCAGTCTTCTAGATAACTTCCTATAGCGGAAACCTTCACCAACATCTGAAGACCAGAGCCTTCTTGTAACAACACATACATCCTAAGAAATAATAGGAGAGAGCATACAACATGCTACAGACCATCAGCAACACCTTTCAATCATCAACATTACTTCTAATCCTTACCTTGATGCTTCCAATTCCCATATTAATATATTATCACAATATCATCTCTGCTGACAACAAGCATACTTAACACAACCTTGATTGACCTTGAACAAGGCATGAAATCCAACCATGAACATCGACAACATCACTATTAGCACACCATCATAGTATATCATCAACATAAGCATCCAAGTTGAGTGTTCCAAATTGAGTGTTGACATCAATGACAACCACATCAATGATAACCTTAGGTAGCATATGTGCAACAATCTCCCCCTTCAGCATTGATGGAAACACACCTTCTCATTATCCCCTTTGACATCAAAGAAAAAGGGCAACTTCTTCTCCCCTTTAGGGCACAAACTCTCCTTTTCAACCTTCTCCCCTTGTTAGTAACAACCACTACTTGTTCCCCTTGAGAAGTAGCCACCATCAGTCCAAGAAAAAGATATAGCATGAATTACTCCCCCGAGACATATGCACCAAATATGCATCTAGCAAGAATAAGGAGGGGCAATTACTCCTAACTTCTACCGGAGATACTCAAAAGTATCCTTTGCAAGAGCCTTTGGGAAAATTTCTACAATCTGATCCTTTGTTGAAACATATTCCAACTTCACTTCTTTATCTAGAACCTTCTCTCTCAAAAATTGATACTTGATTGATATATGCTTGGTTCTAGAATGCATCACTGGATTCTCAGAAATATTGATAGCACTAGTATTATCACACAAAATAGGAATAGGCTTATCATATTGTACCTTGATATCTTTCAATGTTTGCTTCATCCACATCACTTGTGTACAACAAGATGCTACTGCAATATATTCTACCTCTGTAGTTGATAAAGATACTAAATCTTGTTTCTTACTATGCCATGAAACCAATCTGCTTCCTAAAAAGAAAGCACCACCACTTATACTTCTTCTATCATCAACACAACTAGCCCAATCAACATCAGTGTAAACACTCAGATCAAAATCATTACCTCTTGGATACCATAAGCCATAATCCAAAGTTCCCTTCAAGTATCTAAATATTGTTTTTATTGCCTTCTCACGAGTTTTCTTAGGATTAGCTTGATCTTTGGCAACCACACATATTGCATGTATAATATCAGGTGTAGAAGCAGTCAAGTATAATAATCCTCCAATCATAGATCTATAAAGAGTCTAATCAACCTCAGGTGACTCATCTTCCTTGCTCAAGTGACAACCTATAATCATAGGAGTATTTACTGGTTTGGAGTCCTCCATACCAAATTTCTTCAACATCTCTCTAACATACTTAGCCGGAGAAATAAAGATACCATCATCTAGTTGAAAAATATGAAGCCCAAGGAAGAAATACATCTCACCAATCATAGACATCTCAAACTCTTTTTGCATCTCTTCTGCAAACCTCTTACACATACTATCATCTCCACCAAAGATAATGTCATCAACATATACTGCAACTATCAAAATCATGTCTCCCTCTTCCTTAATGTAAAGATTACTATCTATGATACCTTTCTTGAACCCTTGCTGAGGTAAGTACTTATCCAACCGAGCATACCAAGCTCTAGGAGCTTGCTTGAGTCCATACAAATCTTTCTTGAGTTTGCACACTATATCCAGATCTTCTGATAGCTGGAAACCATCTAGTTGCTCAATGTAGACCTCTTCCTCTAGATCACCATTCAAAAATGTTAACTTGACATCCACCTTATAAACATTGAAGTTCTTGTGACTAGCAAGGGAAAGAAACATCTTGATTGCCTCCATCTTAGCTACCAGAGCAAAAGTCTCCTCAAAATCAATACCTTCAACTTGTGAATAACCCTTAAACACCTTGATCTTACTTTGTTCCTCACAACTTCATCATCTTCATTTAGCTTGTTCTGGAACACCCACTTTTTTCCTGTAACATTCTTATTGGCTAGTCTAGGAACTAGTTCCCATGTCTGATTCTTCTCTATCTGATTCAATTCTTCTTCCATTGCCTTCATCCATCCATCATCTTTGCTGACATCGGCAAAGGTTTTGGGCTATACCTTTGATAATAAGCACAAATTCACTTGATCACATGCTTTTGCAAACCTTCTTTTGGTCTGCACACCTCCATTCTTATCCCTAATGATCTGATTTGCTGAATGATTCCTCTGAACATACTTTGCTGGAGTTTTAGGTATCTTCTCTGATTGTTCTTCCTTCTCTTCTTTCTTCTCTTCTTCTTCTTCAATGTGGGGAGGTATATCAGATCCATAGTTCTCTGGCTCTTGTGAGATCTGATACAAGTCTTCATCTACCTTGACATTTGTGCTTTCAATCATCTTTCCCAATCTCTTTTTGTAGCATCTATAGGCCTTGCTTCTGGTTGAGTAACCAAGAAACATTCCTTCATCACACCTTGCATCAAACTTTCCAAGGTCTTCTTCATCTCTCCTAATGTAGCATTTTCTACCAAAGATTTTGAAGTATCTGATAGTGGGATGTCTTCCATACCATAGCTCATAAGGGGTCTTCATGCTATTTACCCTTAGTTGTACTCCATTAAGCAAATAGACAACAGTGTGAACTTCTTCCTTCTAATACATATCAGGTAGATTTGCATCTTTCAACATTTCTCTATCCATCTCTTGCACAGTCCTATTCTTCCTCTCTACTACCCCATTCTGCTGAGGGGTCCTAGGAGCAAACAGATGTCTCCTAATACCATGATCTTCACAAAACTTTTCAAATTCATTTGAAGTAAACTCATCTCCTCTATCGAATCTTAGGCATTTGATCTTAGCATCCATTTCATTCTCAACTATTGATTTGAAAATCTTAAACTTATCAAATGCTTCTAATTTTTCTCTTAAGAAAGTAACCCAAGTCATTCTAGAGTAATCATAACTAAGAAACATGAAATACCTTTCACCTTATTGACTCTTTGTTCTTGTAGGGCCACATAGGTCAGTGTGAATCAGCTCCATATGCATTATAGAAGAATACTCCTTGCTCTTGAAATTTGTCTTTGTCTGCTTTCTCATTTGACATTCCTTGTATAGTGTGTTTGTGGTGCAGAGCATGGAGCAGATGCTCACAAATAGGGTGAAAAACCCATTAAAACCCACAAATGACTATTACTGTCAATATCAACAAGATATCTCTACTGTCTGACCGAATTAGACCTCTCCTTCCTTATCGGGCTGACCTACCTTATTGGCCACTTCTTAATTTCTTTTACTAACAAGCCATCTCTCTCCGATGGATAGGGTCCATCGCTCAGACTTACACTGTCGGTGTAACTTTCTGTCTGTCTCCCGATGCGCAAACTTACACCAATGAGTCTTCCTTCGCTAAGACTTCCACCAACTCTCACCGATGGATGTTTCGTTTATGTGCCTATCGGCAAGATAATGCCTATCAAACTCTCCATTTTGACTCGCTCCGATGATTGAGGTCACACCGAAACATGCAAACCCTAACCGGCTGAATAGGTTCCTATTACCTCTGCTACCGGTCACCTCTATCGACTACGTTGCCTATCGACAACACTTATGATGTCGGTCTAGCCGCAGAAAGTCTCCCCGACGCTTCACTTCACGCTGAGGCTAAACTCCTTATTGCCTATCGGTGGGACTTCCACTATCGGTGAACTCCTAGAGTCTTTTTCTGATCTCTATTGTCACTCTGATAAGCTAAACACCAACTCTACCATCAGCAAGACTATGACTATCGGCCTAACTTTAAACTCCTCCACCGATGGCATATCTCATGCCGATATACTCTTCGTCGGTAGCACTTTGTAATTGTCACCCTGATTGGTGAAAGTGCCCCTGTCGGCTCAATGCAAATTTCTCAACCCGATGGTTCTTCTCATGCCGATGCCTTCACAAACTTACACCGAAAACCCTGAGTTCGAGCTGATCTATTTCCTGGGAAATTTTAACTTAGATTTTATCCTTCAAACCCTAGCACATGAGGATGCTAGGATAGATCATAGAATGCTACAAATCAATCCCAAAAACATGAAATGCACGAACATAAAAACAAAAAAGAAAACTAAACTATTGTACATGCCCATTCCACCAATTCAGAGAATCAATCAGTGGAATGGATGAATGAATCCATTTCGCCTACAAAATCAAAATCGACTACACAGATAGATCAAAAATCAGACAAATGAAACAAAGGGATCTCCTTTATTTCAATATCAGAAATGCATACAAATATCTGACTTCATAGTCTCACTGCACAACATTGCTCTGTCAAATCCAAACACAATGTCTCTATTTTCATATGCAATACTGAACTGTATTGTACTCTATCTAAACAAACTGATCTAGGGCATAAATAACTACTCCTCTCAAGTAGTATAGACTCGATTCCCAGCGGCTGGGAGCTTCCAAGCGGCTGGGAGGACAGCTAGCAAAACAAACTTCTAACTGACTTGCACATAAACCTAGATTGACTTAAAACATAAGAATTAGTCACATGGACCTTATTACATCATAAGTTAAAACATACTATAATTAGACTTAGTCTTTATTTCGAAGGGGTGCTCCTGCACCATACTCCCCAGAAGAAGAAATCTCAAGTCCACTTGAGATGAGAGTATGTAAGTTTGAACCATGTTGGTTGATCTGTTCTTCAGTCATCCACACTGCTTCTGAATCAGGTTTGCCCTGCCAAGCCACCAAATATTCCAAATATGTTTTGTTCTGGGTCTTCTTGATCACTCTTATGTCTAAAATCTTCTGCAACTGTGGTGGATTATGTTTTGGAATGTCATCAGCTGCTGTAGCTTGTAGTAGTTCCTGTTCTTCATCCGGATTATGCTTGTATGGAGTTAAATCACATACATTGAATATAGGTGATAAACCAAGATCAAAAGGAAGTTGTATCTCATAAGCGTTCTATCCATGCTTTCTCAAATCTGACATGGTCCAATCTTCCTCTGCATGAGTTTGGTATATTTACCTTTAGGAAGTCTTTCCTTTTTCAAATGAACCCATACCAAATCTCCAACATCAAACTGTACATCTTTCTTCTTTCTATCAGCTTATTCTTTATACTTCAAGGTAGTGTGTTGTAGCTGGGTCTTTACTTGATCATGAATCCCTTTTATGGCTTCTGCAAAAGCTTCTCCATCTGCACTAATAGAATCTCCTGTAGGTAGATCTCTCAGCTCCAAAATACCTCATGGATGTATACCATAGACTATCTAAAAAGGTGATTTCCCTGTGCTTCTATTGACAGTATCATTATAGGAAAATTCTACCTGAGATAGGATATTATCCCACTTGTCTCCATGCTATCTTGTCAAACATTTGAGCAAATTCCCTAAGGAATGATTTACCACTTCAGTCTGTCCATCCGTTTGAGGATGATATGCAGATGAGAAAGACAAATTTGTTCCAAGTTTCTTCCAAAGAGTCCTCCAAAAATGACCAATGAATTTCACATCTCTATCTGACACTATGCTTAATGGCAATCCATGTATTCTTACTATTTCTTTGAAAAACAAATCTGCAATATATGAAGCATCAACAATGGTTTTGCATGGCAAGAAATGTGCCATTTTGCTGAATCTGTCCACTACAACAAAAACACTATCATATCCCTTTCTCATTCTAGGTAAACCCAACACAAAATCCATACTGATACTTTCCCATGGTCTGGAAGGAATGGGTAATGGCTGATATAAACCTGCATTAGTGGATCTCCCTTTTGCTTTCTGACATATCACACATGTCTCTACAAATTTTTTGACATCTGATTGTAACTTAGGTCAATAATAATGTCTTTGAACAAGATCAAGAGTCTTGTCTAAACCAAAATGTCCTGCCATAGCTCCACAATGTTTCTCTTTTATGATGTTCAACCTCATAGAAGACCTTGGAATACACAACTGTGCACCTTTGAACACCAATCCATCTTAGATCAGAAATTCAGAGAACTTAGCATGATATTTATCTCTAAAAGAAGTACATACCTGATATATCTTTCAAAAATCTTCATCATCATCATACATGGTCTTCATTGAATCAATGCCATCACTTTCCAACTGGATCTGGTTGACTGTTAGAGCTCTCCTGCTCAAGGCATCTGCTACCTTGTTTTTTACTCCTTTCTTATGCTTCAATGTGAAAGTAAAAGCTTGCAAAGTTTCTACCCATTTCATATGCCTATGATTCAATTTTTCCTGGCTGTTTATGAAACTCAGAGCCTGATTATCTATGAATACTATGAATTCTTTCGATATCAAGTAATGCCTCCATTTCTTGAGTGACTGGACTAGAGCATACATTTCCAAATCATATGATGAATACCTCTTTTTAGCATCATTGAGCTTCTCACAGAAAAATGCAATTGGTCTACCTTCTTGGCTGAGTACTGCTCCAATTGCCATGTGACTTGCATCACATTCTACCTGAAAATTTTTGTTAAAATCTGGAAGTGCAAGGACTGGCTGTTGTGTTACTTTCTTCTTCAATGTTTCAAAGGAATCATCTGCTTCCTTAGTCCAAGAAAATCTGCACTTTTGTCCTCCTTTTATAGTATCAAGCATGGGTGCACAAATATGACTAAACCCTCTTATAAACTTTCTGTAGAAGGTTGCTAACCCATGGAAACTTCTGACATCATTCATAGTCCTTGGAGTTGGCCAAGACAATATGGCACTTACCTTCTCCTCATCCATTTGCAGCTTTCCTTGTGAAATGACAAAACCCAAATATGTGATCTCCACCTACATGAACAAACACTTGTCCAAATTTATCATCAACTGCTCTTCATGTAACCTCTTGAGAACCAAATCTATATGTCTGAGATGTTCTTCCTTTGTATTGCTGAAAATCAGAATGTCATCTAGATATACTATGACAAACTTTCCCATGAATTCTCTCAAAACCTCATTCATCAATCTCATAAAAGTACTAGGTGCATTAGACAAACCAAAAGACATAACTTTCCACTCATACAACCCTTCATTTGTTTTGAATGCTGTTTTCCATTCATCTCCTGGCCTAATTCTGATCTGATGATAACCACTCTTCAGATCTATTTTTGTAAAATACTTAGCACCTCCCAAACAGTCAAGTAAATCCTCTATCCTAGGGATTGGAAACCTATACCGGATTGTTATCTTATTAATAGCCCTGGAATTTGTGCAAAGCCTCCAAGTGCCTTCTTTCTTTGGTGCTAGTATAGCTGGTACTGTACATGGGCTTAAACTTTTACCAATCAGACCTGTGTCTAATAATTCCTTAATTTGTCTTGCTACTTCTGCATTCTGTTCTGGAGTTATCTTGTATGCTGCTTTGTTTGGAAGTGTAGATCCTGGGATTAGATCTATGTAATGGCTGATATCCCTTACAGGTGGTAGGGATCTTGGCATTCCATCAGAGATGATGCCTTTATACTTATCTAGTAGTTCTTGGACAGTTGGGTCTATGAATCTCTGCTTCTTCTCTTTCTTGACTTCTTGCTGCTATTCTTTATTCACTGTCAGACATGGAATTAGGGCATATGCAACTGCACCTTCTACTGCTACTTCTTTCATGAATTGTTTTCCTTCCATCAGCATCACCTTCACCTCATTTCCTTTTGATTTCTCCTCCTTCTCTGTCCGTGGGATCAACTTTGTCACCATACCATCTTTGGTGATTGTATAGGTGTTCCTAACACCATCATGGCATGCCTTCAAATCATACTGCCATGGTCTTCCAAATAAAAGATGGCAAGCATCCATCTTGGTGATATCAAACAACAACTTGTCCTTATATTCTCCAATATGAAATTCTACCCAAGCCTGCTCTTCTACAACTGTTTGTTGACCTTGGGTAAGCCATGAGACCTTATATGGGGATGGGTGAGGCAATCTTCTAAGCTTAAGCTTTGTTACCATTTCATCAGATACAAAATTTTCAGTAGAACCAGAATCAATTAAGACTTTACATGCCTTACCTCCTGCCTTGCATGTAGTTCTGAAAAGAGACTTTCTTTGTGGGGGTTCTTTGTCAGGTACCTTCATGGTAGTCATTGTTCTCCTCATCATCAGAGATTCTCCACTCTCTGGATATCCATAATTGTCAGGAGCATTCACACTTTTAAAAGTGTTTGAGCTTGTTGCACTTTGACTATTAGGTTCTTGGATCGGATTTGTTCTCCTTTCTCCCATTGAACTTGTTGCCTTTTCTGGACATCTGCTGGCTATATGGCCTTCTTTATTATAGTTATAACATCTGATAGATCCTCTGTCCTGAGATCTTCCTCTGAAAGGTCTTCTGCCTCTGAAGTTTTCTTTCTGATTGTAACTTCCTCTCTGGTTTTGACTATTATCTCCCTTATTGTTGTCATGACTGGATTCTCCCTGATATCCAAATCCGTGTCTTCTACCTCTAAAAGGACCTCTTCCACCTCTTTGTTGTTTTCCTCTTCCTCTATTGTTCTGTTCTTGTCTTCTCTTTAACTTCTCTTCCACTTTCAATGCCAACTGAGAACATTTCTAAACTGTATCTAGGTTATGCAGATTCAAATCTTCCTGAATGTTGAACCTCAATGCATTAAGGTATCTGGCTACCCTTTCTTCCTCACTCTCTTTTGCTTTTGTCTAAACACAAAGCTTCATGAACTCTTCTGTATATGAGCTGACATCTAGCTCCTTCTACTTCAAATTTTGTTTCCTCTTATGCAATTGGATGCTGTAATCCAATGGAACATAGGCTTCTTTCACTAAAGCCATCATCTTCTTCCATGTAGCAACTCTACGCTTTCCTTCTTGTACTCTGTCATCTTAGATAAAATTCCACCAAGTTAATGCAGCCTCTTTCATTTTTGATTGGGCTATCTTTACCCTCTGGTGTTCTAGTATCTCCTCTGTCTCGAAGAAATTGTTTAAGGAGTCTATCCACTCCATCACTGAATCAGGATCCATCTTTCCTGTAAACACTGGCAAATCCAGTTTCACATCCATGGTTCTCCTCTCCATAGATTTGAGGGCATTAATCAAGGGTCTCTGGTCTGCAGGAACGTCTTCCTCATTCCACCTAGGGATCTCTACTTCTTCCCTATCTTCTTCTTTACCAGAACCTACTCTGTCCCTCAACTTCTCTAACTCATCTTTCAATGCCTGATTCTAAGCCTTTACAGCAATGCTCTCTGCAATTTACTTCTTCACCAGAACTGCCAACTCAGCATTGGTCATCCTTGCCAGAATCTCTGATGTTCCTTCTTCATCCAACATCTTGCTATCTTCTTATTTTTTTCCAGAAGATCCAACCTTAGCTCTGATACCACTATGATGCAGAGCATGGAGCAGATGCTCACAAATAGGGTGAAAAACCCATTAAAACCCACAAATGACTATTACTGTCAATATTGGCAAGATATCTCTACTGTCTCACCGAATTAGACCTCTCCTTCCTTATCGGGCTGAGCTACCTTATCTGCCACTTCTTAATTTCTTTCACCGACAAGCCATCTCTCTCCGATGGATAGGGTCCATCACTCAGACTTACACTGTCGGTGTAACTTTCTGTCTGTCTCCTGATGCACAAACTTACATCGATGAGTCTTCCTTCACTAAGACTTCCACCAACTCTCACCGATGGATGTTTTGTTTATGTGCCTATCGACAAGATAATACCTATCAGACTCTCCATTCTGACTCGCTCCGATGACTGAGGTCACACCGAAACATGCAAACCCTAATGGGCTAAACGGGTTCCCATTACCTCCGCTACTGGTCACCTCTATCAACTATGTTGCCTATCAGCAACACTTATGATGTCGGTCTAGCCGTGGAAAGTCTCCCTAATGCTTCACTTCACGTCGACACTAAACTCCTTATCGCCTATCGGTGGGACTTCCACTATCAGTGAACTCCTAGAGTCTTTTTCTAATCTCTATTGTCACTCTGATAAGCTAAACACCAACTCTACCGTCGGCCAGACTATGACTATCGGCCTAACTTTAAACTCCTCCACCGATGGCATATCTCATGCTGATATACTCTTTGTCAGCAGCACTTTGTAATTGTCACCCCGATCGGTGAAAGTGCTCCCTGTTGGCTCAATGCAAATTTCTCAACCCGATGGTTCTTCTCACGCTAATGCCTTCATAAACTTGCACCGAAAACCCCGAGTTCGAGCTGATCTGTTTCCTAGGCAATTTTAACTTAGATTTGATCCTTCAAACCCTAGCACATGAGGATGCTAGGATAGATCATAGCATGCTACAAATCGATCCCAAAAACATGAAATGCACGAACATAAAAATAGAAAAGAAAACTAAACTATTGTACATGCCCATTCCCCGATTCAGAGAATCAATCGGTGGAATGGATGAATGAATCCATTTCACCTACAAAATCAAAATCAACTACACAGATAGATAAAAAATTAGACAAATGAAACAACAGGATCTCCTTTATTTCAATATCAGAAATGCATACAAATATCTGACTTCACAGTCTCACTGCACAACACTGCTCTGTCAAATCCAAACACAATGTCTTTGTTTTCATATGCAATACTGAACTGTACTATACTCTATCTAAACAAACTGATCTAGGGCATAAATAACTACTCCTCTCGAGTAGTACAAACTTGATTCCCAGCAGCTGGGAGCTTCCAAGCGGCTGGGAGGACAGCTAGCATAACAAACTTCTAACTGACTTGCACATAAACCTAGATTGACTTAAAACATAAGAATTGGTCACATGGACCTTATTACATCATAAGGTAAAACATACTATAATTAGACTTAGTCTTTATTTTGAAGGGGTGCTCCTGCACCAGTTTACAGGCTTGGTTATCTTAGGCATATCTCTCACTGCATGAATCTAATCTTTATCATATTATCAAAGTTGATGTGTCCCATTAGCTTGTGCCACAACCAACACTCACTAGATTGACCCAATAAATAGGTTCTTCCATTTACCTCCTTTAGATGATAGATATCTCCATATGTCTTAATACCTTTTGCAACAAGTCTTGTCCTTCGCATCAATAGTTATAGCACCCTTTCCATAGATTTGTGCTAACTCATCACCACCAAACTTGATAACCCCACCATTCCATTTCTTAAGGCTGATAAACTTCTCCTTGTCACCAGTCATGAGGTTAGAGCAACCACTATCAATTACCCAAGCATTGGCTTCTTCTTTTGCATGAAAGGTAGTCCATACAACCATTGATTTTTCATTATCTTGGTTAGCCTGCAAGGTATTAGACTTTTTACAATTCTCAATATCACCCTTTTAGTCACCAACATTCAAGGCCATGAAAAGTGTTTCATCATTTGAATCATCATGATCCTCATCTTCTGAAGAGCAATTGTTCTTCATAGAATAAAGACTCCTTTTGGACTTCTCTCTCTTATTACTACCCCTTGATTCTTTATAAGGACATTTAGAAGCAAAATGACCAATTTTCCCACAATTGAAACATTTGAAAGGTAACTTACCTTTGTATTTGTCGGTGCCCTTCAATATTCTTAAAAAGTTTGCCTCTACCTCATCAAGGTCATCACCTTGATCATCTGCTTCATCTTCTGCCTTCTTAATTGCTTTGAATACTTCTTCCTTCTTTGGAGCACCTTTGCCAAATTCTCTCATTTCAAAGGTTATGAGATCACCAAACAATTGATCTACTGTATAGGCATCCAAGTCCTTAGATTCCTTAGTAGAAGATGTACCTTATAACTATAAGACTTAGGGAGAGATCTTAGAACCTTCTTCACAATCTCATCTTCTTTCACTTCTCCACCAAGACCTCTAATGCAATTGACTACTTCATCCACCTGGAGCATATAACTAGCAATGTCTTCTTCTTCTGTCATCCTTACGGTTTCAATTTTGCTCTTGAAGATTTGCATCTTGGCTTGCTTCACTTTACTATCTCCTTCATAAATGATGCTAAGTTTCACCCAGACATCCTTAGAAGATTTACAACTCATTACCTTCAGAAGTTCTGAATCACCTAGCCCACTCATGATAGCACTCTTTTCCTTGGCATTGTTATCATACAACTTAATCTCATCTGCATCTGTGGGATCACTAGCAGGAGCAGAGTAACCATTCGTGACAAATTGCCAAAAACCAAACCCTAGAGAGGATAGATAGTTTTCCATCCTTAGCTTCCAAAAGGTGTAATTTGTTCCATTAAACATAGGTGCCTTGTGAGATCCATTATTATCCATCCCAAACCTTCCTCAAGCAATTAAGCTGCTTCTGAGTAACTTGGCGAATGCACCCGAATACTGAGAAGGGGGGTGAATCAGTATCCAAACAAATCTCAAATCCTCCGAAGTAGATTAAAATGTAAACTTTACATCATCAACAAAAACATAAAATATCAACACAATGCACAACAACACATAACACCAAATGTATGTGGAAAACCCCAAAGGGGAAAAATCACAGTGAGGATTAACTCACAATATATGAAGCTCACTGATAGAAAAGATTACAACTTTGTTTTAGGGCTACAACCTAAGAAAGCTACTACTCCCTGAAGTAAGGTTTTAGGGTCACTCCCAAGGAAGCTACAACTCCCTACATACTTTGTTTTAGGGCTACAACCCAAGGAAGAAACTACTCCCTAAACTGAGAACAAACCCAGAAATGGTTACAACATGACAATCCTTCTACTGCTGAAATTGACAATGAAGCTCACTCCTTTGATGATTGTACTTCTATTTTGACACTCCTCTTTTGATGATTGCTCTTTTTCTTTGACACTCCTCTTTTGATGATTGCTCTTCTACTTTGACAACTTCTACACTTTCTTCAACAGTCTTCTCTACAGCTTACTGACTTACTACTTTTAACCTTCAAGAAGTTTTGCCTTTGGTTCACTACCTACGAAGTTAGTTAGGCACACTCTTCACTTCCCTGCTATCACAAAAATGTCTTCAAGAGGAATTAGGATAGGCCTTATTGCTTCCATTGTTTCTCCTTCAATCACACATCATAATGCATTACATATTCATATTCTTCTCTTCACACACTCATATTCACAATCATACATCACCTAGATCAACTAGGTTTTCAATATATACATGATATTACATTGATTACATTACAAGTCAGTCAGAGACAATAAGAGTATTACATTTTACAAGTTGGCCAAATATCAAACATCATGAGACATGTAGAGAGCATGCCTAAAAATGAACTCCATGTAACACCAAGAAGAGAAACACGCCTTGCGGATTTCAACACATGCTTAACCCTATCCTAAACATCCTTCACAACAACATCCTTCATAGAATAAAATCCACATGCTTCACATAATTGAATTAGGTCTCCCTTAAGCAAGAAAATATGAAGCTTGTAGTACATCAGTCATTACAATCTTGGTGGTACTCATGGATGATTAAACAATACTTGTTCTTCTCCCAGATGAGTCAGCATGACTCACACAACACCTCCAAACACTCCTTAGACTCCACACTACAAAAAATTTGTGGCACACACCACCAACATACCTTAATCAGCCAGGGAAAAGGCATAACCCAACAACACCATCATTCCAGACCACAACCTATTCTGGAGAAACCAGAAAACACCTTACAGAGTAACAAAAAACATTACAAGATCAACAGGATCACACTTCATTAGTAAATTCACCATTTCATGCAGAAATAAGTTGGCACAAGCCAACAGACACTGAAACCAGCCACTAGACAATATAATCCTACACTCTGTCATTTGAAAACTAAACTTGCCGACCACCAAATCACCTGATACTACAAATTAGCATGCATTGAACATCTCTGATCATGTTCATAAAACTGCATGAGCAAATATTCACTTCAGGAGGAATGCAGAGCATTCTAGCAAGCCTTCATCATCACTTTACTCTGCCAGAGCACAGACCGGAACTATGTCACTTATAAATTTCACTGTGGAGGAGTAACTGACATGAAACTTTCGATATAGCACCTTCTTAGCACACTAAACTTAACTTCTAAACTGCATGACCATATCTTCAAATGCAGAGGAATGTGGAGCATTTTACTAAGCAGTCTTCCAAGTAACTTCCTACAACAGAAACCTTCACCAACATTTGGAGACCAGAGCCTTCTTGTAACATCACATACATCCTTAGAAACAACAGGAGAGAGCATACAACGTGCTATAGACCATCAGTAACATCTTTCAATCATCAAGATTACTTCTAATCCTTACCTTGATGCTTCTAATTCCCATTTTAATATATTATCATGATATCATCTATGCTGAAAACAAGTATACTTAACACAAACTTAAATGACTTTGAACAAGGCATGACATCCAACCATGAACATCAACATCACTGTTAGAACACCATCATAGTATATCATCAACATAAGCATCCAAGATGAGTGTTCCAAACTAAGTGTTGACATCAATGATAACCTTAGGTAGCATATGTACAACACTACTCTCCTTTAATTGTCCAAACAATACCCCTTGTGACTATCCTTTTCTATAACTTGACATACCACAATTTATATTTCTAAGAATATCCTATGCATTATATTTCCTATCTTGGCAATAGTCCTTTTATTAGCTTGATGACATTATCTTTCACACTTTGATGTCAACTCTAGTAAACTTTCATTGTCTATAGTTTCCTTCTTAATTTTATATATCATCATAAGTGGTATTCAATTATAACCTTCTAAAGTCATTATAATCAAGACATCAACCAAATTGAAAGAATATAAAGAATAAAATAATTAATAATCTTTACCAGAAAGCATTTTCCACTATTTAAATTCCTCATCACCAAGCCAATCTTCTTCCATTATCATCTTTATTTTATTCATATTGGTGGTATACCTAGCATCTAAAACCACCTTAACCTTCTTAATGAGATTGTCCATTTTAGTTTCTAGGGCTAGGGATTTGTTAATTTGATAACTAAGCAAGACAGTGTCTACCTTTTCTTCCTATAGTAGAAGGTTAACAAAAATAGGCACCATGCCTTCAAAATCACCCTTCCAAGTCCATAATACTTTCTTTTCTCGATTGGCTTTTGTCATAATAGGGATGTCTAAGTAAACCAAGGCTTGGAATTCACCCATTTTATCTTTTGAAACAAGATTTTTATTTTAACTAATCATAAATGTAGAGACATCATATAATAATTATGATACTTGCTATAGCTTAGCAATATTGTTAGGGCTCCCATGTGTATATTTATAATTCTTATGTATGGTTTTCATTGTGATCACCTCAAAAGCCAATTCATATTAATTTTAATCAATTATGGACTCAATTTTTGGGCCTGACCTATGGCTCTCTATAAATTATCATGGCATTCCTATAAGTCATTAGACATTCTGGTGAGATTAGAAACTTTAGCCTTAACGACACTTTTTATTAGTTCTTCAATCTCCTATCTTGCCTTGGTGGTACATGTCCTTTTTTCTTCCTACAAATCCCTTACTTGATCCATTATATTATTTATTTCTTCCTAAGATACATCACCAATTTTAGGTGGTGACATCACTAAATTATGTAGTATCTACTACTAGGGATCCTACCTCTATTGTCAAGGTTTCCCCTGCTCTTTTGATAATCAATTGCCCTATTAATCCCTACGGGTCATCAAATACCTAGGGCTTGGCATGATTTGGGTCAATTACCCATGTTTCCAAAGTTTCTTGAGTGGGTTAGTATTCAAATCTTGAGTAAATTTTTTTTCCTTGTTCAGTGTTCTAGAATACATCACTAGCGTCACTACTTCTCCTTAAAGTATCAAATTCAAGAATTGAGGCCAAATCCCATTTGGGAAGTAACAAACAACCAATTTTCCTTACTAGTCTCCTGGCTTGTTCAAGAGATATGTCTTCAACATTCACCTCAAAAAATTAAAGTACTTTCTATTGTATTAGGGTTATTCCCATTATCTTTGCACATTCTCTTCTATTTGCTAGGTTTTTATTGACATGCATCTTTAATTAAAATAAAAAATTAAATTCCTCTATTTTAACAAAGTTGTATATAGTAGGTTGGTAATTCCTAGCCAAAATAGTCAAAGGGTAAAGCACCCATGGTAGAAGACTCCTCTAATAAGCCACCATAGATTACACATGCTACAAGACATCATCAAATTTTGATCCCTTCACAACCTCTCATCTGTTATGATGAAATAGAGGGACATGATGAGTTTATCCCTCCTAGTGATGTCATTATTAATATTGTTAAGTCCATTGAGCATTATTAGAGGATTGAATCTATTGCTTCCATAACTATTACTATACTAGGAGATTTTGATGGAGATGAAATAGTGAATAATGTGAGGAATAAGGAATGTGAGAAATTCATCTCACCTCATTGTTGCTTCTTCCATGGATGCAATTGGAGTATCAGGGGCTACCATGCTTTTGGACATTGGTTTTATCTTGGGTTGCATTATGCCAAGAGTGTCAACATTCTCTAGCATGGCCCTCATCCTTTTGATTGGGTCCTAAATTTCAACATATGCCCCCTTGTAATTTGGGTCATTTTTCTTCCTCCTTTCCTCTACAATATTTATCTTTACCCATCTGTCTCTCCTCATAGCCTTCTCAAATTTTCTCATATAGCTCTTGATAAGGTCTCCCCCTTCATGATATAGGTGCTCATAGACAACTCCCCCAACTTTCTTTCTCGTCATATGGATAAAACCCTTAGGGTCATATAGGGTCTAGCTTTATCTAATCCCATATTATATTTATATAAAATATCTCCAAGCTTGTCATGACCCTCTTTTCCCAAAATAGTAGTATGAAAACTTATCTTGAGGGGCCAACATGCCCTTTCTCTTCTATATTCTATAATGCTCATAATTGGCACTATTCATTTGCCACACACCCTCTAACTTTTTGGTACCCAAATTGGTAGTTTATGTGGCATGATGGTGGTATTAAAGGCTCTAATAATAGTATATTTTTTGGAGGAACTAATCCCCTAATTTTGGCCCTCTATTGGGTTTTTTTAATGTCCAAAGTGTTGAAAAACTCAAGAAAATCCTATGAGAACCTAGGCCTCTCAAATCATAGCTTTCTTAAAATTAGTGTGACAAAATTATCTTCATAAATATAGTAATGGGCCTTAGGGTCATGCCTATTGAGATGTAGATTCCACCATTGGATGTTCTTTATGACTCACTTTGCCAACACTTGTGAAATCAATTCCACTCCTAGTTTTTTGTCCCACTTTCCAAAAACATGTAAATAAATATGACACATAGTGAGTACCATCTAAAAGAAATTTTCTCCCCTACTTCAAACTCTCTATCCCTTCATGCATATGCTTGGCTAAGAAACATAGTGTGTTTTTCTAAGCATGTTGGATATGTAGGTCTAATACCATTGCTTCCTTTAGAATCATTGGTTGTACATTAATTCCCATGACTTAGAAAATTCCTTGATATGTGTCCTTAAAACAATCCTCAAATATTTTTCTTCTCAAGGCATCCATTTCATCATTAGGGATTAGCTCCAATTTATTATTATCTCCTTTTTATCTATAATTTGGAAGTCACTTTACTTTATAACTTTTTGTGAGGCTGATTATTTTTCCTTCCATATTTTGATCATTTTACATTTCAGTTGATGACATTATTATACTTTTAGAGACTATTGTTCCATTATGCAGATTTGATTATATTTCTTGATTTTGATTTGACATTGATTAGACATATGGTGATTCTATTTGATCATATTTTGATGGTATGTTGAGACTAGACATGTGAGATATATTAGATGATGTCTATTGATGTGATTTCTAGTTCTTTATGTGATGATGATTATGTGACATTAGATAGAAAATGTAGTTTAATCTTGAATTATGTTGTGGGTGATTAATGTTGTATTCAATGACATGAATTTAATTCCAGTTGCTTCAGCTATGATTTTTCACAATATGATTGACACTTGATCTAGATGTGTAGGATTATATTCCCAGGCCACGGGAAATTAGAGGTAGTATTCACACATATGTTATTCCCTGTGAAACCGATCCATTCTCAAGAGGGATGAGGATCACGTTTGATTCGAATGTTGTTTAAGTGCTTGTTTATTTTATCATTTTGGCCTAGTACCCCTTTGTTTAAATTAATTATGTCATGTGTTGTATAATTTTTATTGTTTTATACCACTTGGTATTGTTTTTATTTTTGATGCCATTTAAAGTGGATTTATGACTCCCTAGGTGAACCTTAGTGTCCCAAAACTTACCCTAGGTGGTTTCCCATGGGTCTAGGGTCAATTTTGACTAACTAAACCTTGGGGTAACTCACTTTTGGTCACTCTAAACTGAGGTTTAGTCAAAGTGATGAATTTTGAAATGGCTAAGGGTGGGAGATGAGTCATGCTTTGGGAAAGACTCATCTCCCTTCCCAAAGTTTGGGGATCCCTTCACCAAGAAGACTTGGGAGGTTTCCAAGACTCCCAAGTGTGTGGGATCTCCCTCCAAGACTCTCACACACATGTGAGAGCATATTGGAGGAAGATGGCTCTCTTGGAGAATAAGAGGATGCCATATGGCATCCCTTATCCTCATGGAGGCTTGAAGGGGATTGCCACCTCACCACTTGTTCTCTCACACATGTGTGAGAGCACAAGTGGATAAGGTGAGGATTGGGATGGAATTGGAGGGTGACACTTGTCACCCTCACACTTCCTCTCCCTTGCAAGTGGCATGGGAAGAGGAAGCAGAAGGTGACAAGTGTCACCTTCTCATTCCTCAAGGCCAATTTAGAAGGCCTATATTACCTCCTCTTATTGAGGAGTGTGGGGTTCTTGCATTTTGGGGATTTCTTTCTATTCTTGGGAGTTAGAGGAAAATTAGAGATTGGAAGATTTGGAGAAGCTTGGAGCTCATCACCAAATGTGCTTCCATTTATAGGGCTTTTGAAGGTAAGATCCATGGCTATGGCCATTTACCCTTGCATTTTCATTTATGTTGTGTTTGTGGATTTTTGTTGTTTGTTGTTTACTTTTTTATGTGGGTTGGGAGTTTGGTGAGAGCACCTCCATTTGGAGATAAGGCTCAACTTATTTGGGGTAGGGGAGAGTGAACCTCCTTGAGGTCACCCCCATATTTGTGCTACTAATAGCCTTGAGGGCTTTTTCTTGGTGTTGGGATCATTTTGATGGCAAGAGTGCCATGATAGTTTTTTGAGTTATTTGGAGATATGTGTTTTTGGAGGTTTTGGCTTGAGGCCATGAGACTTGGTGTTTTGAGATCTTGGAGTGGCTCATTGAGTAAAGAGGTACATTCCCTACCCCCATCAAACTCATTTTCATGAGTTTTGTTATGTGTTAATCCTTGTGTTATTGTTGAGTTGTTTTTGTGTTGATTGTTGTGGTGTGTGTGTGCATCCGTGTGATTCTTACCTCCCTAGCTCAAGGGTGACCCACTTGCGGGTCTACGGTAGGGAGGAGGGCATTTCGTAGTGGCTTGGTTCCCCTTTTTGTTGTTTTGTTACTTGTAGGTTTGTAATGGGAGAAATGGAGCTTGGAGAAGCTCATTTTCACCTCTTGTGCAGTATTATTTTGTTGGCTGTAGTGAGCCATGGCCTTGGAGGCCTTAGTGTTGGAGTTGTAAATTTTGTGCTCCTTATTGTTTGGGTGTGAAAGGAAATTTGTATGTGAGATACTCTTTATTGTATATTCAAAGTAGGTTCATTATGTTGCTATTGTGCTCATGTGTCTATGGAAGATGCCAAAGATCATATAAAATTACTGTTATATATATTTCAAAGAAAATGTATGTCTATTACATGGCTATTTGTGCATGTATGTTTTGTTGAAAGTTGGGCAGAAATAAGATATACTGCTGTTTTATAATAAGTATTATAGTTGATTTTGTAGTATGTTATATTTAAACATATAGAAAAGAAAATGGATGTTTACTATTTTGATATTGTGGTTGTGTGTTTTTTTTTTAAAGTTGTCAAAAGAAATTTCAATTAGTTGTTCTTTACTTCAAAAAAATATATATAGTTGCTGTCAAAAGGAAATATGTGGTTCTGTTATATTCATTTCTGAACAAAAAGAAGAAAAAAAAAGGGGGGGAGATTAGTATATCTATTTATTTAACTTTTACATATCCAAATGGTTGTTATAAGTCACTATTGTGTGTTTTGTGTATATATATGTACATATAACACATTATATATGTGTGTGTGTGTGTATAAGTATTATATGAGTATATACATATTTCTGATTAAAAAAAAGGAGAATATATTATATATTTAAGTGTTACTATTTTAAAAAAAAATGCATGTAACTGTGTATATATATAAAGATATTAAATAGGTGAGTTCAAGTATTAAGAAAATATATGAAAGTGAACAAATTTTATCAAGGTCGAACTGAGTGTTTGTTTTAGGTTTAGATTTTAATATATTAAAAAAAACATACTATGGCTGGCCGCCACCCATAGCTTCCATTACAAAGGAGGGTGTGGGGAGGGGGCGGTGCCTCCACCCACATCTGCGGGTGTAGGTGGAGGCACCACCTCCTCCCCACACCCCAAGACTCTGCCTTCCCTTAAACCCTTCCCCGCCATCTCTTCAATCATCCCACACACCACTTCCCCTCACCACACCACCTTCCCTTAAGCAGATACCCCTCGCAGACGGGGTCACCACGTAGATCGGGTCATTGTCCCCCTTCTCTGATGTTGCCCTACCCTCGCCATGGTTAGTTGCGACCTGCAGTGCTATATTTAAACAAAAAAAAATTATATATATATATATATACCTCTGTGTTTTTTTAATAAAAAAAAAGATATATACACAGAAGATCTTTCATTCTAGATTTTTATAATTGCAACAAAAAAAAGACTATGGGTATACTCAAAATTTATACCTCTTTGTGATGGCCTCCTCAACAAAACTCTCATCTTGCAAATGAAAAGAAGAAGAAAGGAGAACAAAATGTTTAGAAGAGAGGAGAAGAGAAAGCATAAGGAAGTGTAGGGTTTCATAGAGAAAATCATAAAATATGAGGATTAGGGCTTTTCCTTATGGAAGTGATTATAATAAAATATTGGTTAGGGTTGTGTGAGAATGTGAGGAAATTAGCTTTTTCTAATTTATTTAAATCTTTTATTTTCCTTCCATTTGCATGGGAAACTAAAATTCCCTCCACTATGGATTTTCAATTCCCTTGAATTATTTTATTTTTTTTGTGCATCTCTTTAGTGTTCTAATATTTATCTTGGGGGTTTGAATTTTAATTTATTTTTTTTGTGTCTTGTGGGATTCTTTTTTTATTGTTAGGGGAATGGGTTAAATTTGTTTTAAATGGGAAGTGTGTTCCCTTTCATAATTTATTAATCGAGATATTTATTTTTATTTTTCCTTAGTGTGTTTTAGGCCCTAGAAATGGGAAGTCTTTTATTTGATTTTTTATTTTAATCAGTTTAATTATTATTTTACGGGGAAAGGTATTTTAATCTTTCCCCTTTGTCTATTATTTTTGAGTTAGTTAATAAATATAATGTCGAAATTATATTTATTAACAGACTTAATTTTTGAAGTTATTTTTGTGTCATTAAATTATTTTGAATTTTTATATTTAATTGTAAGGTCGATTTAATTGGCCTTGGCAAAGTATTTAAATTTTAATTCCTCCTTAAGTTTATTTATTATTTATTTTTATTTTTTTTGAAAAAGTGGTAAAACCACTAGAGTTTTCTTTATTTTAAAATTTTTAATTTGATTATTGAAAACGCGTTATGCTATCGAATTTTTCCTAGAATTTAGGGTTTTATTTTTATGTCATTTTATTGACTTTCTTTTTTCACTCCATCTGATCATGTGTCCATTATGCCATTTATTTTCATATTTATTCATTCAATTTTATTTTGTATTAGAATTAGGAGTTAGTTTTGAACCTGACGAAATCACCTTCTCACCTAGGAAACTTAGGGTTCGGATTAAAATCGTTCTAACCCTAAAAGTGGCAAGCTTCATGTCGCATACCCCCTAGATGACCTTCTTTACGTAGGGGATGGCATAGGATCATGCATGTTCCTAAATTATGTTTGACATGTTTACACCTCATGCGTATTGCCACCGAGCACGCAGACACGTGCGAGGGGGTTCCTAGGGATAGGTAAAAAAAATTCGTATTTCATGTCATGACCACATGTCAAATGTGGACATGACACGTGTGTTGTGTGTCATGACTGCATGGGAAATGTGGGCATGATACTTGTTTTATGCTTGTTGTATCTATTGTCGATATGTTCATATCCAATACTTGTACCTTTGCACTAAGATTAGAATGAAAAACTATCTAGAATAATTCTTTGTTTACATCAAATAGTTTATTCCCTTATGTATCCATGATAGCATGAGTCTTTAGGTTGTACATCTTTGTATTCCATTCAACCAACTCTAGGTTCAAAAAATAGTTGGGCTCCACCACCTTTCCAAGGCCAAACCTCTATGGGTTGTAGATGGGGATTCACCCATATGACCTTTTGAGAAATGTAGCATAAAAATCCCCCCACTTTTCATTATTATAGGGTCCTAAATCTTGTCCATACAAACCTCAAGCTAGACAATCAAGACTCCTTTCCCTATTGAATTTTTGAAAATTCTCATGGTACATGGGACTAATTTAGTCAAATATTGGGTGGATTTATGCTTGGATGACATTTTTATGAATTTGGCTAGATAGAATCTCTCTAGGATTTTGAAAGGTTTTTAATTTGGTTACAAGTTTGGGCACCCACAACTTTGCACTATAATGGGAACTATAATAATGTCAATAAGTTACACAATATAATAGAATATCAAATATTGACTATAATAGAAGAAGTGGGAACATGAGATTTTGACTTACTTAATAATACATGCCTACACTAGAGCTCAATGTTTGTTCCTACAATTCTATAACTCCCAAGATTTAGAAGAAAACACCTAACACACTTGCTTGATCTTTGTACAACAATGTTTGGTCTAATTTTGTGTAGTAGTAGGTAAGGGCATAGCATATGCTTTATATCAAAGTTTTTTTAGTGATTCAACATAGTTGGGATGCTTGGGTTGTATGGACAATTTATTAATGGCATCACTCATGTGCATGCTTGAAAACAGGGTGTTATGAACACTAGTTAAAACTTTTGAAGACTGGGTGAATATCATTCATGGATTCTTTAGAGTCAAAAAATCAATGGTAATGTCCTAATCTATAGGGTGGGTTTTTAATAATAGCTTAGAATCAATACAATAAGAATTCGCTATCACAATGACTAAAAATCAACCACATGGAAGAATACACTTAGTAGAGATATAGGCACATAGTTTAAAATGTTAATTTAAAAATAGTAAGGCCCATAAGCTTATAGATGAGACTGATATTAGCACAAGAAATACCATGAAATTAGTCTAGAAAATTTGAGTTAGCAAGGCAATGATTGATAAATGGAAACATGCAGGAGGAATTATGCCAATGTGTGAGTGTTTTCCATACAATACTATTGGACTTGGCACATTAGAGAGTGCCCAGTGTGAATAATAAGACTAAGCCAGATGGAATAAAGGAATCGGGGAGTAGGATTAAATAATAGTCATGACTCGGTGATGCAAGACCCACCCTAATATCATAGGCTAATTAAAATGTGCACATCCTTTTAGTGACACTAGATAGGTAGACATGTGGCATAAAATGGTTGGATACATACCATGCCTACCTAGGAGTTGGGCCCACATTTGCATAACCATTAATATAAAGACAAAGTATTTGCACCAATGCATTGAGTTAGGTTATAATGAGTGACAAAGACTCAACATAGTGAATAAGGCTCTGCATAGTCCAATAATACATGATTTTCTTATTTCTTGAAGAGTCCTACTCATTGACATGTTCTAGTCTATCTGCACTACGAAGGCAAAATTATAATGGGTATAAAACATTTTTTACATGGTATTATAAATGATAAAAACATTCAAACTATCTACACCCTTGGATTGAGTTCACTATGTTATACCAAAAAGACTTAATGCATTGCACATAATGGCTCATAAGGCCACAAAACAAAAGGAATGGTACATTAACATAGTATGAAAGATAAAATTGATCATAATGTCATGGAGTTTTATGAAACATAAGTTTTTTCCACAAGGATAGCTTGACTTTTGGCATTTAATCAATTGTATTCACATTCAATAGGAATTTATTATTATATTAGGTGTGACTAAGAGATTTAAAATGTAGGTGAGGAAGGTAGTAATTTTTAGAAAATTTAGTAGATTGCCAACAAGATCTACTCTTCAAATATTTAAATTCAAATTTATTTCCTTCTAATTTTGGGCATCCCACTTGGGAAACTTAGAGATTCCAGCTTGATTTTTTTGGCTTAACTATGACATATTTATGGAACTTCTTCATGACGGAGGTTACATTCATAGTTTTTAATATTTATGAGTATCTATAATACATCATAAACCTAAGCTACTTGATATCTTTGACTTGTCTAGCCCACCTTGGAAAATAGAGTGCTCCATTTACATGTGGGTGCATATTTGATCATTTGACATTAGTTTATTATGCATGTCGAAGAGGACACCCTATCAAGCTATTTTTAGTTAATTATGAGTCACATTTGACCAAGGGATGATTCCTCATTGATTTGGGTGTCATATCTAGAATATTTACATTTTTTTAGTTACATTATTGATTCCTCATTCAAACCCCTTAGAAAATGACACAACACTTGGATAGAGGATAAATTATACTTCTTGGATGAATAAATGTTAGCATCTAGGAGAGAGTGAAGGATGAAAGAATGAGATGGATTGTTCTTCTTTGCTTGTAGGTCACTGGGAGCTTTAATGAGAGAAATAGGGAGCATCCTATAAGAAAGGAGACTTGGGAGGACCCAATATGGATTTTTTTTACATAAATTGTTGTATCATGTTGAAGATTGAGTTTTGTTATGGTTTTATAGGGTTAGAAAGAGTTTTTGTAAGGGGAACTCTATTAAAATTTCCCCAAGTTTGTATAGAGTTGTTGCATGTAACTTTATGGGATTAGATTTATGGTTTGGGTGTATTTTGTAAGGGAATAAATCTAATGGAATAAATTCCCATAGTTGAGTAATAAAAAATCAACAAGTTTTTGCATGATGTTCTAATTCAAATCTAATTAATAAAATAAAAAAATTGGGTTGTGAGTATTATTTTCTTATGATCTAATTTCCATCAAGAAGTTAGTTCTGATATGGTGTGTTTAGGATCAAGTTTGTGTTAGAAAATGGGTGTAATTAGTTTTGTATAAAAATTAGACTATGTGTGCATTGTCAAAATCTTCTATGTTGAGTTCAATTTGGTGGGGTTGTGTGGTGTTTTTGTAAGGAGAAGGTTGCCATTCATTTGGGCCCCTATCCTTGAATGCATCAAATTCAATAAAACTAAGCATGGCAAAATGATATTGTAAACATATAAAGATAACATAAGCATGGTAATGTGAGCATGAAGCATAATCATAATAAAATTGAGCATGAAAAATCTAAGATAAATTTAACAAACAAGCAAACATACATATATCTCAAATACTTACATATGCATGTTTAAAAGATGAAGGATTGAGGATGCCCCCACTTTTTCCCTAATATTAGGACAATCTTGAGCAGATGTAACCTTTTCTTTTTCTTGAGATGTTTCTTTTGTGACCTTTACCTCACTTTGCTTCTCATTATGTAACTTGGTAAGAATAGAACCATAAATCATGTTATTGGTGTGTACTTGGATGTAAATAGGTTACCTTTATCTTCATGATTTTTCCCACATGATGTACTAGATGTAGATGCTCCATAATTAACCTTGGAATAATCCTCTCTATCATTATGAGGTGTGAAAGAGACGCATTCATAGCCACAAATGTCTCTAATGTGTACCACCTTCTTGTCAATAATATCATGAATTTTAGAACCTTGAGTGTCATATGTCTACTCATAATATGTCCATGCATCTTATTATAATCACAAAAGTACTAAGAAGTGTGACTCTTTGGAACATGCATTGATGTATCAATATGCTTGGAAGTAGTGGAGAAGGATGATCATTATTTGTAATAGAAAGTAAAATATGATCAATCGAACAAGCAACATAAAAATTATTATTAGAAAAATCATGAAGAAAAGAATAAGACATATCATCATAATTAGCTAGAATAATATTATCACATAAAGAAAAAACCCTAGATTTATCCATAGAAGTTAGGGCTAAAGCACTAGATGTAGATAGCATAGAATAACAAATGGTATACTGTTATCACAAAATGAAGCATCATGAACATCAATAGTAGCTTCATGAATCAAAGAGTCATTAACCACATCATGTGAAGATAAAGATCAAGAACAATCATGTCATGGCACATCACTAGTGCTAGAAGAAAATTATAATCATAAAAAATAATATCATTAGGATAATAATCATAGATTGAAAGGTGATCCCAAATTAATAAGCATGACACTATTATTCTCAAAGAAATATGTAGCAAGAGAAACACATTGAGAAGAATCCATAGATGGAAGCAGAGAATAGTCATAAGATGTAGTAAAGAGCATTGATGTATCATGAATAAGTTAAGATAATCAACATGAGATGCTAAAGAACTATAATAATAAAGAACAACATCATCATGTACATAAAAAGGTGGTGCACATATATCACTATCCCAAAACTCCTCACAAGATGTAGCATCAAAGGAACCTAAATCTAAGGGTATGAAAATAAGACAAGCATATGTATAAATAATAGCATCACAAGGCTAAGCAATACCATAGATAGCTAAGGTATAACCTTGCCACACAAAGAAGTATCCCTATATGTATCAAATAGCTATAAGGTTGAGGTAATTGGTAGGTCATTATCATAGGCCATGAAAGACGTATCATCATCATAAAGCCTAGTGGCATGAGATGTGAATTTGGCTAGCAAGGAGGAAAGTAAATACATGGAGAAGTATCTAAATAATGAAATTACAAATATGGGTCCAAACCTTGACCAATCAAATCTATGATAATAAATAAAATAAGCAGTACATAAAATAATTTAGCCTAGATATGAGTTGGGAAAAGTATGCATCCTTGATTGGATTTAAAATATAATGAAATAGTGGAAATAAATGTGTACCTCAAAGTTGGAAATGAAGTATATTATATGACAAATAACTAATATCTAGACTCTAATGTCAGATTTGAGGCAAACAAAATAAGGGTGTAGACACCTAAAAATTGCCCACCATCATCGCCATGCCTATTGCATTTTTATCCTATTAATTAAATAAATTAAATCAATTTATTTAATTATTTAGACCATATCCTAATGTCTTAGTCCTAAACAAATAAATTCTATATTTATTTATTTTCCCATCTCACATGGTTTAAATAAACTTTATTATTAAAATCCCACCCCTTTACACCTAAAATTCAATAAAACATTATAAAAAAATCCCCTTTTATCCTCCACCATCCATCTCACAACCAATTAACCAACCTAATCTCAATTGTTGATCTCTCAACCAATTCTCAACCAATCCTAACTATTGATCTATCCATCCAAAATTCTATAAATGGACCCTTTAGGAGCCATTTTCCAAAGAACATCAATTAGAAATGCAACATCATGTTGCTGATGTGAACAACCACATTTATTCTTTCAATCAATAGAAACCATTCGAGCCAACTACCTTTGGCACAATGAGAATCTTGCATGGGTGAGGAACTTTTGTTTTCTTTGTCCATGTTTTTGCAAGTTACTTTTACTCAATAAGATTAAAAACCTATTTCGCATCTACCTACACCTTTGATTGAGTAAAAGAAACTTGCAAAAAATATGAACGAAGAAAATAGAAGTTTCTCTCCCATGCAAAATTCCTATTGTGCCAAAGGAAGTTGTGATTGAATGATTTATTGTTGATTGAATTTATTTTTTATTGATTGATTAAATGTGGTTGCTCACACTAGTAGCATGATGTTGCATTTTGGTTTATGTTCTTTGGAAAATGGCTACTGAAAGGGTCCATTTATAGATTTTTGTATGGGTAGATCAATGATGAGGATTGGTTGAGAGATCAATGGTTGAGATTAGGTTGGTTAATTGGTTGTGAGATGGATGGTGGAGGATAAAAAGGGGTTTTTTATAATGTTTTATTATTTTTTAGGTGTAAAGGGGTGTGATTTAAATAATAAAGTTTATTTAAATCATGTGAGATGGGAAAATAAATAAATACAACATTTATTTATTTAGGACTAAGACATTATGATATGGGATAATTAATTAAATAAATTATTTTAATTTATTTAATTAATAGGATAAAAATGCAGTAGGCATGGCTAGGACGGTGGGCAATTTTTAGGTATCTACATTTTCCCCCTCTTTAAGATGGTGTTGTGACTAAGAGAAGTAACAAAATTTCAAATAAAGATAAACTATAGTGGTTTAGAAGAGTTACCCCAGCCACTTGAAATTATTTTAATTTATTTAATTAATAGGATAAAAATGCAATATGCATGGCTAGGATGGTGGGCAATTTTTAGATCTATATTTTTCCCCTCTTTGAGATGGTGTTGTGACTATGAGATGTAACAAAATTTCAAAGAAAGATAAAATATAGGGGTTTTTAGAAGAGCTGCCCTAGCCACTCGAAGGAGTAACAAGGAGGAATGAGGTAAGGATGATTGAATGATGCCCCCATGAGAGGATAGGTGAGTTTGAAGGACACTAGTATGCTCTCAAAATGGATGGAAAAGAAAGATGAGGATAGGTGATTGGATGCAAATGATGGAGGTCAAGATAGTCATACTAGTCGGTGTGAGTAACTTGATGTTTGATGTAGCACTTGATGTTATTTACCACAGTATAAAGACTATGGTGATGATTTGTCTTGTGCATAAAGGATTAAAGGTCATAAGAAAGTATATGTGATATGACACCATAATATGAAAGACCATGATGTCATTGTGACAAATATGCTAGAATGACTGATGCATATGCAATACAAAATGATAACACACACAATCAAAGAAAACAAACATACGTAAACACTCACAAAGACAAACAAGAGTTATTGTACCTATCAAGATAAAAATTGATGATTGATTAATGATGATGAGGATAGTATTGTTGATGTGGGAATGATATATCCTAAGAAAAACATGAGGATTGGGAACAATATATCCTAATAATGTTAATTGATTTAAGTTTATTAAGATTGATGGCAAGGCTAAGAATAAAATATATGAATGATTTTGGATCATAGGCTAGATTACTTGGCAAGATTTGTGTGGATTAGGATTTCTTGTGGTGGATTAAATATTTTTGAGATTGCTTGGGATTATTGCACATTGAATTACTCTTGGATTATTTCATTGGATTAATTTTGGATTATATCTTTTTATTTTAACTATTGGATGGCATTGTTGTCTCCGTATGATAAATAGTGGCAATGGAACACCAATTCTAAAAATAAGGATGGGAGATAGGTTTATTTAGGATGATGGGTTTGATGGATTAGGAATTCAATGGATGGAGGATCTCCAAGGAGTATGTCGTAAAGGAATAACATGCCCCACTCTATAAATGGCATTCACGATGTTGGACTAAAGAGATATAATGTGTTGCATAAGATACAACAATATGTTTGGAGGATTTGTTGTAGAAGGATTTGGTATTTCAAGAGATTTCCGAAGCATGTTTAAGGATCATGCCTCAATCCTTATCAAGATCAAAGGAATGTAGGGAGGATGGATCGGAATAATGATAAGGATATGTGGATATGATGGAATAGGACAATAGGATGGGATAGATGAGACAACTTGTTCCCAAGTGCAAGGTACATAGACATTCTATTTACACATGATGCCCATGAGTGGGTTTTCATCATGGGACTTTGTTGCAAGTATGTGTAGTCAATGTTGTCATTGATGTCAACAAGCTTGTGTTGTCATTGGTGTCAACTGTGTCTTCTGTGTGAGTAAGAAATGGTGCAAGAGTATGAGTAGTTAGTGTTGAGTGGATATTGTCTTTGATGATGAGGTTGGTTGAGAAAAGATAAGGTTGTTGCAACATTTGGTATGACCTATTTCATTGAGTTGCTTTGAAGAGGTTTTGATTATTAAAGGAAATAGTGTGTTGAAGTGGCATTTTGGGTTACAGAGTAGTGTTTTGGTTTTGCTCTGCATTTCCTCTATATTGAAGATATGTCTTTGCTGTTTGGATATGTTGTTAAGAGATGTTATATTATAAATTTGGTGTTCTGGTTCATTGTACAAAGGAAGTTGTGTTCACTAGTGTGTGGACTGTGTTTCTAAGTGTTGCAGACATGTCTAGGAGAAATGTCCTTGCTCCGCATTTCTCCACAAAATAGTTTTAGGTCTTGTGGTTTAGGAATTGTGCCTATAAGGTTCATATCTTTCTTCTATTGAAGTTTTTCATGGTTTGGTGCTCTAGAAGTTAATTTCTAGAGATACAATGTATGACAGAGTTGTTTCAGTGCTCCGATGTGAACTTTAGTCAAGTGAAAGTTGTTGTAGAGGAATTTGTTGGATTTTAGGATGTTTCAAGATGTTTGTGAAATACTCTAGATTGTGTTGAAGCCTTGCATGTGGTCTGAAATTCATCTTTGGGTTTGAGGAAGCGTGTACTTAAAAGTTGATTGTGTTAACACAGGTTTGGCTGACTTTGGGTGTTTACACTAATTATGGAGTTGCTTCGGTGATTGTAGTAGCATGGAGTGGTGTGCTTGGATGAATTTAAATCTGAGCTAAGCTATGTTGTGGTCCACCTTCATTCCCTTCCACTGCGAGAATGTTTAGGTCCAAACCTAATTTGAATTTTCTGGGTTAAGGTGTGTTGCCGACCTTGGAGAATATTCTCAAGGTTGAAGACAATATAAATATGTGTCAAGGGATCATGATTGTGTGTGTGTGATGTGAATAATAGTGTGATTGAATATGTGGTGCAGTACAAGCTTTCATGTGCTAGATTACTGGATGCAGTGAGAAGAAGGTATCTACAATTCTTTAGTGATGCTATGGAAGTGATGTTGGTGTTACAATGGAATTCTTTGTTGCATTGAGATAGTTTTCTCATTGTAACAATCCTCTCTATCTTCTTCTCTATTCTGGCAGTGAGCCTTTCTTTTGGGCAGTGAGCCTTTTGGAAGTGAGCCTATCTTCTGGGTAGTGAGCCCTCTGGTAGTGAGCCTTTTGTAATTTAGTTTTGATTCTACTTTATATTTTGAGCCAATCCTCACCATGGTTTTTCCCTTTTTGGGTTTTCCATGTAAAAATTCTAGTGTTCATGTGTTATGAATTGTGGTTGTATGTTTTACGCTTAATTTCCTTTACTGCAATTGAATATGATAAATGGATTAAAATGTTTGATGTGTAAATGGTTTAAGAGAGTACTGATTCACCCCCCATCTCAATATTCTAGGTATTCAACAATTGGTATCAGAGCCAATTCCTTTGGAAGAAGCCTAACCACTCAAAGAAGATCTTAGAAATTGAACGCATGGGTGCTAGAAGATTACCTATTCCTCTAGAAGATATTTATGCTACTAAATACATTGGAGAGGATTGCATACTTGATAAATATGGAGAACTTAATGCTACTCTTGAAGATCTTGAAAGGACTAAAGGTGAAATCAAAGATTTGAAGGAAAATGTTAAAGAAGTAGATGAATGCATCAGAAAATTGAGAGAGCAAGTCAAAAGTTTAAAGAGAGGCATAAGGAAGTCATTGAACAATTAAATCAAGGAAATGAATCTATTAGTGGTATGAAAGTGCAAGTTGAAGAAAAGATAAGAATTGAGGAATGTCTGAATGTGATGATGAAAGGCAAATAAGAAGAATGTTCAAGACTTGAACAAGAAGTTGTAAATCTAAAATCAGATCTAGAGAAGGAAAGGATTCATGAAGACAAATTCAAGATGACCTCTGTAAAGCTTGATGAAATGATTGGAAATCAGAAAAGTCCAAATGATAAAGAGGGTTTAGGATTTGCAAAGGGTAAAAGCTCAAAATCAGGTCAGACATCAAATACTGAAAACAAGAAGAACAATGGCAAGCAGTTCTGGATAAAAAGGAATGAAGTTAGAAGACCACCTCTCAGATGACCAAATGCTCAAAGGTACCCATGTTTCAATGGTTTTTGACATTCTTGCAATAAGTATGGACACAAGGCAATAGTATGTAGAAGCAGAATAAATCAAAATATACCTTCTTTCTCTGGTCATGTTTTGCATGCAAGAAAGTTGGTCATAGAGCTAGTGAGTGTAGAACTCAAATGAGGAATGGATATAACAATGACAGAATGTGATGTAGGAGTATCTCTGGTTGTAGAGAAATCTTGCATCAACCAAAAATATTTGCATTCTTTCTTTTGTTTCTTTCATTTTCGAGTTCAGTTCAGTCAGTAGTAGTTCCAACATTTTGTGCCACATTTTACTGCATTTGTATTTCAGAGATTGTAGAGTAGGATTTAGTATCTAGACATCATAAGCTACATCATATCCAAAATATAGATCATTTGGATCAGTTTCCAGAAAGATATCACTATCAGAGATCAACTATTTTCTTAGAGTAGAGAATCCAGGATAGACAGTTGAAGGAAAAGGTTTACAGAGCATTTCCATGACTTGTGGAGCTAAATAAAACATCATCCAAGGTAATTTGGGACATATCTAACCTTCCTTGAGATCCACATCAAGTTTCCATCATTTGCAGAGGAGTACCAATTGTTTAGGGCCAACTTGTTCATTTATGCACGTTACACATTCATTGGAGATTGTAGCTTCTTCCCTCGCTGATGCGGAGGATTATTTTGCTCTAGAGATGATATATAACCGTGTAATAGATGCATAGTAAATTAGTTATTAAGTTAGTCAGATGGTTAGGTTTTGATATAGTTTAGATTGGAGATTTTTCTCCGAAAAGGCAAGTCATTATCATATCTTGCATATCTGTTGTACTGGAATTCAGGCCTATGAGCCCTTGTTTTGTAGCTAGCATGTTGATGACATATAAGCCTTTTGAATCTAAGATATATTGAGCATTTGGATCATTCATTGCATTCTACAATTGAGTTGCTTCTGTTGTGTTTACTCTTGTTGTATAGCCTGGATAGTTCACTCTGTGGACCCTCTGACCATGACTGCACCAAGTGGTATCAGAGTGAAGTTTGAATCCTTTGGGAACAAAGTTTGTGAAGGCATTCTGTGAGATTTTGCTGTGAAAAAATCACCGAACTGAGGCAAGCTACCTATGTTGTCAACCGATCACTGATTGTGAGGGAGTTGTCACCTTGTAGCCTAATCACCGAATTTGAGGTAGTTACACTTGATTCTAGGAAGAGATGCCACTGAGGAGAATACCTATTGTTGGTACTATGGTTGGAATAATGGATGAGATGATGGGGATGATGAAAACAATGAGAGTTCGATTGGATGTTGTTGAAGAAGATAGGTGAAGAGGACTTAACCCTAGACCTAATATTGAAAGTGATGATGAAGAATTTCAATCCACTAATGAAAATGAAGAAACCCTAGAAGAAGAAGGAGAATCAGATCAAGTGAAGATGTTGAGAGCTATTTCAAAGATTGGAAAGAGACCTAGAGTGGATGTACTAAACTATACTGGAAATTTGAATCCAGAGGAATTGATTGACTGGATAAATGACTTGGAGGAATACTTTGAATATGAAGAGATTGAAGATCTGGAGAAGGTGAGATTTGTAAAGACTAAGTTTAAAGGACATGCTGCTATTTGGTGGAAAGAATTTCATTTGGATAGAAACAGGAGAGGAAAAGAAAAGATCATAAAATGGGATAGAATGGTGACAAAGTTGAAGAATTAGTTTATACCTACTGACTATAAGTTGGAATTGCTGAAGAGATTGTAGAACCTAAGACAAAAGGAGAAATCTGTGAAAGAATACACTAAAGAATTTCATAAGATGATTATAAGGACAAGACATAGTGAAGCAAGCAAAGAGAAAGTGGTAAGATACATCAATAGACTGAGATTGAACATTTAAGAACTGAGTTTGATCAGGATGACAACAATAGAGGAAGCATATTAGTTTGCCTTGAAAGTTCAAGAAAAGTTGAACAAGAAGCAGAAGTAGAGACAAAGAGGTAGAGGAGGTAAATTTTAGAGAGGTAGAACATTTTCTAGAGGAGAAAGATCATATGCAGAGAAAAATAGACAAGATAGCACATTCAAGAAGGAAGATAGAGATGGCAGTTCATACCAGAGAGATGACAAAACTTTCTGCAACAGAGGGAATCATAATTCTTACCGAAGTGAAGGGTATAGGAGAGATGAAAGAGGATTTGATAAGAGATCATTCAGAGGAACTTGTTTTAAATGTGGAGGTGAAGGACATAGAGCATATGAATGTCATTAGGGAAGTACAACTAAGAAAATAGAGAACAATACAAGAACAACTTATGTAGAAGAACCTGTTGGATCACCTAATTCAGTTGGTAAACTTGAAAAAGGAGAATCACTAGTCATGAGGAGGGCATTTTTTCAAGTAGAGACAAATGAGGAACCACTGCAGAGGAAAAGCTTGTTCTAGACCAGATGCAAATTAGGAGGTAAATGTTGTAAGGTTGTAATTGATAGTGGTGGTTCTGATAATTTGGTTTAAGAGGAGATGGTGAATAAGCTAATCCTGGAGAGATTGAAACACCCTAAGCCCTATCAGATAGCATGGATTCAAGATGAATACAAGGTACTGGTGACTGAACAATGTTTGGTAAAATTTCACATAGCATCTTACCATGATGAAGTATTGTGTGATATTATGCCTATGGATGTATGCCATATATTGTTGGATAGACCATGGTAGTATGATAGAAAAGCTATATATGATGGGAGAAAGAATACCTATACTATAACATCAAATGGAAAGAGAATTACCTTGATTCCTTTGGAAGATGAGCCTAAAAGTGAAGTATGTGAAAATGCTAGAATTTGTTTGGTTGATGGAAGGAAATTTCTAGATGGTTTGAGACATGAGAATATGTGTTATGCTTTGATTCCTAAGAAACCTGGAACCCTAAAGGCGGAGACTAAAGAATCACAACCGAAGGAGATAACTAAATTTTTGACAGAGTATGAAGACATCATACCAGATAATGTACCTGAAGGATTACCACCAATCAAGAGTATCAATCATCACATGGATCGTATACCTGGAGCTAGTTTGCCTAATAAAGCAGCACACAAAATGACACCAACAGAGAATGCAGAGTTGAATAGACAGCTACAAGAGTTGCTGTGGAAAGGTTTGATTAGGGAAAACTTAAGCCCTTGTGCAATACCTGCAGTTTTAGCACCAAATAAGGATGGAGAATGGAGGATGTGTACCGACTCTAGAGAGAAATCAACAAGATCACAATTAAGTATAGATTTCCATTACCTAGGATGGATGACATTATGGATTGGTTGAGTGGAGAAAAATAATTTACAAAGATATAATTAAAGAGTGGATACCATCAGATTAGAATCAGAGACGAAGATGAATGGAAGCTAATTTTAAGACAAATGAAGGATTGTATGAATGGTTAGTGAAGCCTTTTGGATTGACTAATGCATCGAGTACTTTCATGAGATTGATGAATGAAGTTTTAAAGAAAGTCTTGGGTAAGTTTGTTATTGTATACTTGGATGATATTCTGATTTTCAGTAAGGCAAAAGAGGAACATTTGTGGCACCTGAGACAAGTATTGCAAAGGTTGAGAGAAGAAAAATTGTTGATAAACATCAAGAAGTGTAGTTTCATGAAGGAAGAATTGGTATACTTGGGATTTGTGATTTTTACAGAAGGATTGAAGATGGACCCTGAGAAAGTTAGAGCAATTGTTGAGTGGCCAACACCTGAGAGCATTGGAGAAGTCAGATCATTTCATGGATTAGCTATTTTCTACCAGAAGTTCATTAGAAATTTTAGTTCAGTATGCACACCTATGATAGAAACAATGAGAGGTGACATAAAGGATTTTAAATGGACATCAAGAGAAAATAAAAGTTTTGAATTATTGAAGTAGAAAGTGATAGAACAACCAGTGTTAGCATTACCAGATTTCAACAAAGTATTTCAAGTAGATTGTGATGCAAATGGAAATGCAATAGGAGTAGTGTTAAGTCAAGAAGGTAGACCAATAGCATATTTCAGTGAGAAGTTGAATGATGTAAGGAGAAGATATTCAGTTTATGATCAGGAATTCTATGGCATAATTCAAGCCTTGAAGAAGTGGAGACATTATTTGTTGCCTAAGGAATTTGTGTTGTATATGGATCATCAAGCTTTGCAGTATTTGAATAGTAAAGGGAAGTTGAATCAGAGACATTTGATATGGGTAGAGTTCATGTAGAGTTACACCTTTGTACTAAAGCATAGGAATGGAAAATCAAACAAAGTTGCAGATGCTTTGAGTAGAAGGAATTTGTTGACAGAGATGAGAGTTGAAGTATTAGATTTTGAAGAATTGAAGCACATCTATGAAGAATACCTTGATTTTACAGAACCATGGAAAGCATGTAAGGAACATATTGTGATAGATAGAAGTAAGTAGTTTGATTATTTAATTTTGGAGGATATGTTGTTCAAAGGAAACCAGTTGTGTATACCTAGGAGTTCAATGAGAGACAATTTGATCACAGAGAAGCACAGTGGTGGATTGGCAAGACATTTTGGAATTGATAAGACAGTAGCTTTGGTAAGTGAACATTACTTTTGGCCTTAGATATATAAGGATGTCGGGAAGTTTGTGCAGAGTTGTAGGATATTTCAAGTTGCAAAAGGAAGTAGTCAGAATACTAGGTTGTACAAATCTTTGTCAGTACCAGAGAGACCTTGGGAAGACATAAGCATGGATTTCATATTAGGATTGCCAAAGAAAAAGAGAGGACATGATTCTATATTTGTAGTGGTGGATAGATTTTTAAAGATGGAACATTTCATACATTGCAAGAAGACAATTGATGCATTATGTGGCTGACCTATTTTTCAAGGAGATTGTGAGATTGCATGGATTGCCTAAAAGCATAGTTTCAGATAAAGATACAAGAGTCATTAGATTCTTTTGGAGGACACTTTGGAAGAAGATGAAGACAGATTTGAAGTTCAGTTCAACATTTTATCCATAGACTGATGGATGGACAGAAGTGGTAAATAGGAGTTTGGGTAACTTGTTAAGATGTTTGGTTGGAGAGAAGGCAGGAAATTGGGATCTCATTCTATCATAAGTAGAGTTTGCATACAATAATTCAGTGAATAGGAGCACAGGAAAGACACCATTTGAGATTGTGACAGGAACTAACCCTAGAGGAGTAGCAGAGTTGAGAGACATTAATATGGAGAATAAGAGGAGTGCATAGGTAGAAGAATTTGAAGGACACATGAAGACAGTGCATAATCAAGTTAAGAAGCATTTGGAGGAGATGAACAACAAGTATAAGGAGCAAGCAAATGAGAAGAGAATACACAACAAATTTTTAGTGGGAGATGAGGTAATGGTATATCTGAGAAAAAAAATATTTCTAGTAGGGACATATAACAAGTTAAAGATGAAGAAGTTTGGACCATGTAGGATACTCAGGAAGTTTAGATTGGAGATTTTGCTCCAAAAAGGCAAGTCATTATCATATCATGCATATCTGTGTTGGAAAAAGGGAGAGAGAACAAGGTAAAGTTGTAGCTATGTAGCTTTAAAATGTTTTCAAATCTAAAATTAATAGCATGTGTAAATCTAAAAGTTACTTTCAATTTAGATGTTATAGTATTTCTCTAATTTAATCAATGTAGTAGAAGAAAATAGTTTGCAAGAAGAAGACAAGTATTTACATGGAGAAACCCCTAAGGGAAAAAACTCCACACCAAAGGTGTTTATGCTTGTATTAAATCTCTTGTGAAAGATTACATTCAATACTGAAATCCTTGGATTACTTGATGCACTTCAAAAGCTTCTTCAATCTTCAAACCTGTAAATACTTCAAAAATGCTTCTTGCTTTTTTCTCCTAAGTCAAAAAAGCTTCTTTCTTTTTTCTTCTAAGTCTTTTTACAAAACAATTCTCTGGAAAATGTATGGGGCTCATAATTAATTCAAAAGCTTCTTTAATTTGAGAGCTTCTTAATTCGAAAGCTTGAAACTCAAATTACAATAAATTGCAATTGATAACATAGAAACCAATGCTCATGTAAAAATCAAGTGCTTTAAATAGAGAAGACTGAAGTCAAACAAAGTCAAGCCTTCTGTTAACTATATGTCCTTGATGTGGGCACCCAAGTTTGTTCAAGTAAACTTTGCCAACATCAAATACATTTCCAAATAAAAGCAACAACATAAAGTCCTCAAATTGGGCGTCCAAGTTTGCCCAATCACTTTCTGTTAACTGAAGTGATCAACACACACCAATCTCATGCAAACAACATGCAAGATTGATGTTTGAATTACCTTGTTCTATACATTCAAGTGACATACAAACACTGGATTCAACATGCAACTAATACAAATTATCTGAAATAATGAGATGTACCATCCTGTAAGTTTCTAGAGTTGGAGTGTTCTACAAGTAATATTTTAAAATTGACATGCAAGCACATGCAACAACATGCAACTGATACCTATTACCTGAAACACTAAGATGTACCATCCTACAAGTTTCTAGAGTTGGAGTGTTCTACAGACAATCTCTCAAAACTAACATGTTGCAAGTATGAGCAGTAAGTGTTGTCATTGATGTCAACACCTAAGGCCAGCATCTAAGGAAGTTATTTGCATAAGTTTGAGAAAGTGTAAGAAGAATAGTGCAGTGTTTTGATCTGCATATCCTGTAGATTGAATATATTTGTCTGTAGTTTGGAAGTTATGTTAAGGGATGTCTGTAGTTGCTATGTTTCAAGTTTGAGCCTCCGATGTGAAGATTTGAGTGAGTTCTGTTCACCAGAGTAAAAACTAGTTTTCTCAGTATTCAATGGTGACAGGGAGAATATATTTTGTTCTGCATTTCTCTGCATTTAAGTTTTATGGTTTGCGGTTTTGGAATTGAGTCTAGAATGATGTTATGTGCCTTCAGCTCAAGTGGTTCATGATTTGGTGCTCCACAAGTGATATTTCCTTTATGACAGTGGTTGATAGTAATGTTTAAGTGCTTTGGTTTGAAGAATCTTCTGATATAATTTTTGGGGGTTATGTGGAAGTCCTTGATGATTGTAACATGCTTGTGGATGTATCTAGATCATGTTCCTACCTTTTGATTGGTCTGAAAAGTGTAATTTGGATCATGGATGAAGCGTGTTCCTAAAGGTCTTAGTGTTAACACCAGTTTTGGCTGACTTGGCTATTTTCACTACTTGTAATTATGCTTCAGAGTTTGTGATAGTGTGTTGTTGCATGGGAGATTGCATTTGAGTCCTAGCTAAGGCATGATGTGGTCTGTATTCATTCTTTTCCTTCATAAATCTGTTTAGGTCCAGACCTATTCTAATGTATGTGTGTTTGCCGACCTTGGAGATTGTTCCAATGGTTGATGATTGTAATGCTGACCTTGATGTTCATTCCAAGGTTGATGAACTGTATAAATACATGTAATGAAGTCATGAATAGGTGTGGAGTTGCGAATATGTGAAGATAAAGTGTAAATTGTAAAAGCAGAGCAGAGTAGAGGAGATGTATTGTGCTTCAATGGAACTAAACCTTGGCCTGGTGTAGATGCTACTATCTCAGTTCACCAACTTCTAGCAGTGAGACCCATCTTGTGGTAGTGATCTTTTTCATTTGAGTAGTGAGCTTTGGGTAGTGAGCCCTAAGGCAGTGAGCCTTTGATTTTTGGTATTATTATTACATATTATATTTTGAGCTAACACTCACCATGGTTTTTCCCTGCTTAGGGTTTTCTATGTAAAAAATATGGTGTCTCATGTGTCTCATGTGTGATTGTGCTTAATTTTTTGATTTCATGCTTTCATGGTTAAATCATAATAATAGTGATTAAGTGATTGATGTGTTGATGTTTATAAGAAGTTAAGTTTTTGGTGACAACTGATTCACCCCCCTCTTAGTTGTCTCAATTGGTATCAGAGTGAGGGTTCCTTGGAAGAAAGCTTAATAGCTTGAGGTAGATCTGGGATGGTGCATAAGAAGGTTTCTCTTGAAGACCTAGAAAGAATTGAAGAAGAAATCTGAGATCTAAGGAAGAATGTCAAAGAAGCAGATGAATGTATTAGAAAATTAAGAGAGCAAGTCAAGAAGTTCAAAGAAAAATATAAGGAGGATAGTGAATAATTGATATCAACAAATGAAACCTTAGATGATTTGAAAGTGGAAGTTGTAGAAAGAGCAAAAGTAGAAGAAGATCTAAATCTGTTGGTAAAAGGCAAATTAGAAGAATGTGCTAAGCTTGAAAAAGAAGTTGTGAATCTGAAGTCAGATTTGGAGAAGGCAAAGAGCTATGAAGAAAAGTTGAAGATAAGTTCTGCAAAGCTTGATGAGATGATTTCTAGTCAGAAGAGCCCTGATAACAAAGAAGGCTTGGGATTTAAGAAAGGTGAAAGTTCCAAATCAGGACAAATAGTGGATGCTGAAATCAAGAAGGACAAAGGCAAACATATCTAGAATCAAAGAAAAAGACTTAGAAGACCACCGGTCAGGAAACCAAATGCTCAAAGGTACCCTTGTTTCAATGGTTATTGTAATACATGCAATACATTTGGTCATAAGGCTACTCAATGTAGGAGCAGAGTGAATCAAAATGTTCCATCATTCTCTGGTCAGTGTTTCACTTGCAATAAAGTAGATCACAAAGCTAATGAATGCAAAAGTTAGATAAGGAATGGTTACAACAATGGAAGGAATGTTCAAACTTTCAAAGGTAACTGCTTTATATGCAATAAGTTTGGTTATAGAGCTAGTGAATGCAAAATTCAGATAAGAAGCAACTATAATAATGGAAGGCATGCTCAATCCTTCAATGTGAATTGTTTTGCATGCAATAGATTTGGACACAAGGCTAACCAATGTAGATCCAAGATGAATGAAAGGAACAATGGACAAAGAAATATTGTATGCTTCAATTGTAATAGGCCTGGACATATTGCAAGATTCTTTAGAAGCAAGAATATGAAGAAGGATAATCAAGCAGAGATGAAGAAACTGATAGAAAAGGTAGATTTGACAGAGATCAAGAAGGAGATGAACATGATTTGGGTTAAGAAGAAAGCACAGGAAGTCAAGGATAAGCCTGTACTGGTATTTGGTGTAGATGTTCCCTCCAGAAACTAAGATTAGAGCTTTGACTTAGGGGTAGTCTTATTGGAAATCTTTTCTCCCCTACCAAAGGATTGGTGTTGATGCCTTAGCATGATGATACAAGGTCAAAAACTAGCAACATAGGTTTAAGTTAGGACAAAGACTGTGTTTGGAAAGGATAAAGGAAGATTTATGTAAGTTTAAGAAGTATGTTATGAATATTTGAGTAGGAAAGAAGACATGTTATGAATTCTAGCTAAGTATCTATCTAATGAAATCAAGTTACAGTGTTCCAATAATTTGATCCGCATTGGTCCACTGTTGAATATAATGCTCTACATTTCTGGCATATGGTTATTGATCATTGGTTACATCTACATCCAGAAGTTTATTTGATTTTGATAATTGGCTTGAGAGTAATGAGTAGGAGAAGTTTAGGTTAACATAACACAATTGTTTCTAGTACAAAGTAGTTTTTATGATGATTGGAAGTATTTGATGAACTCATAGGCGAATGGACATGAATTAGATGGGTTTTCAAGTAGAAAAGAATATAAAGATGAAGAAAGTGCAGGTGAAGAAGCTCCGGAAAGGATTCCTAAGACCTCTAGGGTTTGTGCAGAAAACATCACAGTAAAGACCAGATCATTGGTGATGAGAGCAAAGGTGCATTGACAAAAAGAAGAATTACAAATGAATGGGTGAATCTCTATTTATTTTCCTAAGACAATTTCTAAAGCATGTAAAGATGAGTTTTGGGTCAAGGCAATGAAAGAAGGGATGATGCAAATAGAAAAGAATCAAACTTGGGAATTAGTCCCTAGACCTGCTGATAAGAATGTGATTGGAACTAAATGGGTTTTTAGAAACAAGATGAATGAAAGTGGAGAAGTAGTAAGGAACAAAGCAAGACTGCACACAAAGATTTCAAAGTGTACCATCTTCAATGGATGTGAAGTTTGCATTCTTGAATGGAGAACTGGAAGAAGAGGTTTACATTGAACAACCGAAAGGATTTTAGTCATTAGATCAAGGTGAATGGTGTGTAGATTGAAGAAAGCCTTGTGCAGACTAAAGCAAGCTCGTAGAGCTTGATTACTCAATCAAAAAAATGAATTTTCATTTCTCAGTCTAAGTATGTGAAAGAGTTGCCGAAGAAGATTGAAATGGAGGATTCTAAGCCAGTATGTACTCCTATGGTAACTAGTTGCAAGCTGAACAAGAATGATGAATCACCTAAGGCTGATCATAAAGAGTATAGGTCTATGATTGGAGGACTACTTTATCTAACCCATCCAAGACTGGATATAATACGTGCATTTTTCTTGTGGCAAGATTTTAAGAAGATCCTAGACAGTCACATGTGATGGCAATTAAGATAATCATGAGGTATTTAAAAGGCACTTCAGACTATGGATTGTGGTATTCCAAAGATATTGATTTCACTCTTAGTGCTTATACAGATGCAGATTGGGCTGGAGATGCTGATGACAGAAAAATTACAAGTGGAGGTGCTTTCCTCCTAGGTAACAGATTGGTTTCATGGTTAAGCAAGAAGCAAGAATCAGTTTCTTTGTCTACTACAGAAGTAGATATTATTACTACAGCATGTTGTTGTACTCAAGTGCTATGGATGAAGTAAACATTTCAAAGAATCCAGTGATGTATTCAAGAACAAAGCATATATCTATAAGGTATCACTTTTTGAGAGAAAAGGTAACAGAGAATAAAGTAAAGATGGAATATGTGTCTACTAAAGATCAGATTATAGACATTTTTACAAAGCCTCTGCCTAAGGATACTTTTGAGTATCTTAGGGAAAAATTAGGGGTTATTACTCCTCCTACTCTAAACTAAGATGCATGGGAAGTGCATCAGTCGAGTGGTGCCCAAAGTCTTATTCTTTGATTTGGATTGATGTTTTGGAGGCTACCTCTTAGGGGGAGTAGGTAGATGTTGCTGATATGAGTTCCTGATAAAGAGCAGTAAGTGTTACTGATAGGGGGAACAGTGTAGTATCAATAAGATCTAAATTGAGCCTTGATAACTAAAGAAAGAGAAAAGTTTTGGCACCCTTTTCCATTGATGTCAAATGGAGAGAGAAGTTCATGTGAAAAACCTAAGGAGAAAGCTGTAGCCAGAGAAAGCATAAAGTAAGGGAGAGCAAAGAAGCACAACAAGTTTGTTTGTCTTGATGGTTTTTCACATCATGTGTTGCCATAAATGACAAAGGGGGAGATTTTTGCAAGTATGAGTAGTAAGTGTTGTCATTGATGTTAACACCTAAGGTCAGCATCTAAGGAAGTTATTTGGATAAGTTTGAGCAAGTGTCTGAGAAGAACAATGCAGTGTTTTGCTCTGCATATCCTGTAGATTGAATATCTATGGCTATGGTTTGGAAGTTATGTTAAGGGATATCTATAGTTGCTATGTTTCAAGTTTGAGCCTCCAGTGTGAAGATTTGAGTGAGTTCTGTTCACCAGAGTAAAAACTATTTTTCTGAGTATTCAATGGTGATAGGGAGAATGTTTTCTACTCCGCATTTAAGTTTTATGGTTTTTAGTTCTAGAATTGAGTTCAGAATAATGTTATGTGCCTTTAGTTCAAGTGGTTCATGATTTGGTGCTCTGCAAGCGATCTTTCCTTTATGACAGTGGTTGATAGTAATGTTTAAGTGCTCCTTTTGAAGATTCTTCTGATAGAATATTTGGGGGTTGTACAGAAGTCCTTGATGATTGTAACATGTTTGTAGATGTCTCTAGATTGTGTTCTTGCCTTTTGATTGGTTCACAAAGTGTAATTTGGATCATGGATGAAGCGTGTTCCTAAAGGTCTTAGTGTTAACACCAGTTTTGGTCGACTTGGTTCTTTTCACTACTTGCGATTATTCTATGGAGTTTGTGATAGTGTGTTGTTGTGTGGGAGATTGCATTTGAATCCCAGCTAAGCCCTGATGTGTTCCACATTCATTCTTTTCCTTCACAAATCTGTTTAGGTTCAGACCTATTCTAATGTATGTGTGTTTGCCAACCTTGGAGATTGTTCCAATGGTTGATGATTGTAATGCCGACCTTGATGTTCATTCCAAGGTTGATGAATTGTATAAATACATGTAATGAAGTCATGAATAAGTGTGGAGTTGTGGAGATGCGAAGATAAAGTGTAAATTGTAAAAGTAGAGTAAAGCAGAGGAGATGTATTGTGCTTCAATGGAACTGAACCTTGGCATGGTGTAGATGCTACTATCTTAGTTCACCAACTTCTGGCAATGAGCCCCATCTTTTAGTAGTCTTTTCATTTGAGCAGTGAGCTCTAGGAATTGAGCCCTAAGGTAGTGAGCCTCTGATTTTCATTATTGTTAAATTACATATTATATTGTGAGCTAACACTCACCGTAGTTTTCCTTGCTTAGGGTTTTCCACGTAAAAAATATGGTGTCTCATGTGTTGAATGTGTGATTCTGCTTAAGTTTCTGATTTCATGCTTTCATGGTTAAATCATAATAACAATGATTAAGTGATTAATGTGTTGATGTTTATAAGAAGTTAAGTTTTTGGTGACAATTGATTCACCCCCCTCTCAGTTGTCTTATACATTTCAACATGACATGCAACAACATGCAAGATCATATAACTAACATGCAACAATATGCAAGGTCATACAAGTCCATAGGAGTGACATGCAACAACATGCAAGCACATGCAAGTGACATGAAACAACATACAAGGTCATGCAAGTCCATAGGAGTGACATGCAACAACATGCAAGCACATGCAAGTCCATAGGAGCAACATGCAAGAACATTCAAGTAACATGCAACAATATGCAAGTGGCATGCAACAACATGCAAGTGACATGCAACAACATGCAAGTACATGCAAGTAACATGTAAAAAACATGCAAATCCATGCAAGGTTTTTTGACCTCATGCAAGTAATATCCAATTCATGCATCTCTAATACTTTAGTTAACTCCAACATTATATACATGCAAGGTGTCTCAACATTATCCACTCATGTACATAAAAAAGAACATCTCCAAGTCTAAATATAAGTCCCCATCAAAAGGGGACGCCCAAGTTTAACTCCAAGTTACTAGGAGTTATCAAACTCTCAAAATAGACGTAGGAGAAGTCAACAAAGTCTTCATGGCCCCCACTCTAAAAATGGATGCCCAAGTTTGACCTTATCAATTAGGAATTGATTGGAAAAGTCAAAGTGATATAATTAATAAATAATTAATCTCTCAAAGTCCTTATGTGTTGGGGAACACATTCCAAGAACTTTGGAGACACATGAATTGGTTAGGATTGTAAGTTAATGACAACTTATCCCAACATTCTCCCACTTGACATTATACATTGCAATAACCCTAAATGATATAATCAAACTTTAAATCACAAGGAAAAACATCCCTAGCCATCAATGTACCATTGATTCTTCAACATGCTTTTGTGCTGCAATAAGATACTTGCAAAAGAAACCATGATAACCATCATCTCAAACAAGAAATCCTCACATCATGTCACCCATGATAAGCAAGAAACAAGCCAAGGTGAAACATATCAATTGTCATTAAAACTTGCACCAATCTCACATGAACACAAGCATCAAATCATATGACAACATAAGACTCTAAGTGTCTACCACACTCATACCAAATGGAAAAGCAACCACAACAAGTTGCTAGCTCATCCAAAATATCATACCTCAAAACTAGGGTAAATAAACCATCATAGGTAGAACTCCATGCCATCAACATACCAATCCAAAACTGCAATCAAGTCCCTATAAAACAATCCTGCTAATCATCCATCTTCCTATCTCAAAGCAACATACCAAGGTACAAATGACCAAAGACAAGGCCAATAAACAATATATGCAATAACATTGAACGAATATGTGGATATTGATAGTCCACATTGAAGTCTTCAATGCAACCAATGGGTAAAGATAGCCCACTAAACCTACACAACTCGTAGATCCCAATAGTGAAACATGCAAATTCATCTTCACATAAATAACCTGCAAACTAAGACAACCAAGAAGATATCGTTACAATAAAGAGCATACATATCCAAGAACTCCCACTGCATGGGTAATGTCAAATCTAAAAATAAGATTATGGCATTAACAAATCCTCCTATAGCACTTGTCTTAGACGAATTGACTAAATCCTCTACCATATAGTGTCAAAACATATAATGATATGCATAAAACATCTCTCATTACCAATCTCTAAATAAATCTCCCAAGTCCTCTTAACCAATGAAGAAAAAGATCAAGGAGCTACCAAATTATTGTTAACAACAATAACACTTGACTCCAATACAAACCTCAACTCCATAAACATGAGAACCTTTAAGAAGAAGACAATATACCAGGAAAGAGAGAACCTGTAAAATCATACCATGTCTTTATACCACACTAACCTGTGCCAAACTATGTAAAGTATAATTTCTTTCAACACTCCCAAACTGAAAAGGTATCAACATCTAACGTCCAAATTATGATGAAAACATGACAGCAATACATGTTAACCTCTCACTGAAAGTAGATCAAACTAGCCAAACATTCCAACAACAAAGGGAATAAGACAAAAAACCACAAACCCTTTCTGTACCTCTCCAAAACAAATCCTCATAACTAGTTTCATAGCTCAAGATCAAATAGTAATGAGAACAACAGAAATCCATAAACCCATGCATCTACTTCTCAACAATCCTTTTCAAGACTAGTGTAAAAGAGAAGACAAGATACATATAAAGAATGCATCTAATAATTAAGTGGGCAACACCTTTTAGATCATTTACCTGCCAAGTAGACCAAGAGTGGGATACACTATTTTCCTTGCATATAACACCAAGCAATAATAGCTTATAATAAAGACAATCTTCTTATAAGGTCTATAATGGACTCACATCCATTTCCAAGTGCAGGCTTCTTGGTCCTTTTGTTGACATCTCATAATGAGAAATCTTTCGAACACATATCTCTAAGTTCAAGAGATATCAAGCCTCACGCAAGTCTCTCTAGTATCCATGAGTTTTCAACAATCAATCCATGCCAACTTCAAATGCAATCTACACAATCATGAAACTCCAAGAAAATGATTAATACTTCAAAACCAAAGAGAACTAACCAAACCATTGTCAAAATTCCAACTCTAGAATCAGAAATATATCATGACATCATGATCTAACATCTTCTCAAAAAGAAGATCATATGCTCCAATGAACATATTCTGGTCCCAAGAGCACCTGTATCATGCCAAAAGAGCACCTGTATCATGCCAAAAACACTAACTCATGATTAAGAGTGCATCATGACATAATAATATACATCCTCTAAAACAAGGATCATATATCAAAAACTTATAAGTTATAAACTCAACACCTCACCAAAAACTCCAAGAGTCCTCCATGGAAAACCAAGATGTCAACACCTCTTCAAAAACATGAATATCTAGCATCCTCTGCCAATAGAACCAAAAGCACCAATGAACCTTTACTATAAACTAAAGGCATAATCCAAGAGCTTTGTTGATGATTGTATTAACACAGTCATAACAATTAGTTAAAATTCACATAAAATGAACCTAACTGACTTGAAAGATATGAAGGAATTGATTAAAATTCGCTTAATCCCAAGTTTAATATGGTCAGGTCTTGACTTGTTAGGCAAATTCAGTAGGTTGATGTGAAGTTGTAATGTTCAAGGGGCCTTACGTGATTTAGGATTTCTTAATGGTTTACTGGGCTCAAACTATACAAAAGATCATAAATTTCATCATTTTTTATTCATTCTTTTGCATAAAAGTGTTACTATGTTGCAAAGCTTTTACTGATTTTTCTTGAATTATTGTAGCTTTCTTCTCTTCAGTATTATGAAAACTGTCTACTTTTAACTCTGTTGTTTATGCTTTTCAAATATGAGACATATTTCCTTCAAATTTCTGTGTTTTAGGCTAAGTATCTTCAGATGGGTTGGGAAAAGTTAGAAAGATCTATACTAAACTTCATTCAATCAAATAAAAGGATCTAGTTGTTCTGTTATGCACTTTGTAAATCATATAGTAACTTGATCAAATCCACAGACAAAAACCTTAAATGTAAGTTCTGAGCATTTTCACAAACATACATTTAAGATTGCAAGCTCTAAGAGAAAATGTTTCAAACACAATGAAGGGCAAGAAAACACTCAGAAGATAGATGCAGAATTCTAGATTCAATTGTATTAGAAACAGACAGTCATGTAAGATTTACAATGTCTGAATGACTCTTAGCTTCATTGATCAAATTATAGAAAACTTACAAGCTTTAGAGATATAGCAAGGAGGCAAGATGTTCCGCATGCTCCTTGTTGTAGACACATGCGACCTCCTTCTATTTCTAAACTAAAAGGTCCCTCCTTTCTAAATGTTATGCTAAGCGCTACTTTTACAAATCCTTGCTGCTACAAATCCCTATGTAGCCCCTGTGTAAAGTTTTACTGTGTAAAGAGGCACAATATATAGACTTTGATTGCCCTCAATACAGCTCAAAACCCTAGTTTAAACCCTGGTTCAAACCTCTAGTTACAACAATAAATGTTGGAGAACAAGTCTCCCAAAATATCTCTAAACATACATCAAATTTGGGCGAGAAATATGTCCTTCTGGAAACCCTAGCAGCTCAATAATAACTTTTGTTGTCTGCTGCAATGATGTCTTCAGTTGCATTTTGTCCTCATTAATGAAGACCTCTTGACTTCCTCACCCCGTCATCCTTATCTTCTTCTGCTCCTGAGATCGGATCTCCTTTCCATGATGTCATTGTCATCAAGTTTCAGTTCCTCCTTCAACTGTACACCTGCAAAAATAGACCAGCAATAAATACTTATTTCATCTAATAAACCTGTAGGAAGATAAACATTTACTAAATCCAGTCATGACTGTGTGAATGCAGAAATCGGGCCCCAAATCTATGAAAAAACGCGGGTTAAATGCATATATAATGCTAAAACCAGTCGGGTCAACCATTGTTGACCAGAACATGCATTCAGGCCCTAAATCAGCCCCGAAATTTCATCGCTTCACTTTCCCGCTCGTTTCTTTGTTTAAACCTTTGTATTTTTTAATATACAAGCTGGGCGTGATACATTCGATACATCGGATTTGAATCCGCTTTAAATTTTGGCTTGTATGTATGCAATGCATATCGTAATGTATCCTTGATATACAAGCCGGATTTGATACAATGTATACATCGAATTCTAATTTCTTTAGGATTCCAGCTTGCATGCTTACAAGAATGTATGCTTTGAAACATATATACAAGTGCGGTCATATACATGGACTTAACTCAATTTCATAATGTTTCGGCTCCGCACAATGTATAAATGCACTGTATCTTTTAGATATTCAATTCGGACGTGATACAAGCATTTAATCAGATTTTACTTTTTTTTTTTTTTATTCCACATTGTATGCACTACCCAATGTATGTATTAATATACAAGTCTGAAGCATTGTTTATATCAGATTTAAAACCCCTCACAAATCCGCCTTGTATGCATTGAAATGTATGTATTAAAATACAAGGTGCAAAATATACAAGGACCTTTCGTTATTTCATAGCTATTTCAGGTCCGCCCCTTGTATCTCTGCATTGTATGTTTTGGAATGTATGTATATCGAAACATACATACAAGTCGAAACATACAAAGACTTAATTCTCCTTAATAAATGTTTCGGATCCACCGCTTGTACATTTCGATGCATATCGGCTTTGTATGCAAGATACATACAAAGCACAAACATACATTGAATTAACTCTTTTTAACTTTCTTTTGCATCCGTGGCTTGCATAATGTCTTTGTATATCCTCAATATACAAAGCACAAAATATGCAATAACCTAACCATGTTTAATAACTTTTCGAGTCCGCGCGATGTATATAGCCCTGTTCATCTTACCTTGTATGTTTTGACCTACCAAACATACAACATGAGATACATGCGACGAAACTCAAACATTCCTTCATTTCAACTCTAAGCCATTTTGGGTCCACCTTGTATGTATTAAAATGCATGTACTAATATACAAGGCGCGAAATATACAAAAAAGTCAAATGCATATGCAACCCGAAATGCAAAAAATGGCTAAGTATAAAACAAACCCTTTGCATATACAAACGACCTTGTATATGAACAACGATATACAAATGCCTTGGTATACAAGCGCCCTTTGTACATTTTACCAAAATGATCATAACTTGCAAAATATGGCAAATTTTAAGATGGTTCAAAAAGCAACCCTAGCTCATTTTTCACAAGGAATCCAACCATATCATGCCCTAGTATTGAAAATGTATTTTTCCTCTAGTTTTAACAAAGTTTGCAATTTTAACCCCCCTTTTCCCTTTACCACCACACAAAACAGCACATAGAAGCAAAAAGCAAAAAACACAGCAGGGGTCCTCATTTTGCTAAGGGGTAAAATGGGGCATGTTGTGAACATCACAACAACTAGCAACCAAACAAAACAATTAAATTCAAAGCATTTAAGAAAACAAAATAAAATAAATCCATAACTTCCAACTATCTTTCCTACAAATTATTATTCAACTTGAGACCTAAGGTATTCAATAAGGGTGCATGAATTTTTTATTTTTAGTTTAAGTGTGTGCACGTGATTAATTATCCTCATCTTGAAGATCAGTTGAACAAACCAGTGACTGATATTAGCCTACGTAGTTGAGGATATTCCCTTAGAGCCGACTGGATAGAGCCTTGCTGCCAGCGAGCGTCTATAGCCCTGGCAAGGTTATTGTTACAATTCTCCTAAGTAGAGCCCCACTACCAGCGAGCATCTATAGCCCCGGTAGAGTTACTTAGATGGCTTAATCTGGATTTTCAGTATAATCTGCTTTATTTATTTATTTATTTTATTTATATTTGATAGAAATTTTTCATGAGATGATGCAATTGTAACTTCATGTTGCAAGGAATGGTCATTTGCTAGAATTAAGCTGAGAATTGTAATGGTAGCAAGGGTGACCTCAGATTTTTCACCTAATAACTAGACTGGTAGGTTCAACAAATCCAAGGATTTTAGGTGTGTCATCGTGAGAAACATCCCCTGAATTTTCAATCACTATTATGGAATACAAAATTTCAGAAGCTAAACAACTCTCTACATTCATGACAGTTACAACAAGTTATGCCTAAATTGCAAATGATTGACTTGAATATTCTGAGTTTTATACTATTTTCAATGGTTGTTAGCTTGCTCCTTAATAATCTAAAGGAAAACAAAGATCCCTACTGAGGAGACAACAACAAACCAACAACAGACTATACAAGAAAAACAAAAACAAAGCAAAAGAAAAACTGTACAAACAACAAAACAAAAACAGAACAACAAAACAGAAAGAAACAAAAAAAAAACTATACAAGCAACCAACCTACAAGAGGAAACAACAAAAGAAAATTATACACTACTTACACTATATTACACAAAATATGGACTGTCCTTTTACCTCAAGCCTAGAAGTAGTATTTCAAATGTTGGCCATTAACTGGTAATGGTACATCCTCCCCAGTCAAGGTCTTGAGTCTAAATGTGTTGTCTCCTATTATTTCTGAGACTTGTAATGGACCTAACCATAGTTTGTTGAATTTTCCATGACTCCCCTTCTTTTCATGTGCTTTATCCCAGCACAGCACTAAGTCTAATATCCTAAATGTTTTGACTCTTGCCCTCTTCTCAAACCACCTCTTAACTACTGCTTGGTGTTTGGCAAATTTTTCGATGGCTTGACCTCTTTTCTCGTCTAGTTGTAGCATTTGTACTATCCTGGCTTCCCTATGATTATCAAAGCCTAGATACTCATTGGTAAACTTCTAGTTTGGTATTCTCAGATTTACTGGAAGTATGGGATTAGTCCCATAAACTAAATGATAAGGTGCACTGCCTAAAGCTATTTTTTTAAACTTGGTCCTATCTACCCACAATGCATATTTTAACAAGGTATTCCACTCTCTAGGACTCTTTACAATTAGCTTCTTGATTATATCTAATATTTTTTTTTGTAGACTCAGCTAATCCATTACCTTGAGGGTAATAATTTGAAGAAAACTTTAAAACAATCCCACATTCAAACATCCATTTAGAAAATTTCAGAGAAGAGAAAGCAGAGCCGTTGTCACATACCAATGAATAGGGAGTTCCAAACTTGGTTATGATGTTTTCTTCAAGAAAGTTGATAACTACCTTAGTCATGGAGAACTTGCAACATGTGGCCTCAGTCCACCTTGTACAGTAGTCTGTCACCGTCAGTATGAAATTGTGTCCTGCAGAAGATGGAGGATTAATGACTCCAATAAAATCTAAGCCCCATTGTGCAAATGGTCTTGATTCAATCATAGGTTGTAATGGGTTGGCCTGATTTCTTCCCTTATCTGCTGTAGTTTGACAGGTGTGGCAACTCTTAATGTGACTCTCAATATCTTTGAACATCGTGGGCCAGTAGTAGCTTGCTCTCAATATTTTGTGTGTTGTAGCTAGATGGGAACCATGGCTAGTTCCGTACTTGTCATGCAGTTCTGTCAACACCTTATCCACCTTAGCTCTGTTTAGACATCTCAAATAAATTCCATCTTGGTTCTTCCTAAATAGAAGACCTCTCTGCACCATATACTTTTGTGCTTTAATCTTCAAAGCTCTCCTCTAAGAAGCTTTCATCCTACTTGGGTACTTTCCAGATATCAGAAAAGTGTTTAAATCGCCATACCAGTCTGATGTGTTATGGGAATTCAGTATATACTGTTGTTTTATCAAATCTGGGTCTGTGTTCGCTATTGTTTGCACCAATGCCTACCCTCTGACCAGCTTCATGGGAATGATTTCCATGTCGAACTCTTGCAGCATGGTGATCCATTTGGCCCTCTTTTCCCCAGATTTGTTCTGTATCAACAACATCTTTACTGATGCGTCTGGCACTATGGCTTTGATCTGGCTGCACAAAATATAATGCCTAAATTTCTTCACGGCCCTCATTAGTGCGAATGCTTGTCTCTCGATATCTAGTTATTGTAGCTGTGCATCCTTCAGCGGTGCGCTCATAAAAGCTATGGGCTTTTCTTCATTATGTACACCCTTCTGTGTTAAGGTAGCGATGACTGAATGGGAGGATGCAAAGGAATATATGTAAAATGGCCTTGTGTAGTCTGGGCTTGTCAGTACAGGGGCGTCAGAAATGGCCCTTTTGATATCTTTGAATGCAGCCCTAGCCATAGGTGTCCACTCTATTTGCACATCTTTCTTCAACATGGCATTCAACGGCTGCACGATTTCTGCAAAACCCGTGATGAACTTCCGAACAAAGTTAATTTTACCAAAAAATGATTTCAACTCTTTCCTAATATTTGGTATTTGCAAATTTTTTATTGATTCTATTCTATCTGGGTCGATTGATATTCCAGTTTCAGAAATGACATGCCCTAGTAATTTACCTTCAGTTACTCCAAATGAACATTTCTTAGGGTTAAGGGAAATTCTGTACCTCTCACATCACTCAAGTATTTTCCTGAGATCTTCAGCATGAGTGGATGCATCCTTGGAATACACAGTCAGATCGTCCATATACACAACAATGCATTTACCTGCTAACCCATGGAACACAATGTCCATGGCTCTCTGAAAAGTGGCACCTGCATTGATCAGACCAAAGGGCATTCTCCTATATGCATAATTTCTCCATTTACAAGTGAAGGTGGTTTTTAATATGTCATCTCTATCAATTAAGACCTGGTTATAGCCCGAGAAACCATCTAAAAAAGACATCATCTTTGCCTTGTTCACTGCTTGCAGCACTTCGTCTATTGGAGGCAGAGGATAATTATCCTTTTCAGATGCTTTGTTCAAATTTCTAAAATCTACGCATAACCTGATGTCTCCATTTTTCTTCCTTATTGGTACTAGGTTAGCCACCCAGGTTGAATGTCTGGCTAGGAAAATTATTCTGGTAGACAATAACCTCTTTACTTCTTCAAAGATTAAAGGCTCTAAAATGGCATTCATAGGCCTTTGTTCCTAAGTTGTATGGATCACACTTACCTCCCTCTATTTTAGGCAAGTCCTTCTATTTTACTACTCGATTAAGGTCAAAGATTTGCTCTAACTCAATTACTCCTTTGGGTAAGAAGTTACCTTTTAAGTTGATTATATCCTCTTCGTCCCATGTTATCTTAGGCCTTTCTTGTTCGTCAATGATTTGAGCCTCAAATACCTCATCACAAGTCATAAAATCAATAATTTGCTGATCCCCTCCAAATACCTAAAAGTTTGTAACATTGTCTGGGATACTAGGAACATTAACTAATTCAACAGCAAATCACCTCAATCCTAATAGTGTCAAAGGTTCTAGTGTGCTAGCAGCAACTCCTAGTGCATCCGGTCTATGGTTCAGTTTTCTAGGGATATGCTCTATGTTGAAAGCATCAAATGAATCTATTAAACCCCATACCCTATGTCTGTAACAAATCATTTTCTTGTAATTACATGCATACAGTTTCCTTACTTGTTTGACTACTAGTTCAGAATTTGAAAATACCTTAATCATTTTCACCTTTTTCTTGACTGCCATGACAAGTCCCAAAATTAAGGCTTCATATTCAGCAATATTGTTAGTACAGAAAAACTGCAGTCTATATGCTGCTAGATATGATTTACCCTGAGGATCTATGAGTTCAACACCTGCACCCACACCCTATTTTGATTTGGACCCGTCACATTTTAGTATCCACATGCCATCTTTACTTTTCTGACTTTTTACCTTGGCATGCTTTGTCCCTTCTATCATTTATGAGGTGTTGGCCTGTTTATTCATGGGTATTTCTGTTTGGTCAACTTGTATATGTGTATTTTTAGCTTGTAAATCAGAAAGATAACTACCCTTGTCCTTTATTCCTTTTCCTAAATTTGAAACCAAAGCATCCATATTACTTTGAAAGTATCTCTGTGGTTGATCAGGATTCACATTTCCCTCTTGCAGTCCTACTCTCTTTGTACATTTTTTGTATTCATATTCAATGATGTCCTTGCACATTCTACAACTCTCCTTAGAATGTGGCCTATCGTGAACTCTACACATGTGCTTATACAGTTTACATTGGACTGGCAGATTTTGTTTAATGCACTGTTCCATCTCTTGTCTAATGGCATGACCAAATTTGTTCATTGCACTATTTTCTTCATCCAAAGAATTTCCATCAGATTCAATGAATAATGCTGTCTCACTGCTGGCATGTTTTTGTCTAAAGTTTAACACCATGATCTCTTCAATTTGTACCCCATTGTTAGTAGTCATATAAACACCAGGTTCAACAGCAGCATATAATATTTCATTAGTTTAATTATACTCTGTTATCATATGTTTCATCCTGGGTTCTGCCTCTATTCTAATTTGGTTTGGGACACCTCTCCAAGGTAGCCACATATGCAAGAAATTAGTGGCCATATATCCATTTAATGTCTTGGACCAATCCCTACTTAGCAACATTCCATAATTTATGGGTATATCCACTATTTGAATGTCAATGAATTGGCTTACCCTAGGGTCTGAAGCTAATTACATCTGAATGTTCATTAGTTCTCCTATCACACTAACCTCAGTTTTATCTAATTGTGTGACAACCTTGGCAGACTTGGTGGGGGTCAGCCCTAGAGTTTTACATATCCCTAAGGGCATTACATTGGCTGACGCACCAGAGTCCACCATGCAATTGTGTACGTTCTTCCCATATAATCTAACAGTTAGCAAGAAAGGAGGAGCATCCTTCTTATCAGCATACATTACTACATTTGTATTGGAAGGGTGCTCAACTTTCTTACCCTTCTCTTTAGGCGGTGAATCTCTATTAGGAACAGCTATATCAATAGCAACCTCATCTATCCTAGATGTATCCAGAGATTTTATAAAAGCATTTTTGATCCCTAGGGTTTTCAATAATTCATTCAGAGGTATACTGATCTTAATTTTCTTTATTTCCTCTGACAAGTAACTCATTAATCTTGTTGTCTCTATTGTTTCAATTTTACTTGTTTGGACCTTTTGTACTGTTGTTCCACTATTTGTATGATGATTAGCTTTAAGTATGGCGAGATTGTTGCTAGCATTCTGATCTGGGGGTGTATTGAAGTTGTTAGGAGGGATGGAAGTGGTGAAGGTCCTCCTGGCCTAGTGTTGTTCCTTAAATTGTAGGTGTGGTTTTTATTTGTTTGCTGAAAATCCTGCACCTCTTCTGTTTCAGTCAATACTTCATTCTTAGTTTCGAAGGGAAACTGAAAATAATTTAACACAAAGGCAGATTCAGGATAAAGATTTTCACAGAAATATGGTTCATCTTCTAACAATTCATCCTCTTCCTCTTCTGTAGTTGCAAAGGTAAAGGTTTCTAAAACTAAAGTTGTATCATACCCTGAGGGTACTACCTCATTGCCCTTGGGAATGAGAAATTCAGAAGTAGGAGGTTGCACATCTATATTAAATATGCTGGCTGCTAAATGGAACTGTGGACAGTCAAGCTTAGCATGGGCATTGGTATTGTGAAATCTGCACCAATTTTTTAGTGATGTATTGGCCATTTGGATGCCAACTGTTTGTTTTGCATCATGATTATCTGTATTCTCAAAAGGAGAAGCTAGAGTACCATTGTTTGGTCTAGTGTTCCATGCTTTGGGTGGCTTGGGCTGATTATGATTTTTGTTATTGTTACCCTAGGCCCTATTGTCTATCACTGGCCCTTTATTTTGCATTGGTTGCCCTTGGTTATGACCCTGATGCTGATTATAGTTTTGGCTTTGATTTGAATATTGGCCTTGGTTATTATTTTGGATATGGTTCTAATTGTAGTGCTAATTTTGATTTGAATTATAGTTCTAATTTTGGCCTTGGTTATAATTCTAATTTTGATTGTATCCCTGGTTGCCTCTTCCATAGAGATTCTCATTTCTTAGTTGTGTCACTTCGGTGGTTAATATTTTCAAGTGTACAGTGATCTCTTTGATTTCTTTCCTTTCTTCTTGTGCCTTTACCACAGCTGTGTCTCTAGGAGGTCAGAAGAAAGGCTAACCATTATTCTGACTGTTATTAGTAGTGTTACCCGTATAAGGGGCTATAGCTTGGATTGGGGTAGGACTATACACAGGTGTGTATGTAGGAACCAGATTTAACAAAGGAGTGTGATGCATAGGGGCTCCATTCCAAGGCTGTGCCTAATTTTGCACCCCAAAATTTCCTCCATTAACAAATGGACTATAAGTTGTATGCCTCATCTCTTGGTTTACTGAGGCTGCCTCTTTATAGGCTTTGGATATTGAATCTATGTCAGGTTTTCTTTTGAGAAACATAGCAGTTAAAGGATCCAAGGTAGCATAGTACATAGCTAACAAGGTATCATCATCCACGGTGTAAGGGTCTACCAACCTAGAGTAGGCCTTCTGGAATCTATCATTGAAATTATCAATCAACTCTCCTTCACCTCTTTTTATGGTAGCTAATTTGTGATACAAGACACAAGGATCAATAGGTCCTCTAAATCTAGATACAAATGCCTCTTCCATAAGTGACCAAGAAGAAACATAGCCATTGGGTAAGTTTACATACCAGTTAGAGGCCATAAAGCATGCCTCCTTGAATATTCTAATATGATCTTTTGGATCCTGATGTAACTGGTATTTTAGACATATCTTCTCAGGATTTTTGGGCATCTCATGATAATCAACAAACGCTATGGGAGAATGAACATTGAAATAAGCCATTCTAGGTGCTTGTGCCTGACCTGGACCTATAGGAATACCTGTATTTACTAGTGGGATAGGACCTTTAGGAGTACCTGAACCAAGATTTAAAGATCTGAATGCAGAAATATCAGGACTCACAATGTTATGGATAGGATAAGGTGATCCAGGAGGTGTGTTGGATGAGTCTGGACTGGGTGAGTTATTTTAGGGTTCCAGATCAAAGGACTCTTACTTCACCTTATATCAGGTAATTGCACAAATATATCCCCTGAACTAGATTTAGATCTAGTCACTCTACTGTTGTTATGAGCCAACTCTACTTGAAACAAGTCCTAACTCAAACGAGGCCCTCCTTCTAGCGCTAGGAAAACTATTAATGATTGTTTTAACACAGTCATAACAATTAGTTAAAATTCACATAAAATGAACCTAACTGACTTGAAAGATATGAAGGAATCGATTAAAATTCGCTTAATCCCAAGTTTAATATGGTCAGGTCTTGACCTGTTGGGCAAATTCAGTAGGTTGATGTGAAGCTATAATGTTCAAGGTGCCTTACGTGATTTAGGATTTCTTAATGGTTTACTAGGCTCAAACTATACAAAACATCATAAATTTCATCATTTTTATTCATTCTTTTGCATAAAAGTGTTACTATGTTGCAAAGCGTTTAATGATTTTTCTTGAATTATTGCAGCTTTCTTCTCTTCAGTATTATGAAAACTATCTACTTTTAACTCTGTTGTTTATGCTTTTCAAATATGAGACATATTTCCTTCAAATTTCTGTGTTTTAGGCTAAGTATCTTCAGATGGGTTGGGAAAAGTTAGAAAGATCTATACTAAACTTCATTCAATCAAATAAAAGGATCTAGTTGTTTTGTTATGCACTTGTAAATCATACAGTAACTTGATCAAATCCACAGACAAAAACCTTAAATGTAAGTTCTGAGCATTTTCACAAACATACATTTAAGATTGCAAGCTCTAAGAGAAAATGTTTCAAACACAATGAAGGGCAAGAAAACACTCATAAGATAGATGCATAATTCTAGATTCAATTGTATTAGAAACAGACAGTCATATAAGATTTACAATGTCTGAATGACTCTTAGCTTCATTGATCAAATTACAGAAAACTTACAAGCTTTAGAGATACAACAAGGAGGCAGGATGTTCCACATGCTCCTTGTTGCAGACACAGGTGACCTCCTTCTATTTCTAAACTAAAAGGTCCCTCCTTTCTAAATGCTACGCTAAGCGCTACTTTTACAAATCCTTGCTGCTACAAATCCCTATGTAGCCCCTGTGTAAAGTTTTACAGTGTAAAGAGGCACAATATATAGACTTTGATTGCCCTCAATACAGCTCAAAACCCTAGTTTAAACCTTGGTTCAAACCTCTTGTTACAGCAATAAATGTTTGAGAACAAGTCTCCCAAAATATCTCTGAGCATACATCAAATCTAGGCGAGAAATATGTCCTTCTGGAAACCCTAGCAGCTCAATAATAACTTATGTTGTCTGCTGCAATGATGTCTTCAGCTGCATTTTGTCCTCATTAATGAAGACCTCTTGACTTCCTCACCCCTTCATCCTTATCTTCTTCTGCTCCTGAGATTTGATCTCCTTTCCATGATGTCATTGTCATCAAGTTTCAGTTCCTCCTTCAACTGCACATTTGCAAAAATAGACTAGGAATAAATACTTATTTCATCTAATAAACCTGTAGGAAGATAAACATTTACTAAATCCAGTCATGACTATGTGAACACAGAAATCAGGCCCCCAAATCTGTGAAAAAATGCGGGTTAAATGCATATATAACGCTAAAACTAGTCAGGTCAACCATCGTTGACCAGAAACATGCATTCGGGCCCTAAATCGGCCCCAAAATTTCATCACTTCACTTTCCTGCTCGTTTATTTGTTTAAAACTTTGTATTTTCTGATATACAAGCCGGGCGTGATACATTAGATACATCAGATTTGAATTCACTTTAAATTCTGGCTTGTATGTATGCAATGCATATCGTAATGTATCCTTGATATACAAGCCGGATTTGATACAATGTATACATCAGATTCTAATTTCTTTAGGATTCCGGCTTGCATGCTTACAACAATGTATGCTTTGAAACATATATACAAGCACAGTCATATACATGGACTTAACTCAATTTCATAATGTTTCGGCTCCGCACAATGTATAAATGCACTGTATCTTTTAGATATTCAATTCAGATGTGATACAAGCATTTAATTAGATTTTACTTTTTTTTTTTTTTATTCCACGTTGTATGCACTACCCAATGTATGTATTAATATACAAGTCCGAAGCATTGTTTATATCGGATTTAAAACCCCTCACAAATCCACCTTGTATGCATTGAAATGTATGTATTAAAATACAAGGTGTGAAATATATAAGGACCTTTCGTTATTTCATAGCTATTTCAGGTCCGCCCCTTGTATCTCAGCTTTGTATGTTTCAGAATGTATGTATATCAAAACATACATACAAGTCAAAACATACAAAGACTTAATTCTCCTTAATAAATGTTTCGGATCCACCACTTGTACATTTCGATGCATATCGGCTTTGTATGCAAGATACATACAAAGCACAAACATACATTGAATTAACTCTTTTTAACTTTCTTTTGCATCCGCGGCATGCATAATGTCTTTGTATATCCTCAATATACAAAGCACAAAATATGCAATGACCTAACCATGTTTAATAACTTTTCGAGTCTGCGCGATGTATATAGCCCTCTTCATGTTACCTTGTATGTTTTGACCTGCCAAACATACAACATGAGATACATGCGATGGAACTCAAACATTCTTTCATTTCAACTCTAATCCATTTCGAATCCACCTTGTATGTATTAAAATGCATGTACTTATATACAAGGCGCGAAATATACAAAAAAGTCAAATGCATATGCAACCCGAAATGCAAAAAATGGCTAAATATAAAACAAACCCTTTGCATATACAAATGACCTTGTATATGAACAACGATACACAAATGCCTTGGTATACAAGCGAACTTGCATACAAAGGGCCTTGTATATGCAACCCGATATACAAGCAGGCTTGTACATAGAAACAACAAACCCTTCCCTTGTACATTTTACCAAAATGATCGTAACTTGCAAAATATGGCAAATTTTAAGATGGTTCAAAAAGCAACCCTAGCTCATTTTTCACAAGGAATCCAACCATATCATGCCCTGGTATTGAAAATGTATTTTTCCTCTAGTTTTAACAAAGTTTGCAATTTTAACCCCCCTTTTCCCTTTTCCACCACACAAAACAACACAGAAGCAAAAAGCAAAAAACACAGCAGGGGTCCTCATTTTGCTAAGGGGTAAAATGGGGCGTGTTGTGAACATCACAACAAGCTTCTTATGACACCAACGACCATTGCAAAAGATCATCCATCTTCTAAAAAGATTATGCATGGCTCACAACATTGTAACAATAACAGTTTAGAACCAATATCTTGAAACAAAGAAGATACGATACATTATGAAACTGCAAAAACCTCCCACTAAAACTAATACTAAGTTATGCATGGTATCATGATCAACATCATTACCAAAACTCCAGTAAAAGTGAAAAAAGCTTCTCATGCAACATAATCTTACTGTTATAGATTCCAATGAATAACTAAATCAGGTACTCCAAACTACCCTTTTGTCTCAATACAAAAAATACCAATGTAATCAAGGTGACCAAGAAGAGGCCTACCAAATAGAATCCACATTAGGTTATTCACAAGATCTACACACATGCAACATCTCATAGGAGAAAAACATGATTAGTGCTTCAACTTTTAATAACTGAAAAATAGATTCAACCCCACATTAGTAACATGTAGAACAAATGTAACCAGGTATAACATGTAAATTTCCAAGACACAAACACCAGAATCAACTCTAAATCTGATTTTTCAAATAAATCCACATAGGAGAAACCATAGAGCATAGGAATCCAATAAGTAGCCTTGTAAATCTAAAATTATTTCCATCCAGAAAGTGTCTGAACACAATTTTCCACAGATCTATAAACCATTTAAACATCCAAACATTCTCACCAATGAACACCATAAGATATGTGATCTAAAATAATGGAATATCACAGATCTACAAACCCATAATATTTTGAAAATAGGAAAATTGTGAAAACCTACATATTCAAAATAACATGAATATGAGAAAGGAGAAACCAGGTTGTTCAAGATTTTCCATATCATAGAAATACCATCTCCACAACCTACATACAACTAGTTATAAATTATCTAGTGCTTTCATGTAACCATGGACTGAAACTATGAACCCAACATAAGCACTCCAAATTGTAGTCCAAGAAATGAGTATTTTTCCATGTGATTAAGGTACCAGAAGTAACCATCCAACATAAACACCCTTTCACTGCACATGACCACAAGGTAAATGAATAAAACCACCAAAGAAGAGAATATACAGATATTGTCAAAATGGAGCTCCAAATCACTATCACAAGATCAACTCCATAAAGATCCATAACCTTGAGCCTCAAGAGCCCATCAAAGAGGTAAATACCATGGCTTCCAAACTCACAGATCTGAAAAACAATCTTAACACATAGAACTTCCCGTGGAACCAAAATTCCTTCAATACTCTAGAAAAAAAAATATCTCTCTCACTACAACCAATGGCTTTGATACCACATGTCGGAAAAAGGGAGAGAGAACAAAGTAAAGGTGCAACTATGTAGCTTTAAATTTTTTTCAAATATGAAATTAATAGCATGTGTAAATCTGAAAGTTACTTTCAATTTAGATGTTATAGTATTTCTCCAATTTAATCAATGTAGTAGAAGAAAATAGCTTGCAAGAAGAACACAAGTATTTATGTGAAGAAACCCCTAAGGGAAAAAACTCCACACCAAAGGTGTTTATTCTTGTATTAAATCTCTTGTGAAATATTACATTCAATACTGAAATCCTTTGATTCCTTGATGCACTTCAAAAGCTTCTTCAATCTTCAAACCTGTAAAAACTTCAAAAAAGTTTCTTGCTTTTTTCTTCTAAGTCATTTTACAAATAAAATCTCTGGAAAATGTATGGGGCTCATAATTAATTCAAAAGATTCTTTAATTCAAAAGCTTCTTAATTCAAAAGCTTGAAACTCAAATTACAATAAATTGTAATTGATAACATAGAAACTAATGCTCATGCAAAAACCAAGCACTCCAAATAGAGAAGACTGAAGTCAAACAAAGTCAAGCTTTTGTTAACTGCCTGTCCTTGATGTGGGCACTCAAGTTTTCTCAAGTAAACTTTGCCAACATCAAATACATTTCCAAATAAAAGCAACAACAAAAAGTTCTCAAACTGGGCTTCCAAGTTTGCCCAATCACTTTCTATTAACTGAAGTGATCAACACACCAATCTCATGCAAACAACATGCAAGATTGATGTCCCCAAAGTTATTCTAAATTACCTTGTTCTGTACATGAAAGTGGCATGCAAACATCAGATTCAGCATGCAACTAATACCCATTATCTGAAACATTGAAATGTACCATCCTGCAAGTTTCTGAAGTTGCAGTGTTCTGCAAGTAATATCTTAAAACTGACATGCAAGCACATGCAACAACATGCAACTGATACCCATTACCTGAAACACTGAGATGTACTATCCTGCAAGTTTTTGGAGTTGGAGTGTTCTACAAGTAATCTCTCAAAACTGACATGCAACAACATGCAAGATCATATAACTGACATGCAACAAAATGCAAGGTCATACAAGTCCTTTGGAGTGACATGCAACAACATGCAAGCACATGCAAGTGACATGTAACAACATGCAAGCACATACAAGTGACATGCAACAACATGCAAGGTCATGCAAGTCCATAGGAGTGACATGCAACATGGAAACACATGCAAGTGACATGCAACAACATGCAAGCACATTCAAGTCCATAGGAGCAACATGCAACAACATGCAAGCACATGCAAGTAACATGCAACAACATACAACAACATGCAAGTACATCTAAGTGACATGCAACAACATGCAAGTCCATGCAAGCTTTTCTGACCTCATGCAAGTAATATCCAATTCATGCATCTCTAATACTTTAGTTAACTCCAACATTATATCCATGCAAGGTGTCTCAACATTATCCACTCATGTACATAAAAAACACAACTCCAAGTCTAAATATAAGTCCCCATCTAAAGGGGATGCCCAAGTTTAACTCCCACTTAATAGGAGTTATCAAACTCTCAAAATAGACTTAGGAGAAGTCAACAAAATCTTCATGCCCCCACTCTAAAAATGGACGCCCAAGTTTCACCTTATCAAGTAGGAATGGATTGCAAAAGTCAAAGTGATATAATTAATAAATAATTAATCTCTCAAAGTCCTTATGTGTTGGGGAACACATTCCAAGAACTTTGGAGACACATGAATTGGTTAGGATTGCAAGTTATTGACAACTTATCCCAACAATCTATTATACTGGAATTCAGGTCTGTGAGCCCTTGTTTTGTAGCCCGCATGTTGCCAGCATATAAGCCTTTTGAATTTATGATAAGCATTTGGATCATTCAAATGTTGCATTCTATAATTGAGTTTTACTTCCGTTGTGTTTACTCTTGCTACAAATCCTAGATAGTTCACTCTGTGGACCCTCTAACTGTGACTGCATCAGAATGATTCAATCTTTCAATGGCTACTATTATACATGCAATAGATTTGGGCATAAAGTTGATCAATGCAGATCTAGAATGAATGGAAGAAATACTTGTCAGAGGAATGTTGTATGCTACAATTGCAATAGACGTAGACACATCTCTAAATTTTGGAGAAGAAGAGACATGAAGAAGGATAATCTGGTAGAAGAGCATGAACATCTACTAAAGGTTGATCTAGTAGAGACCAAAAGGGAAATGAATAAGATTTGGATAAAGAAGGATGTAACACAGGGTAATGGTGAGCCTGTACCAACATCTGGTATAGATAGTTCCTCCAAGAACTAAGATGAGAGCTTTGGCTTTGGGGGAGCTTTAATGAAAATCTTCCCCCCTACCAAAGGAATGGTGCTAATGCCTTAGCATGAAGATATAAGTTGAGTATTGATATGCTTGATCCATTAGTGAAGACTACGGTAGAAAATATCCTAATGTGGAAGTTTACAAAGCATTTGAAGGTGACTGTGTATACAAAGAAAGGTTTGATGGCTTTATTGATTGAAGAATTAAATGCGAATTAGGTCAGATCTAAAGGGTCTTAAAATATCAATGCTACAACAAGAGGTTAAGAAGGATTGTTGAGAGTGCAAATGTCAAAGTTGATGAAGATCTACAGAAGAATTCAGAAGTAAATGGATATGAATCAGATGAGCCCTCTTGCAAAGAAGAGAAAAATGATAATGAAAAGGAAGTGCAGGTTGAAGAAGAAGAAGAAGCTCTAAAAAAGATTCAAAAAATCCCCAAGTATGTGTAGAAGCATCATTTTGAAGATCAAATCATTGGTGACAAGAAAAAAGGTGTTCTGACAAGAAGGAAAGCTATTGCTGAATAGGTAAATCTATGTTTACTCTCTAAAGTTGAACCTAAAATAGTGGTTGGAGCATGCAAGGATGAGTATTAGATCAAGGCTGTGGAAGAAGAACTAATGCCAATTGAAAAGAATCAGACTTGGGAACTTGTCCCAAGACCAACAAACAAGAATGTGATTGGAACTAAGTGGGTATTCCAGAACAAACTGAATGAGGATGGAGAAGCAGTAAGAAACAAGGCAAGTCTTGTGTGTAAAGGTTACTCACAAGTAGAAGAAATAGACTATGAGGAGACATATGCTCCGGTGGCAAGAATGGAGGCCATCAAGATATTTTTGGCTTTTTCAGTGCATAAGGATTTCAATGTATATCAAATGTATGTGAAGTTTTCTTTCTTAAATGGTGAATTGGAAGAAGAAGTATACATAGAACAACCAGATGAATTTCAGTTATCAGATAAACTGAATATGGTTTGCAAATTGAAGAAGGGAACTCTGGATCATGGCTTGTGGTATCCAAACGATACTAACTTTACTCTAAGTGCTTATTGGATGTAGATTAGGCTGGTTGTGTAGATGAAAGGAAAAATACAAGTGGTGGTGCACTCTTTCTTGGAGCCAAAGTGGTGTCATGGCTAAGTAAGAAGCAGGATTCAATATCTTTGTCTACTACAGAGGTAGAATACATTGCGGCAACATCTTGCTACACACTAGTGTTGTGGATGAGGCAAACCTTGAAGGATATCAGAGTTGTATATGATGAACCTATCTTCTATGATAATACAAGTACTATTAACATTTTAAAGAATTCGGTGATGCACTCAAGGACAAAACATATCTCAATCCAGTATCGCTTTGTGAGAGAGAAGGTTGTAAAGAATGAAGTGAAGCTTGAGTATGTGCATACAAAGGATCAGGTTGCTGATATATTCACCAAGGCTCTTCCTAAGGATAGATTTGAGTATCTTTGAGAGAAGTTCAGGGTTATTGCCCCTCCTTCTTTAAACTAGATGCATAAGGAGATGCATCAGTCTAGTGGATTTCAAGATTCAGTCCTTATCTTGGATTGATGTTGGAGGCTACCTCTCAGGGGGAGTAGGTAGTGGTCATGATGATTTTTGCAGTTAGGGGGAGTAAATTCTAATGTTGATTTCTTCTAAGGGGGAGTATGTAGAGTAGTAAAAGAAATGATGTTGAAGAGCAGTTGTAAGCATATACAAGTTTGAGCAGTTGTCTAAAAGTAAGATTGAAAGAGGGATGTGTAGCCCTTTGCCATTGATGTCAAAGGGGGAGAGAGAGAAATGTGAAAAAGGAAAGAGTTAGTTGTCAAGAAGAGAGTAGCAAGTTGAGGGGGAGAGAAAGAGAAAGGAACTATTGGTATGAAGCATAGTATTAAGGATGTTGTTGTGTTGATGGTTTTTCACATTATGTGTTGCCATCAATGACAAGGGGGGAGATTGTTGCAAGTATGTGTAGTCAATGTTTTCATTGATGTCAACAAGATTGTGTTGTCATTGGTGTCAACTATGTCTTATGTGTGAGTAAGAAATTGTGCAAGAGTATGAGTAGTTAGTGTTGAGTGGATATTGTCTCTGATGATGAGGTTGGTTGAGCAAAGATAAGGTTGTTGCAATGATATGAGATGTTTGGTTGAGTTGCTTTGTTGAAGATGATTTGGTTTCTTTGAAGAGGTGCTAAATATGTTAAGAATATGTTTCTGTTGGTTGGTTTCCAAGTGCTTTTGAGAAAATTTTATTATTAAAGGAAACAATGTGTTGAAGTGGCATTTTGGATTACATAGTAGTGTTTTGGTTTTGCTCTGCATTTCCTCTATGTTGAAGATTTGTCTTTGCGGATTGGATATGTTGTTAAGAGATGTTATATTTTGAATTTTGTGTTTTGGTTTGTTGTGCAGAGGAAGTTGTGTTCACCAATATGTGGATTGTGTTTCTGAGTGTTGTAGAGGTGTCTGGGAGAAATGTCCTTGCTTTGCACTTCACCGCATAATGGTTTTAGGTCTTGTGGTTCTAGAACTAGAACTATGCTTAGAAGGTTCATATCTTTCTTCTATTGAGGTTTTTCATGGTTTAGTTATATGGAATTTGATTTCTAGAGATACATTGTATGACAGAGTTGTTTGAGTGCTCAGGTGTGAACTTCAGTCAAGTGAAAGTTGTTGCAGAGGAGTTTGTTGGATTTCAAGATTTTTTAAGATGTTTGTGGAATATTCTAGATTGTGTTGAATCCTTGCATGTGTATGCAAGTCGTATTTGGGTTTGAGAAAGCATGTACATAAAAATTCATTATGTTAACATAGGTTTGGCTGACCTTGGGTGTTTACACTAATTGCAGAGTTGCTTCGATGATTGTAGTAGCATGGAGTGGTGTGCTTGGATGAATTTAGATCTGAGCTAAGGTGTGTTGTGGTCCGTTTTCATTCCCTTCAACTTTGGGAATGTTTAGGTCCAGGCCTAATTTGAATTTTCTAGGTTAAGGTGTGTTTCTGACCTTGGGGAATGTTCTCAAGGTTGAAGACAGTATAAATATGTGTCAAGCAATCATGATTGTGTGTGCGTGCGATGGATGTGATGTGAATAACAATGTTATTGAATGTGTGGTGCAGCGCAAGCTTTCATATGTTAGATTACTAGATGCAGTGAGCAGAAGGTATCTACAACTCTTTAGTGATGCTACGAAAGTGATGTTGGTGTTGCAATGGAATTCTCTATTGCATTGAGATAGTTTTCTCATTGTAATAATCCTCTCTATCTTCTTCTCTATTCTGGCAGTGAGCCTTTTGGAAGTGAGCCTATATTCTGGGTAGTGAGCCCTCTAGCAGTGAGCCTTTTGTAATTTAGTGTTGATTCTACTTTATATTGTGAGCTAATCCTCACCATGGTTTTTGCCTTTTTAGGTTTTCCACGTAAAAATCCTTGTGTTCATGTGTTATGAATTGTGGTTGTATGTTTTATGCTTAATTTCCTTTACTGCAATTGAATATGCTAAATGGATTAAAATATTTGATGTGTAAATATTTTAAGAGAATACTGATTCAGCCCCCTCTCAGTATTCTAGGTGTTCAACACACTTATCCAAGGTGCCATCAAATAATTTTCACCATTGGACGAATGATTTTCTCTTTACTATTTTGAATTTTTTTTGAATTTTTTGATTTTCTATTTTTTTAAATTTCTACTTTGTTGATTGGATGGAATTGATAGATTAATATTTAAGGTTCTTTACATATTCTTTACATGTCCCTATCTATTTGATATAGTCAATGTAGATGCTCTTGTCATAACATGCTAGTAGTGACCTTCCTGGAGTAATTGATTCATCAAGATCAAAGTGCTCATGTATAATCCATTGTTGTTGTTGTGATCCTCATTGATAACAAATTTACCTTATTTGAATGTTTACATCATGATAGGGTACCATCATAGCCTTTATGATAAAGCATTGTTGCCACAATGCGACAGATTTAGGGTTTGAAGTCTTATGATTTAAGGCATGACTTTGGATGTGGAATAATTTTATTAATGTTTGTATGATTTAGGTGGATAGGTTGGTGATTTAGATTGAGTTGTAAGATTCATGACTTGCCATACTTGGGATGGTGGATTATGGAATTTGAATTTTGGATTAGGGTGGTGATTAGGACCAACATTCTTATACAATTTGGAAGGAGGTGGACACCTATTAAATGCAACATCCTTATACACATTATGTGTTTGGAACAATAATAATTTTTAAGGTAGTGGACACCTATTATATGCAAGGTGCATCTTTCAATGTGGCTCCACATTTTGAGTGATCGCTGGATTCAGATATTTTACTTCAGTTTATTTGATTGGTCTCTTTTTCTTTGTGACCCATATTAATTTTATGTGTCTTCATTTATTTTTGGATACATTTTCCTTTTATGTTTGATTTGGATCTTTTGCTTTATATTCTTTAGAATTTTGTTGGTCCCAACTGATGGGTTGAGGATGTGGAGGATAAAGTTTGATGGTATGGATAGGGGAGGTGGAATGATTGTAGGTAAAAATCTTATTGTAGGAGCAATGAATGGTCCTTATCTTGATGCTTTCTTTGGATGAAGTTGCCTCAATGATCGATGAAGTATCACTAACATCATTAAATTATTTAGATGATTGATATTCGGTACCTTGACCATGACTAATGTAGATTAGGATAGACTTTAGGATGCCTTTCTCATGAAGGCCTAATCCTTCTCCTTGATAGTTCATGCTTTTACATGTACCTTGTTTTCAATAGGATACTTATTGTTTTCGAAGCATGATGCTAGCCCATTCATGTGTTGTTAAAAACTATTAGGACTTGTTATTGTCTCATCTATTAGTAAGCTTGACTTGATGAAGGTAGCTAATCCTATTTGATAGGATGCTTGTGCTTTCTCATTGTGTACACTTGCCATGCCTTGATCATTTGAATGCTCAATGGTAGCTTGCTCATTGATATGTTTGATATAATCAATGTTATTTACTTCATTGTCTATGTGTTCATGGGGATCAAGTGTCTCATCATGGGCAGTTTATGTTGTTGGATGATAGATAGGACTAGTTAGATATTGGATAGGATTGAGTGGATGATGGATAGGATCAATTTGAATTACTTGATCATGGACAAGATAAAGTTAGATAAGGAGATCAACTTGGTTTTCTTGATAATGGATATGATCTTGATTATAGATAGGTGTAGCTTGGATAGTTTAAACCAGACCATAGATAGGATGAGTTAGGATTCTTTTATATTGATTTTGTTTGGTGTATGTTTGATCCTGCTTTAGGTTTTGTTCTTGATATAGCTCTAATAGTTCAGATGATAGGATAGGTAGTTCTTGTTGGGAAAAAGCAAGTGTGAACAAGGTAAAATTTCAATTATGTTCCTTTTAAACATTTTTAAGTCTAAAAATTAATCATGTGTGGTGTTGCAAATCCAAAAATTACTTTCAGTATTATCCAATTTAGATGTATTAGTGTTTAGCCAATTTAATGGATAAGGTATAAAGAATTTAATCAAGGAAGTTGACATAGAATTTACGTGGAGAAACCCTTGCGGGAAAAAAACTCCACACCCAAAGAGATATTTATTCTTGTATTAATTCCTATAATCAAGTTTACACTAACACTAAAATTCTCTCTGAATTCGTGCAACACTTCATTACTCCTTCAACTTCAAAAATTTGTCATTGATTTCTACCAACCAAAGGTATCATTATATAGAAGCCATGGATCTCAAAATATAATGAATTATATCCAATAACATGAGAATATTCCTCATACAAAATCCAAGCACTTCATATTGTGAATTCCAATGTTGCATAGTAGAAAACACCTTAACTAAAAGTCTCAAACATGGGTGCCCAATAAGTCCCAATCAAACTTAGTCAATATAAGTGTTAAGTGACAACAACAAGGTAGAACTGAAAGTCTCAACATGGGTGTCCAAGAAGTCCCAATCTAATTCAGTCAATTGAAGTGCTCTAACTCACAACAATGTCATGCAAACAACATGCATTTCTTGGCATCCCCAATATAGATCTGTAACAACATGTTTGTATCATGCAAGAGTCATGTAACACTAAACCTGAGTTAGAGTATCATGCAAGACATATGAAACACCATATAAGTACATGAAACCGACATGCAAGTACATGCAATTGAAATGAAACAACATGCAAGTACATGCAACTCACATGCAACAACATGCAAGTCCATGCAAGCTTATACAAGTGACATGCAACAACACACAAGTCCATGCAAGCTCATACAAGATCATGCAAGCAACATGTAAATATCATGCATCTCTAACTCTAATGTTAACTGCCACATAAGTCTCCTGCAAAGTATATCAACATTATCCACTTATGTAAATAAAAAAGCTAACTGCAAGTCCACATTGGATTCTCCTCCAAAGTGGGCGTCCAAGATGGGTCCCACCTCCTAGGAAGTCTCTCCAAGTCAGCATGGACTTCAAGAAGTCAACTCCAAGTCTCCATGGGCTCCACTTCCAAAGTGGGTGCCCATAATGGGTCCCACCACATAGATTGTAAATACAACATGTCCAAGTGACATAATTAAATAATAATTATCTCTCAAGTGTCTATGTGTTCAAGAACACTTTCCAAAAATTTTGGAGATACATGAAAATGGTTAGGATTGCAAAGTTAATGAAAACTTATCGCAACATTCTCCCACTTGACATTATACATGCTGTTACATCTATGAGGTAATAAAATTATTTAACAAGGAAAAACATACCTTAGCCAACAATGTACCATTGATTCTTCAACATGCTTTTGTGCTCCAACAAGATACCTATAAAAGCAACCATGATAACCACCATCTCAAACATGAACTTCTCACATCATGTCACCCATGATAAGATAAGGAACATGCCAAGGTGAGACATATCAACTGTCACTCAAACCTGCACCAATCTCTATATGAACACAAGCATCAAATTCAAACGATAACAAATGACTCTAAGTGACTTCCACACTCATACCACTTGGAATAGCAACCCCAACAAGTTGCTATCTCATCCAAAATATCCATACCTCAAAACTAGGGTAAACAAAACCAACATAGGTAGAACTCCATACCATCAACATGTCAACCCAAAACTGCAATCAAGTCCCTGTATATCCACCACACTAGGCATCCATCCTCCCATCTCAATGCAACATACCAAGGCACAAATGACCAAAGACAAGGCCAATCTAACAAATTCCGCATTAGTACTAAACGGGTCTGTGGATATTGACAGTGCACATCCAAGTCTTCAATGCAACCAATGGTAAAGACAACCCACTAAACTAAATAACTCATAGATCCCAACAGTGAAACATGTAAACTCATCATCACATCAATAACTTGCAAACTAAGACAACCAAGAGGATATCATGACAATGAAGAACATATATATCTAGGAACTCCCATTGCATGGGTAATGTCAAATCTAAAAATAAGATCAAAGAATTAACAAATCCTCTTACAACACTTCTTATAGAGGACGTGGCTAAATCCTCTACCATATAGTGTCAAAACACATAATGATATGCATAAAACATCTCTAATTACCAATCTCCAAATAACTCTCCCAAGTCCTCTAAACCAATGAAGAAAGAGATCAAGGAGATACCATATTGTTGTTAAAAAGGAATGGAGTACAAACAACAACACTTGACTCCATTCAAAACCTCAACTCCATAAACATAAGAACATTTAAGAAGAAGACAATATACCAAGAAAGAGAGAACCTGCAAATTAAACCATGTCTTTATACCACACTAACATGTGCCAAACTGTGTAAAGTAAGATCTCCTTCAAGACTCCCAAACTAAAAGGATATCAACATCTAACATTCAATTTTGATGAAAACATGGCAGCAATAGTTGTAAACCTCTCATTGAAAGTATATCAAACTAGCCAAACATTCCCACAACAAAGGGAATATGCCCAAAACCACAAACCATTTCTTGTACCTCTCTAAACAAGTCCTTAGAACTAGTTCCATAGCTCAAGACCAAAAGAAAGAGAACAATAGAAATCCATTTTTAAAACCATGCATCTACTTCTCAATAATCCTACAGAACTCACAAAGCTTAAGACTAATGTATATGAGAAGACAAGATACAAAATAAAGAATGCATCTGATAATCAGGTGGGCAACACCTATTAGATCACTCACCTACTGAGTAGACCAAGAGTGGGATACAAGATTTTCCTCTACATACAACACCAAATAAAAGATTATAATAAAGGGAAACCTTCTCATCAGGTCCATAATGGACTCACATCGATCTCCAAGTGTAGGATCTTTGGTCCTTTTGTTGAAATCTCATAATGAGTAATCATTCCAACACATATCTCTAAGTACAAGAGATATCCAACCTCGCTAACTATAAGTCCACATTAGAATTTCCTCCAAAGTGAGCACCCCTGATGGATCCCACCTCGTAGGAGGTATCTTCAAGTCAACATGTCCAAGTGAAATAATTAATAAATAATTTATCTCTCAAGTATCTATGTGTCCAAGAACACTTTCCAAGAACTTTGGAAACACATGAAAATGGTTAGGATTGCAAAGTTAATGACAACTTATCCCAACAGTTCTTGGATAACCATCATATTCTTTGAATGGTGACAATATAGTTGCATAATGGGTTTTGACTTGAGCTTGGGATAAGAGGCCCTTTAATAGGCTTAATGGGCATTGATTTGCATGATAGTGTTTGATTTTGGACAAGGATGGTACTAGGAAACTCTTTGATAGGTTGGATAGACATTGGGTTTCATGATGGTTTTTGATTTTGAGAGGTACTAGGTGACCTTTGGATAGGTTTGGTAAATGTGGGATCAATGAATATATGCTTTCTAGGTAGATGGTTATCCTTTTCAAAGATTCCTTGGATAAAATCCTTCATAGGTTTCTTGGATGAGGTAGGATTGGACCATGAATGGTATGGTTTCAATAAGATTGGTGGTAGTATTGATGGGGTTAATTGAATTGTAAATGTTTTAAGGATAAAGGGATTGCATAGGATGTGGAGGCTACAAGGTGGTCACATGAGGTTGAGATTGGAGATATGGATTGACTATGAGGACCTTGGTCTAGAATGGTGCTTCCCTTGCCAAAGGTACCATAAGGATGACCAATAGATATGTGTTTAGGATGGGTATGATAGCTAGTTGTAGCTTGTTCTTGGTTGAAAGGCTATTGCATGCCTAGAGGTGAGAAATGAAATTTTATGGCAAGTTTGCATGCAATAATATCATCAAGACTAGTCATCATTGTTATATTCATCTTGATCTACAAGACTATCATCATTGTAAAAGGGGTTTTGATTTTGATTATGCTGAGGGGACTCATCAAAATAGAATGGATGCATGATGTTTGATTTGGATTTGAAAAGATTTGATGATGTTGGATAATGGATTGGATTATGATTTGAGTCCTTTTTAGATGATTTGGAGGATTATATGAAACCAAAACGAGATTCAAATGCTAAGATTAAAACCCTATTTACATCTACCTACACCTCCAATTGAATGAAAGAAACTTGCAAAACATGAACGAAGAAAACAAAAGTTTCTCACCCACACAAGATTCTTGTTGTGCCAAAGGCAGTTATACTCCAATGATTTATTTCTGATTGAATTTTATCTATTGATTGAAATATTAAATGTGATTTCTCACACCAACAACGTGACGTTGCATTTTGGTAGTTGTTCTTTGGAAAATGATTCCTGAAGGGTCCATTTATCAATTTTTGGATGGGTAGATTGATGGTCAAGATTGGTTGAGAGATCAACAATTGAGATTAGGTTGGTTAATTGGTTATGAGATGGATGATGGAGGATAAAAGGGGATTTTTTATAATATTGTATTGATTTTTAGGTGTAAAGGGGTGTGATTTAAATAATAAAGTATATTTAAATCATGTGAGATGGGAAAATAAATAAATATGAAATTTATTTATTTAGGACTAGGACATTAGGATATGGGCTAATTAATTAAATAATTTTTTAAATTTATTTAATTAATAGGATCAAAATACAGTAGGCATGGCTAGGATGGTGGGCAATTTTTAGGTGTCTACATTTTGCCTTTCTTTGAGATGGTGTTGTCAATAAGAGAAGTAACAACATTTCAAAGAAAGATAAAATATAGTGGTTTTTAGAAAAGTTGCCCCAGCCACTTGAAATTGCTTTAATTTATTCAATTAATAGGATAAAAATGTAGTAGGTGTGGCTAGGATGGTGGATAATTTTTAGGTGTCCACAAAGGGTACTAGATTTTCTAAAGACTAGAATTGTCTATAATACTAGGTTAGATTTTTCCCATGAACTTAATCTATGTGACCACATAAATGAACTTGGCACATGGAAGAAAACTTTGACTATGGAAATAGCATTTGACATGTAGAGCTTCTATGCTTGCAAACAAAGATTTTTCTTCATGTTTGGACCTAAAATAAAGACTAGTGGTGTTGATAAAAACTTTTAGGAGGTTGCTAAGTAAGGATCTTCTCCTCATAGCAAGATTCTAGATCTAATCAACGATTTTCAAGATAAAATTACAAGCAAGACAACATGGAATGAATGCATTAGGAACTATCCTAGAATGTCGATAACTTGGAACTTGGAGCTAAAAACAAGATGCAAAAGTGTGATGCAAAGACCTAGTGTGAAACTAGCATTTCAAAACTTGTTGAAAAGGAGGTGATGCAATTAGAAAATATTGAGGTAACATGAAGCTATGACAAAATAAAGAGTGGTTCTAAGAGCAACTCAATTGAATAAGGATCTGTCCATAAGCTTGGGAGATAGATGGTCAATTTGTGGTTAGATGGATCTAGGTGATGATAATAAGCTAAGGGATGATGTCTTTATAATTGACTTAGACACATAATTTGAAAGTTTTGGTGTGGGGCTCAACACATAATGGATGGTTGGAAAGATGTGAACTTGGGGCCATGATTAAATTTGAATTTGAAACCTTGGGGATTGAATCTAAGAGGTTTAGAAATGATTTAGAAATGAAATGGATCAAATCTGTGAGTGCAAATATTAACCCAAGAAAAGAACATGTAATCTAAGAGCTAATAAATGTATAAGGCTAGATTTTTATATTTATGATGGTCAATTAGGAATTTGGGTCAAGGGGGTGTCAAATTATTCAAAATCATGCAATAAGACCAAGTACTTAGTTCCCATCCATGCAAATTTACATAAACGAAGAGTAAATGTGTAGTGTATACACTTTTCATCATTGCAATAATATAATATAATATTAAAAAATATAAACAAAACAACATAACCCAAAACACATCTACCTCACAAAACAATTCAAGTTTGATCAAAATCCCCTGGTTTTTCACATAGAAGTGCCACTATCAAGTGAGTGACATCAACCTTCATATAAGCAACTAAGGGGGTTCGATCAAATCCCTTTTGATTGGATACCTCCTGCCACATGGTGGAGTGAAAGGGTCTACTTGAAGGGTGTTTGATCAAACACTCTTTTTGTTACAAGGAAAACTCATGCATTTTTCCTTTTGGCCCATGACTGGGACATAAGTTATTATGTTCCCACCTACTTTGACATAGGGTTGATATCTAATTCTAAGATTGGATCCATGCAAAACATTGGGGCAATTAAATCTTAAGAAATAAAGAGTTTGGGATAGAATCACAATAGAATCTTGTCTTGCAAAGCTGTGATCTCATAAAAACATTGTGATCATATCCATTGCTTGCAATCCTATCTAGAGCTAAATTTGATCTTTGGAATTTATAAAAATTATTCATTTGATATTATTTCAAACAAGGAAAATAGTGGTGGTGCTAAAGAGTAACATGGAGCTTGTTAAACTAGAGTGTTGAAGTATGCTCACATCCTCCTTGCACCTTGGTCAAGCCCTAAAAATGAGTTAATAGTAGAGTAAAAGTGATTGTAGAGTTGTTTATCAAGTGTTGGTATCAATAGAGGAGGTCATTATGAACCTACAAAATATTATAGATAAATGTACAAAGCTATTATCCTAATTTAATTTACAATGATTATATGATCTAATCTATGAATTGATGTAATGTGATATATAAAATGATCTAGGAGTAACTCATTTAAATACACACCCTAAACATATAGCTCAAGATATTTTAAAACCCCTTTAAGAACATAATCATATATTTAATGTAGTGTAAAATAGAAGAGAAATGTATTAAAATATAAAATTTTATGCTCTAAAAAAAGTTATACATTATTATATTCAATTTTTTCAATCATATATTAAAAATTGATGAATAAATTCAAACATTTATAGTTATTAAAATATTAAACTTGGAATACTTATGATTACTTAAATATACAACATTAAACCTAAATTTGTTGACCATAGATTTACCATGGATTTTCCACTTTCTAATTTACTTTGATTATGTGCGTGTTTGAAAACCCAAAAAGCTTTCTCTAGTGTTACTGCTCACTAAAAGAAAATTATCAACTTACATCTATTATGTCAAAGTCTTATTTTCCCTCTTGTTTTAAGTTATTTAGTTTGCCATTCAAGTAAAAAGTCATATATTTCATTTCAAATTTCTAAACCCATCATTTACATCTTTGAAAGTCATAAAGTAAAAAGTCATATATACTTCATTTCAAATTTCTAAACCCATCATTTACATCTCTAACAATTATAATTTTTTTTAGTGTAATTTACTTGGATTTTGTGAGTACTTGATAATCCAAAGGTTTTGAGATTCTAAGTCAATGTCAATATCTTACACTCCATCATTTGAAAGCATTTGGCTTTAACATCTAATTTACTTCATTCTAAATTTCTAAACCATGATTTCCTATCATGTTCTTATTTTATTGGCATTCACAAATTAGACTGTCTAAAATAAGTGAGAGTGTCTAACAATCAAAAAGTTTTCGGGGGTGTAATTTACTTGAATTGTGTGCACACTTGACAACCCAAATGTTTTGAGATTTTGAGCCAAGTCAATGTCTTACACTCAATCATATGGCTTTCACATCTAGTTTATTTCATTCTAAATTTCCAAACCATTATATTTCCTATTGCCTTCCTATTTTTCTTGGCATTCACAAATTAAATTGTTTGAAAGAGGTGAGCATGTTTGACAATCAAAATATCTTTTGGAGTGTAATTTATGTGGATTGTGCGTACCTGAAAATCCAAACTTTTTGAGATTTTCAAGCAATGTCAATGTCTTACACTCAATCATATAGCTTTCAAATCTAATTTACTTCATTCTAAATTTCTAAACCATCATTTCCTATTGCCTTCCTATTTTTCTAGGCATTTCCAAATTAGATTGTGTGGAAGAGCTGAGTGTATTTGGCAATTAATTTTTTTTGAAATGTAATTTACTTTGATTCTATACATGCTTGACAATCCAAAAGTTTTGAGATTCTAAGCCAATGTCAATATCATACACTCCATCATATAGCTTTCACATCTAATTTACTATGTTTTAATTTCTAAACCATCATTTTTAATCACCTTCCTATTCCTATATTAGAGTGTGTAAAGGAGGTGGAGCATATTTGACAATCAAAAAGTTTTTTGGAGTGTAATTTACTTAGATTGTGTGTGTGCTTGACAATCCAAAGGTTTTGAGATTCTAATTCAATATCAATGTCTTTCACTCCATCATATGCCTTTCACAACTAATTTACTTCGTTCTAAATTTTTAAACTATCATTTCCTATTGCCTTCCTATTCTCAAAGTGAACTGTGTGAAGGAAGTGAACGTGTTTAACAATAAAAAAAAAATTGGATTCTAATTTGTTTAGATTGTGTGCATACTTAGACAATCCAGTTTTAAGATTCTCAATCAATGTCAGTGAAAACACTCCATCATATGGCTTTCACATCCGATTTACTTCGTTCCAACATTCTAAACCATCATTTACTATGGCTTTTCTCTTTTTCCCTAATTAGACTGAGTGAAGGAGGTGTGAATGTTTGAAAATACAAATATTTTTTCTGGGTTGAAAGCAGATTCTCAGTCTCCATCACATAGCTCTCACATTTAATTTACTTCGTTCCAACTTTCTAAGCCATCATTTACTATGGCTTTACTTTTTTTCTTCCCTAATAAGTCTGCGTGAAGGAGGCGTGCGTGTTTGACAGTCCAATTTTTTTCGTGTTTGAGAATCCAAATTTTTTGTTTTTGGTCAAAAGCAGATTCTCAGTCTCCATCTATGTCAATGTTCTCTCCTCCTCGCAATGTCATTCAAATCTAATCTATGTCAATCTCCTCTTCTCCACCGTCTTTCATAGTACCAGCTGTTTCATCACATCCTCCTTTGACCACACAGATTAATCTTAACAGCAAATACCTAGTTACAATAGTTTGTGACAAGCCTCCACAATAAACTCAACAGAGTCTCCTTTCAAAGGATTAATGGCTGGACAGAAGACGTTTCACTCACAGTGCCAGATTCTCAGTCTCCATCTGTCTATGTCAATGTTCTCTCCTTCTCGACATGTCATTCAAATCTAACCTATGTCAATCTCCTCCTCTTCTAAACTGTGGAAAAATGGGATGTGAGGAATGGCAGGCAGACTGGGGAGATGTATACACCGTCTTTCATAGTACCAGCTGTTTCATCACATCTTCCACTGCCCACACACAGATTGATCTTAACGGCAAATAATTACTTTAATTTGTGACAAGACTCTACAATAAACTCCACAGAGTTTCCTTTCAAAGGATTAAAGACGGGACAGAACACGTGTCACTCACCGTGCCTGTTTAAGCATTGACAATGGTAGAAACTAGCAATTGCACCTTAGTGTGCAATGGGTACGCAGATAAAAGTAAGGCTTTTCTGCTTTGCAAGAATAGGTACAAGAACCAATGTAAGAATGAAGATCAACTATGAAGACCAGTCTCTCTCCTATTGTATTCATGTATCTTCTACATTTAATGAATTATGTCAAAGACCTAAAATTCTAACAACCCACTTAGCAAATTATTAGGGTAGTTGGCCATCTAGCTCAAGCAGTAAAGTTTGTTCATGTCTTGTCAAATAACACGTGGAAAATATAAAGACATGGGAGAAGTATTAGAGTGGAATGAGGTGGGTGGTTTAATGAGTATGTAATCTATAAAATGGGGTTATTTTTCTATTTTAGGGGTGGTGGGTTGAAGGCAACACTAAGAATTATAAATTCAAGAAAATGAGATGTTTGTTTAGATATCTAGTTAAGAGAATTGATTTTGCCAAGAAAAAGTTTCCATGGCATTGGCAATATTTTCAACTTGATTGCCCCATGTAGCTACATCTATAGAGGAAAAAGTAAAAAAAATGGAAAAGAAAAAAGAGGTAGAGGCAATGTTGTTGGAGGAGTGCAGGGCATGGAGTGTTGGGTTGTTCGTGTTGGTAGATATAGTTCCTTAAAGAGATATATATATAGAGAGAGAGAGAGAGAGAGAGAGAGAGAGGTGATATAGAGGGAAAGAGAGATAGAGAAAAGAGAGAAAGAGATCTAGAGGAAGAGAGTGATAAACATAGGAGGACGGGAGAGAGAAATAGAGAGGGAGAGATAAAGACAGAGAGGGAGGAATATTGATAGAGAGAGGAATAGAGAAAGAGATATATTTTCGATGGCCCATCTACCCATCTTCCACATGTCAATTTCTATTTTTTAATGCATTAATGTCAAGTTTTTGGCTCACAATTAGGTAAATTAGATTTGAACATGAAGGAAGAGGAAGGTAGAAGGAGAGGGGGAGAGAGAGAAAGAGAAAGAGGAGAGATCGAGAGAGGGAGGATAAAAAGGTTAGACATAGAGATAGAGATAAAGAGAGGGAGGGTTAAAGAGTTAGATAGATATATAGATAGATAGATAGATAAGGGGAGATGGACAGGGAGAGAGAGAGAGGGAAAGATAGAGAGATAGTGAGGGAAGGGGAGAGATAAAGATATAGAAAGGGAGAGATAGAGAAAGAGACAGGGAGATAGAGAGATGACTCAAGAGAAGAAATATAGACATATAGATGGAGAGAAAAATAGAGAGGGACACATAGAGATATATAGAAAGAGGGAGATTGATAGAGAGAGGAATAGAGAGATAGATTACCTTTTAATCAATCATTTCATGCGAACAATCAAAATATGACACATGTAATCAGCGTTTCAAATTAGAGGTTAGTACTACATTAAAGATCATGGACCTTGGTATGGGTTGGTCTAGATCATCTAGCTCCACTAGAGCCTCATGAAATGACACTTTTCATGCGAACAATCCAATAATATAGAAAATAGAGTGACTTTCAACCGGGCAATTCATGCAAGATGCAATGAGCTATTTTGAGAGATCAACAACTGATAGTTTACTATAGTGATGCCTTGTGTTGTATGTGGGTGGTGATGCTTATGATAAAGGTGAAGGTTGTGTATTCATTGGCCAACATAGATGATCTTATTTTAAGTGAAGATCTTCTGGATTCAATTGTGTGTGTTTTTGCATCGATGTTTCGAATCATACACAATGATACATTATAGTGATGCCTTGTGTTGTATGCAGGTGGTGATGCTTATGACAAAGGTGAAGGTTCTGGATCCATTGGCCAACAGAGATGATCTTATTTTAAGTGAAGAGCTTTTGGATTCAACTGTGTGTGTTTTTGCACTAGAGATGATCTTGTGAAAATAGATTCTCTTTTTAATTCCTTGTGCAATCCTTATTGCTTTTCTTATAGGACATTTAATAGAGCACTCCATTTTGTTATCCATCAAATGCTTTTCTAGACATCCATCCTACTTAAATACTTTTGGGAGATGATTACCTGGACTGGATAGATATTGAGCTTGTACTCATGTAAAATGGGACATGCTTGTTCTTTTCATTCCCAAGCCAAATATATCGTTGTTTTAAGCTTATCTTGTTTGTCATGCATGACATTATAACTATATTCATTCCATCCAACTATGTTTTAAGTAACAATTTTAATGTTATTAGATTTCATTTTTGGCTAATGTTTTTTTCTAGAATGTATTGCTGGTGTCGGAATGCCTCTCATTTTTTTTTAAACACACAAACTATAATATTCATTATTATATAGTATATTCTATATAATATTTAAAATACAATATTATAAATTTTATATTTTAGTTAATTAAAGATATATAATATTTTTTTCATATTTATATACATTTTAATATACAATATTAAGGTTAATCAAATATTTTATATATAATATTTATATATATTTTTATTTAATTTAATATAGATTTTATATTATATATTTATTTTATATAAAATATTTAAATATTTAATATAATTATAATTAATGTAAATATACAATTTTATAATATAGTATTATTAGTGAAATAATTTAATCATATATAACTAAATAATAATTATATTACTAAAATACATACTTATACTACATTTTGGCCTTGGAGAATGAATGAGTTTTGAACTTCAATACAAATAGTATGTCTCTCTCTTTCAATGTTTCAATGTGAAGGGGGACCCGTCTTATATGCAATAAGTTTTTGAATTGACTTTGAATAAAATATTTTTTAGCCAAAATTTCTTAATATAATATTATAAAATAAAATTACATATAATATAAAACATATTACACTTATTTATTACTTATTTTTTGTATATTATTATAATATAAAATTGAATATTATATTATAACGAGAAGGATAGAGGGAGGGAGAGAGAGCCAGGCTTAAATTTGATAGTTGTATAGCTCTAAATTTAGGTATTTTTGCTGTAAAATACAATCCAAATTTTTAAAAAATTGTATAATATGAGAGGAGAGATTTTGGACAAACTCTCAAAATTTATACAGATAAGATTATGACCATATATATATATGAATGATTTATTTATTTTAAGTCATGCCATAGTATTTGAAGGGTACTATTGAATAGATAACTATCATAAAAAAATTGCTTGACAAACACGGTAGCCTGTCAAATTTAAGCCCTCAGAAAGAGTTTTGGTCAACCATTTCTAAAATTCATTTCAAACGGTCATTGTTGTACAATTTACACATATATTCAATTATGATTTATATATTTCAAGGAACGAAACATATGAAGAAGACGAGGGACTATCCTCCAGACCTACCTTATTTATTATTATATTAAAAATAATAAAAAGATTATTATTATATTAAAAATATTAAAAAATATTATTATTATATTAAAAATATTTCACTAAATTATATTTTATAATCTAAAATATAAATTTAAAAATAAAATTTCATTCAAAATATAATAAGAAGGACAAAATATAATAATAATAACAAGGAAGATTATTAAAAATACCCCTCTAAAGTTTGAAATTTTCATTAATAAAAAGCTACCCACTTACCGAAAATGACAATGATTTTTTCCAGAAAGCATACGATTTACTGTAAAGGGCTATAAATAAATAAAATACAATAAGTACGAAATAGGCTCGGCAGTTTCTTCCGCCTGCGGATTTGACGCCCACATAAGCCACCGGAAACAATAGCACCGGAAACAGATAACGGCGACCAGCGAAACAGATAAATATGCGCAAAAGAAGTGTGAACGGCGATTTTTTCAGACGACAAGATGAACTGTCAAAATGAGACTTCTTCTGACATGATTTTTTCCCGGCGTGACAACAACCGACGATTTTAGAAAATTTCCCGACGTGAAAACAACCGACGAGTTTAAAAAATTTCCCGGCGTGAATTTTCTCATAAGTTAACGGACCGCTTTCATTTCTTTTTTTCTTCATTTCATAAAAACTTTCCCAGGGGATGCAACACAGGAGAGCATGCAGTGAACAAAGGGAAAAACGATGACTGAGAAGGAAAAAAAGGGCGACGGAGAACAAAGCGAAAAACGATGACGGAGAAGGAGAAAAACGACGACGGAAAAGCAACGCTCCAGATGGTTTCAATCGTCTTGGCAACTGACGCGGACAGTTTTTAACCCTCGATTCGCCAAGTCAGCCCTCTTCTTCACAAAGGGAACGCCTTCGGCGTAAAAATTATGGGCTTCCAAACATTTCAATAATTAAAAGATGTTATTCCCACTAGTTGTGTGTAGAAGTTCTACTCTTTGCGTTTCTACTTTCTCTTAGAGACTTCAAACTTCTTATGTGCCTTCTTTCTATGCGTTCAATATAATATGACTATAATAATAATAATTTAGTGTTTTTATTTATAAATGTATTCATACAAGTGAGAATGTTATATTTGAGAATGTTATATTTAAAACAAGATAAAATTTAATATTTTAAGGATTTATTAACAGAGGTGTAAGTACAACTAAGAAGTTATATTTGTAATGGTGAAATTTGTACATTCATACTATTTTTTATATAATTTTGGGTTTATTTTGAGATGTCTTAATATAATTATATAGTGATATGTGTCTTAATACAATTATATGCCTAAGTTGTCTTGTTGGTGAAAAACTTGTGCTCTTCAAAGAGAGGTTACGTGTTTGAATCTTGTAGGGCATAGAGTATGTGCGCCCCATATACTATAAGCCACCTATATGCTAGACCACTTGACATCATTGACAATCGAAAGATTTCATTTCCATTTTCATAATCCATTTGAGCTCTTATTTATTCCTCACATATTTTCCTATACATTCAACCTTATATGTGCTCTCTTTACATTTATCCTCAATCATGCACCTCATTATTTGCTCTGATCTCCACACATCTAATCCCTGACTTAAATCACATATTCCCTATCATAGGTTATTTCACCTTAAATCACATATTCCCTATCATAGGATATTTCTATGATGCATGAGAGCAACCCTCCGCGACATAAATCTAACCCAAAATTCAATTTTTTTAAATTAAAAATTATCAACTCTCACACTTTTCCACAATTTGTTGGAGCTCACTTGGTACACATTTATGTGATGATTTGTTATGTCTTGGTATTTAAAGAATACATTTGGACATTAATTCACATCCTAGAATATTCGATCATCATAACACTTTACAGCTCAAAAAACTAAGGCAATAAACAACTGCCTCATCTTGATGTCGGCAATGAGAGAAAGGATGGACGGGCAGACTTATCAGCTAACCCTAGCCACCAATAAAATTGTTGACTAGAAAGAGATCATAAGGTAGCTCATAGTCCCTGCACCCACAGTCCACTAGGGGACACAAACTAACATCTTTTTCAGTGAGGTTGAATTCAATGTCCCCATGGCTATAATGAACTGGGAAAGAAGGTGCAAGGACTTGGCCAACAATATTGTGACATGATCCAGTAGCAAAAGGCAATATTTGTCCTAAATGCAAACCTAAGGACGCTAGAAGATAGGGTTATCACAATGACCACCCTCTTCTCTGATATATTATCATGCAGGCCTCCAAGTGGGAATTATACTATGTTCTTGAGGGAGAGATTTCTCCAAATAAATTCTTATTGCTCATCTCAGGGATTGACTGAAACCATTGAAAATGGTCATGAATTCATGAAAGTATATATTCTCAGTTCTGATGAGGACAAGAACTTCCTTTGTGAGCTGTTCTTGCACAATTTCTTCTTAGATGACTATACCTCATTTTTCATTAATTTGTTTGTAGGTGAGTGCCAATTAAGGGCATTCATGTCCCTGATGAAGAAACATGAGATTTGGTAACAAAGAATGGATGCACACTCATCCAATATAGAGAGTGCAAGATTATACATCCGGCCTGAAAGTCCACATCCTCTAGCCTTCAAGAACAAATTCAGACTGTTTGTCTACATTGATACTCTCCTACCTTTGTATCAAATAAAATTAGAGGAATGTGTTGTGGAATTTGGCATATCTATGGTCTTCTTAGTCCCTACAAGACTCATAACAACAAGACGAAGATGGGCCACTTTGATTGTAGAGCAGAAAATGAGAGACCTCATGTTCCCTGCAAACCTTAAATGGTTTATAAGAAAAGCTAAGGCAATGGCTAGTCTAATTGAGACATATCAATAGGAATGGATTGGTATGCATTTTAGGCTAGCTCTCATCATCGAGCCTCTGCCTATGTGGGCTGAACAATTGGGGACACTAAGTTTTAGGAATGGTTACACATGGTCGATCATTACTAGGGGAATACTGATATGAACAGAAGAAATTGGAAAATTGTTGAAATGCACCAGACAATTGAGAGGTGGGGGGGTGAATCAGTTGTCCCTAAAACTTTTAAACACTTATGAACATCAACACATCAAATACTTATATACTGTTATACATATTTAACCATGAAAGCATGAAATAAGAAGCTCAACACAATAACATAGTCAACACATGAAACACCAGATTTTTTACGTGGAAAACCCTATAAAGGAAAAACCAAAGTGGATGTTAGCCCACAAAGATATATGTTATAGCAATACCGAAAAATAGAGGCTCACTGCCAAGTGGTGGCTCACTGCCAAGGATTGGTGAACTGATTTAATAGCATCTACTTCTTGCCTAAGTTCAGTTCCATTGAAGCACAATATATCACCTCTGCTATGCTCTTCTTACATCTTCGCACCTATCTTTTTCATTTTCACTCTTGCACAACTTTTTTCGCAACTACATTACATGTTTTTATACAACTCATCAACCTTGGAATGTACCTCAAGGTTGACATTACATTCATCAACCGTTGGAGCAATCTCCAAGGTCGGCATTACAAACATACATAGAAAATAGGTCTGTACCTAAACAAGATTAGCTGATAGAAAGATGTATGTAGATCATGTAACACCTTAGCTAGGACTCAAAAGTAATCTTCCATGCCACAACACACTTCCATAATCTTTAATGCATCTCTGCAAATAGTGAAAACAACCAGGTCGGCCAAGACTAGTGTTTACACTAAGTCTTCTAAGAACAATCTTCATCCACGATCCCAATTTCTCTTTGCAGACCAATCCAAAGGTAGGAACACGATCAAGAGACATCCACAAGCACATTGTAATTGCCAAGAACATCCACACAACCTCTAGCCAATTTGTCAAAAGGATTCTTCAAACCAGAGTACTTAAACAACACTGTTAACCACTGTCATAAAGAAAGGATTGCTTGCGGACCACCAAATCACAAACCATTGGAGTTGAGAGCACTTATCATTATTAGCAACTTGAATCTAGAACCGTAGACTGTGAAACTTCAATGCGGAGGAATGCAGAGTAGAATACATTCTCCCTGTCACTAGTGAATACCCAGAAAAAGAAGCTTTTACTCTGTTGAACATAACTTACTCAAATCTTTATACCAGAGGCTCAAACTTGGAACATAGCATCTTTAGACATGGCTCTAAATAACTTCCAATCCATAGACAAAGATATTCATTCTACAAGAAATGCAGAGCAAACTGTTGGACTGTTCTTCTATAAATAAAGATACTCTGTAATACATTGTTTCCACTGAAACTCACTGTTTCCACTAGAGGAACTAATTTCTCAGTATCAGGATCACTTACTTATTATATTCAACACTTACATAGGCAAATACAAAGCATCTAACTCATTACAAGAAAGAAACAAAATAAGAGTACAGTTGACACCAATGACAACACTGAAATGTTGACATCAATGACAACACGGGTTAGGCACATACTTGCAACAATCTCCCCCTTTGTCATTGATGGCAACATATGATGTGAAAAACTATAAAGACCATCAAGACAAGATTCTCCCCCTTTCTCTTTACACATCTACATTCTTTCTTCTCTGAGTTTTTCACATGATTTCTCTCCCCTTTTGACACCAATGGCAAAGAGCACATACTTGCACTCAGCTGCTCTGATCAAATTGCTCTTTCATGAATACTGTAACTCTTACTACTCTTTGTTAGAAACACATATCAGGAGCACTTGCTACTCCTCTTGAGAGGTAGCTCTCAAAACATCAATCTAGATAAAAAATGAGGCTTTAGACACCACTAGACTGATGCATTCTTATGCATCTTAGTTCAGAGCAGGAGGGGTAATAACCCCTAACTTTTCTCTGAGATACTCAAAGGTGTCTTTAGGTAGAGGCTTAGTGAAAATATCTACAATCTGATCCTTTGTGGACACATATTCCATCTTTACTTCATTCTCTGTCACCTTCTCTCTCAAAAAGTGATACCTTATTGATATGTGCTTTGTTCTTGAGTGCATCACTGGATTCTTTGAAATGTTTATGGCACTTGTATTGTCACAAAAGATTGTAATTGGATCTTCATACACAACTCTTATGTCCTTCAACTTCTACTTCATCCATAACACTTGAGTGCAACAACATGCTACTGCAATATACTCTACTTCTGTAGTAGACAGGGAGATCGAGTCTTGCTTTTTGCTCAGCCATGAAACCAATCTATTTCCCAAGAAGAAAGCACCTCCACTTGTACTCTTTCTGTCATCAACATCTCTAGCCCAATCTACATCTGTATAAGCACTGAGAGTGAAATTATTGTCCTTTGGATACCATAAGCCATGATCTGATGTGCCTTTCAAATATCTCAGAATTCTCTTGACTGCCATCACATGTGATTCTCTATGATCTTCTTGAAATCTTGCCACAAGACATACTACATGCATTATATCAGGTCTGCTTTGAGTTAGATAAAATAATCCACCAATCATAGATCTGTACCTCTTTTGATTAGTCTTATGTGATTCATCATTTTTTCTTAATTTGCAACCAATCACCATGGGAGTACATACTTGTTTGGAGTCCTCCATCCCAAACTTCTTCAACAACTCTTTAACATAGTTAGACTAAGAAATGAAGATTCCTTTATCTGATTGAGTAATTTGTAGACCTAAAAAGAAATTCATTTCACCAAACATAGACATCTCAAATTCATTTTGCATTTTTCCTGCAAACTTCATGCACATACCTTCATTTCCTCCAAAGATAATGTCATCAACAAAGACTTCAACAATCAGAATTTGATTATCATTGATTTTAAAATAGAGATTGATGTCAGCAGTACCTTTATTGAACCCTAATTGCAGCAGATACTTGTCTAACCTTGCATACCATGCTCTGGGGGCTTGCTTCAGTCCATACAATGCCTTTTTCAATCTGCATACCATATCACCTTGGTTTAATAACTAAAATTCTTTCGATTGCTCAATATAAACTTCCTCTTCCAATTCATCATTTAAGAATGCAAACTTCACATCCATCTGATACACTTTGAAATCTTTGTGAGCTGCAAATTCTAGAAATATTCTGATTGCATCTATCCTAGCCATAGGAGCAAAATTCTCTTCAAAATCTATTCCTTTAATTTGAGAATATCCTTTGCACACAAGCTTTGCTTTGTTTCTTAAAACTTCTCCATTTTCATTCAGTTTGTTTTTGAAAACCCATTTTGTTCCAATGACATTCTTATCAGTAGATCTAGGAACCAATTCCCATGTTTGATTCTTCTCAATCTGCATCAGTTCTTCTTTCATAGCTTTTACCCAATTTTCATCATTGCAAGCTGTAGAGTGTCAAATACTCTACATTTTGTATCAGTCGCAGCAAGTCCACGGGTTTCTTTTTGTCTCTGTGCATGTTTCAAATCTTGCTCCATGGGTTTCTAAGTTTTGTACAGAAGCTGCCAAGTGTCAAGCCACAGTTAAAGTCACAGTATTTGTTTCAAATATTAACTTTTGTGCGGAGCTCACCACGTAGCAGTTAGTTTCAATATGTTATAAGTTTCAGATTTGTTGTGGAGATCGTCATGTGTAGTATACGGAGGCAGTCCCTAAAGTTTCTCTGTGTTTGCGGAGGGTGCCATGTGTCTTTTTGCTAGTATGTGGAGGATGCCGCGTGTTCTTTCTGTATCATCTTATCGCTAGTAATGAAAGATGGTGGGCCACAATGATGTTAAGTTTCAAGCCAGTGGAGAACGCCACGTGGTGGACACAGAGGTAAAGTTGTTTTGTTTATGACCCTTTTTCGGTGAGGAACTTAAAGTTTCTAAAGTGATGCAGAACTCGGCAAGTGTCAGTTCCCGTGGGAGTTTCAAAAGCTTTACAAGTTTCAAGCAGTAATGTGGGTACCACCACATGTTAGTTAGCGTGCGCACGGAAGATACCACCTGTCCCAGCTTTCTCCCTTTGAAGGCTAGTGAGCGCTGAGGTTGTGGGTCCCATTATTAATATGTTTGTTTCTAAACTAATGCGGGTTGCAACAGTTGTCAACAGTGGAGGTCACCTGAGCATAAAGACACAGTTTTGAGGGCTTTGCAGAAGAAGACACGTAGATGTTTTTGAAGGCCGCAGAGTGCAACAAGTGTCATTTTCCTGTTCATTCCTGAGAGACAAAGGAGTTTCTCATTTTGCTACGGACACTGCCATCTGTCACAGTATGTTTCAAGTTTCAAGTGTGCGGATCTCACCATGTGTCTGTTTCTTATTGATAGGAGTTGCGACACATATATTTTGCCCCAGCCAATGAGTCTGCAGGAAGGGAAAGACTGTTGCAAATTTGAAGGATCGTAACCACTAGAGACTTCTAGTTATCTTCAGTTCCATTGGGCCATTGGGATTCAGTTGTTACGGACAATCTAGAGTCGGATCAATATATCGATATATTGAGAGCACTTGCTACTCCCCTTGAGAGTTGAAAACCCTTATTTCCTGTTCATTGGATCAATATATAACAGTTTGATCTTTCGTTACAAATATGTAATATTTGTAATAGATCAATATATATATATATATATATATATATATATAGATTTTGATATACAGAGATACAGAGATACATATACTTTTGATAAGTTTTGTCAGAATCTAAAAGAGAAGTCAGAGACTTTGCTGTGGCTAGTTGATATTATTTTACCTTTATTTTGTTGTTCTTGATAAGAAAGTTTATGTATCTGTGCCTTTTATGTTGCTAGAAGATTAATGAGAAGAACTCTGTTCTGTGCCTTGGTTGATATTATCTATGTCATTTGCAAAGTGTCTGATTGTGAGCCTTTGATTATATTCATTGCATCTATTTATGTTAATCATGCAGTATCTGTTCTTTAATATAACTGAATCTTGAGGATAGTTTCACTGTGCTTAATTTGAAGGAAATACTTTTACTCAGGCGCATTGCCATAGTTAGATTTACTAAATTGTATCTGTAATCCTGTTAATTTCTTACCCTTTTCCTCAAACCCATTTAAGATAGAGAAGAGCCAGCTTCTTTAAAATCTGGAGGTTGTTTCAAGTAGCAAGTTCCACATTCTTGAAACTTCCCATGTTGGTGTTGGAACCTGCACAATTTTATACATCAACACAAGCTTCATTCATAGTTTTTGGTTCATCTTTTGAAAGCAAATAGTAATTCACTTGTTCTTTTACAGTTCTTTTTCTTGTCAACACACATCTGTTATTGTCATCTATAATCTGATCTTCAGAATGATTAATCCTTGCATACCTGGGTGTCTTAACAGCATTTTCCAGAGCCTCTTCTTCATCCTGACTGTCTTCTTGATCAACTTTTTCTTCATTTTCTATAATCACAAGTTTAGCTGGTTCATAGTAACTCAAATTTGATATTCTCTCCTTGCCTTCATCCACCTTCACATTAGCACTCTCAACAATCTTATTCAATCTCTTATTGTAGCATCGAAAGGCCTTACTCTTGGTAGATTAACCAAGAAAAATTCCTTCATCACATGTGTTGGAATCATATTAATTTTTCACAGGTTCTAGTGTTTTTCCTCAACCTCATGTCATTAGGTTGATGGATTTCCATACTTAGGGTTCTTTGCATACTCAAGGAAACACTAAACCCTAGGACCCCATGCCAAAGAACAATGTGATGATCGAAATCATTATATTTCTTTAGTGATCGCCTATCTCTTGTTGCCTATATTTTAAGTCACTCCCAATGTCCCCCTTAAAACATTGTCTGACCAACCCCTTGCCAAGTAATTGCCTTTTCTAGCCCGCACCCTGAAAATATTTATTTTTTAGATGCCAAGGTCTGGTCCTAGTAACTCCTTTTTGACAGGTGGCAGCATATGGTTTTATTTCTGCCATTCCGCCAGCTTTGAAATATTGACAAAATCAGCTCCTGCAGAATTGTGGAAGGAGTGACAGCTAGTTGGTAACTCTCAAAGATGACAAGATGGTGGGCCCAGAATAAAAAAAAGAAGGATTCTTTATATTTCCACTGTTTCACCATACTTCAACATAAGGACCCTCTAAATGATTGTGAAATCGTGGAATAAGGTGCCAGCCTATAAAATATTGTTTGCAAATATTGCTAAGGGAATGGTGGTGGGTCCTATCTGAAGTAAAAGGCAATTTTAAATGTTTCAGCCATTCTACTAAGCTTATTCCACAGCCCCAGCTAGTATTTGCGGAATGGTAGAAATCTTGACACGTGGCATTCTAAAAGGCTAGGACTAGTGCATTAAATAAAGCAAGAATATGGCATGTCATTGCCCACTAGACATGGTCACTTGGAGATTATCCTGAATTGCGTGTAACTGATCCATTGGTTGTCTACCATTCTGCTGGGACCACATTTCTAGCCGTATCCCTTGCCTACAGAACTTTGAAATGTAGTATTAACTATAATGCAGGGGATATATTTTCTCAGGATCGTGGTTGGGAGAGCTATATAGGCAGCAAGTCATCATTAGGCAAAGCAAGCATTACTCTCCTACCTCTTAAAGGACCAAATCAGTGTTGTTCAAACTACGCTAGCTAAGATCAGGATCAACAACCATAATTTAAAAATGTGACAGGGAGATATGTTGGCGTTGATCTGATAGTGTTTCATTTCAAGCATTAATTGCTCAGGCATGTGTAGAGTCTCCATCGCCGCCACTATGCAGGAATTTATTAACCAAAAGATTTGGCTTATGTAGGCTTGACCTTTGGAAATCCATGCTCCTACTAGGATTGACATTTCATCTGCTGTGTGATGAAATTTGACATAAAGACATTGCTAAATTGAGGAAACCAAGACAGTTGACCTAGCATGATTTAATGTAAGAAGTGATGTTCCCAGTTATGCAGAATTATGAAATCCAATCTTTTTATTCATTTATGGTAATCTTCACAGGATTTCCATTTATGATTGAAATGCCTTGAAGTGACTGGAATTAATTGGACCAAATATGTGCGGATGTATGCTACATCCTGAAATTTCTATAAATAGACAAGTGTTGATGTTACCCCGTATACTGTTTGAAACGTATTGATAGTATGACTTTCCCCTGTTCTTGTGTGTTCTATTTTATCCCCTGTTCTATTGGGTTTTCTTCATTGTTCTCATGGTTATCAACTTGTCCTTACAAAATTAGGAGACTTGGAGTTTTCTTCCTTTGGAATAGGTGGTGCAGAGAAAATCAAGGCGCAATGGCAACATTTTACAAATATCTATGAGCATTTCTTCTTCTTGTTGTTTCATCTGGATTGGGACCTCAGATTCTAATCTCCTGATTCCATCCATTCCTTATGTCTATGATTAAGTAGACTAGTATCAAGTGCAGAGGGAAATCATTTCTCTCTTTGCCTTCATCCCTCTTCTACTTTTCCTAACAAAGCATTAGCTCTAGTAGTAGGGATGTTTCTTCTCTGGATGTAGCATATGAAGATAGGGTACTCCCATTTTGTTACTATTGTTGCCCCCTTCACTGGATAAATGACACTGCCATATCTAGCCTGATGTGATTTCATCTAGTTTCTGTCTGATTGAGTTGGTTGGTGACCACTCAATTATGAAAGAGGAATCACATCCTTGCAAACAACAATGGGCATAAAGCAAAGAACTCCAATTAATGGGATTTTCTTCTAATATTGTTACTTGCATTCATTCAGAATTGAGGTGGGTAATTAGGGTGGTGAATGCTCTTATCAAACTGATAAGTGGCATATGATGGGTATGTGAGCTCTAACAACATCTATCAAACAATCCCCCATCAATATCACTGCTTGTTTTCCCTGCCAAAATTGAGAGAACACACAATCTTACAAGTACCTCAACATATACAATGGAAGCTGAACATACAGTTGTGAAACGGTTACACCAGCCTCTTCTCGCAACTACATCTTTTGGTTATTGAGAAGTTGTAACTTCTTTTAACTTAAGCCTGAAGCTTGTTTTCTCCCTTATCTTTATAAAAGGGAATTCAGGGCTTGTGAAAAAATATTGGTTCAAGGTCATATCTCCAGACTTAGTCTGAAATATGGGATCAATTTGGTTAAGGAGGAATTGTAAATAGTTTATTTTCTGCAATAAATCAGTCATCCATTTCTAGGTTTTCATTTCTGAGTTTTAAGATGCCTTTATAGATCTGCAAAGACTATGTTATAATTTACTAAATGGTTGACTTTACAAATTCTGTTGAGTCTTTGTAGTATACTGTCTCCTACTTTGTGTATACAGTTTTACATTTATGAATATATTTGATTAAGGATCGGATTTATTCATCGCCACAGTCTTTCCTGTGTTGTATATTTTTCTTGTAGCATTTGCTCAAGTAGTGAAATAATGGACTACTAGAGGATATAGAATGTATTTTAGTTTTACATGGATAACTAAGTATGGTAAACTTCAAGACTAGTAAAGTGTTTTAATGTAAGGCATTACTATACCTTTACAGTAAACTAAGTTTCATTATATCATAGTTGTTTGGATGTTTCTATAAGTTTCTTGACTTTATGGCCCTTAGATAGGCAGTGGTCTATTCATGAATACTACACTAGGTTTACATCCTTTTAATCACCCTCATTATTATTTCAAAAGAAATCAGCACATTTTCCCTTTCGGCAATAGGTGTTAGAAGTTAAGATTATTTTACATGTTCTTCTACAAAGAAATAGAATAAAAGCTTAAGGAATTAGCCCATCTCTTTACTTTATCAGACATTCTTTAAGTAGTCTTAAAGGAACATATCTGTCATTGGAGCGGTGTTATTGAGTAAATATTTCATGAACCCCCATCCATTTGGATAGAACACTATCTTCCCCAATAGGGAAGGATATCCAAAGAATAGGAGCACCCTCCTTGGTTTAAAGAGCCTAAAGTGCAGAGGAAAGAGGGATTGAAAACCCTTATTTCCTGTTCATTGGCCAATCCCTCAAGGTAGGTTAGTTATTAGAGAATGGCTATCCTATAGATCTGTGCAATTTTTCCTTGAGATGTGGTTGGGAATTTAAAACAACCAACAGATTGATGACTCTAATTGGGACTAAAATAATAACTATGTCTTATCCTAAAGACTTTACTCCCTTATTTATTACTAGCATTCTTAAAGCTTAGGATCAAGAAGTTTCTGTCCAGTTGAGCAACCAACAGATTGGCGACTCTACTAGGGACTGAAATAATAACTGTCTTATCCTAAAGATTTTACTCCCTTATTTATTACCAACATTCTTGAAGTCCAAGATCAGGCGGCTTTTGTCTAAGTTAAGCCACTTAGAATTTTATGACTCTATTGAAAAAATGAAAGTGAAATCATGTTCTCTTCTAAGGGTCTTAATGGGATGAATTCCCTTGAATATTGAAGAGTCAGAGGTTAGATTATCATGTTCCTTGCAAAAGAAGGATGGCGACTCTACTATGTTCTTTCATTTAAAGTTGTGGTAGATACAAAACAAAGGCATCAAGTTTAATATCTCAGAATGTTCTATATAACTCTACTGTGAAATAGGATTTAGAGGTTGGATCCAAAAGAAAGTGATATGCTTTTAAGTTTTCTTTTCCTCTATAAGTAGAGGTGGCGGCTCTATGAGGAAGGGATCTGGTAATGTAGTCTAGTGTTCTTGAATTTTCATAAAATCAAAACAAAATTTGCACCGGTAGCAAAGGTGCTTTCTAGGTATTTTACAAAGACTTAAAGAGAAATTTCCCTAGAAATTTAAAAGATGTATACTCAGCAATCACACTTCTTTTATCAAAGTGAATTTGTGAGGGAAAGGTATAAGGCCATTGATTTCAGTAATATTTGTGGGGTTTCCAAACCATGTACCAAATGAAGTTAGGAGTCAGATAACAAAGTTCAATAACGACAGATCCAAAATAGCTAGCAACCATTTGCAAGAATTTTGTGACTTAATGGGAGATTTTAAAATAGATCAGGAAGATGTAGTCATAAAATTATTTGTTCAAACTTTTAAAGGAGAAGTTAGAGATTGGTTTGCATGGTTACCCAATCAGTTTATTCTTTCATGGCAAGATTTAAAGTTTGCCTTTATGGAACAGTTTGGGGAAAGAATAGATGTAGGTATGTTGATTAAAGAACTAATGCAGATTGAGAAAGAAGATAAGGAATCTATCCCAGCTTTCAATCTAAGATTTGCCAAAATAGTGGGGGATATTCCTGAAGATGTCAGACCTAATGAAGCTATGTGTTTAATCATATATCTAGGTGCATTCAATAAAAAGGATTGTTATCGACTAAGAGATAGAAACCCTACTACTATGATGCAAGCATATTCTTTGGCCATGAAAATAGAAATTAATTTGAAGCATACAAAGATAAAGGGTTGTAAGTTTGTGGAAAATAGTTACAAAGGAAAAAATGAATTTATTTGTCCCCCCATTTATCAGGGAGGGGGTAGATTGGGTAGTTCAAGTGGGCCCAAGCCAATCCTAAAATTCATCATATTAAAGGGATTGGGATTACAACTAGAACCAAAGAGTTCAAAGCCTATATAAACCCCTTGCTCATCCTTCCACTTATTTTTAGAATAAAAGGAAATCCCCAAAACCTTATGAGGTAGCTTATGAGATAACTAATCCCCAGATGCATAAAGAAATACCAATTATGGAGGTTCCTCTATCTTATGAATGTGTAGCAAGTTGTGAGGATATGACCCCTATTTATGATAACGTGTATCTTGTATCAAGTGATAATGTCTCATCTCCTACAAAAATAGTTTCTCTTGAGTCTAAATATCAGGGGGAATGGTCCTCACCAGTAATGCTGAGAGCAGTGAGCACATAGTAGAGTGCTCTCACCAAAGTTGTGATAGCTCTGAGTCAAATAGTGATGCAGACTATTAGGATAGTGATAATGAAGAGTATGCAAACATGATGCATATAAAAGATAACCCACTCTATGATGAACCTATGAACTTATCAGCAAAAAAGGATATGGAGTTATATGAATACATATATAATCCACTCTTTGAAGACAATTTAGATGAGGCTAGTAAACTCATATCAATCCAACACACAAAAATATATGGGGGAACAAAAGCATCATTAATAAATAAGGACCCCAGTCTTTATCCAAATGATGCTTCCAAAACCCATATTCCCCAGCAAAGCGAATGGCAAATTCAAGAGAAGGAAAGTAAAGACAGAGTGTCAGATCTTGAGAAAGAAACTGAGTATGATTGTTTTAAGTTTGATACTAACTCAATAAAAATTGAAAATTCCCTCGTCACCAACTATGAAATAGATTATGATTGCTTTTATTTTCTAGATATATGCAAAATGCCAAGATCAGAGGAAAATAGTTATCTCAAGTGATTGGATATAGTTGAACCAAATACTAACTTTATTTTTGACAGTGTATTTCAAACATCTATGGTTTAGAGTAGAGGGGGTAAGTTTGAAGGAAATATATATCCTCAAGGTTATCCAAATGTTTATGACAGTAAAGGATTGAATCTCAATATAATTCTCAAAAGTAACTTGATGAAATCACTAGAGAATAAATGTTTGTCAGGGGCAAGTTTTGCTTCTTCTCTACATAATAACCTAGGGCTATTATGTGTTTGGTCTACTCCTTTAGAGTTCTTCTGTGATCTTGCTCTGTTTAGGCTAAATGGACGTTCCCAATCAGAGCCACTCCTAATGACATGAGCTTGAGGAAAAACACTAGAACCATATTAATTTTTCATAGGTTCTAGTGTTTTTCCTCAAGCTCATGTCATTAGGTTGATGGATTTCCATACTTAGGGTTCTTTGCATGCTCGAGGAAATGCTAAACCCTAAGCCCCCATTCCAAAGAACAATGTGATGATCGAAATCATTATATTTCTTCAGTGACTGCCTATCTCCTGTTGCCTATATTTTAAGTCACTCCCGATGTCCCCCTTGAAATGTTGTCTGACCGGTCCCTTGCCAAGTAATTACCTTTTCTAGCCCACGCCCTGAAAATCTTTATTTTTTAGACGCCAAGGTCCGGTCCTACTAACTCCTTTTTGACAGGTGGCAGCATATGGTTTTATTTTCACCATTTTGCCAACAATAAAATATTGACAAAATCAACACCTGTGGAATTCTAGGAGTGACAGCTAGTTGGTAACTCTCAAAGATGACAGGATGGTGGGTCCAGAACAAAAAGCAAGAAGGATTCTTTATATTTTTGTCGTTCTGCCATACTTCAACATAAGGACCCTATAATTGATTGCCGAATCATAGAATAAGGTGCCATCCCGTAAAATACTATTTACAAATATTGCTAAGGCAATGGTGGTGGGTCCTGTCTGAAGTAAAAGGCAATTTTAAATGTTTCTGCCATTCTGCCAAGCTTTATTCCACAGCCCCAACTAGTATTTGCGGAATGGCATAAATCTTGACACGTGGCATTCTGAAAGGCTGGGACTAGTGCATTAAATAAATAAGGAATATGACATGTCATTGCCCATTAGATGTGGCCACTTGGAGAGTTATCCTGAATTGCATGCAGATGATCCATTGGTTATTCGTCATTTTGCCAGGACCACAATTCTTGTCGTATCCCTCCCCTGAGGAACTGCAGAATGTGGTATTAACTATACTGCAGGGGAGATATTTTATCAGGATCGTGGTTGGGAGAGCTATATAGGTGGCAAGTCATCATTAGGGAAAGCAAACATTACTCTCCTACCTCATAAAGGACCAAATCAGTGTCGTTCAAACTGAGCCAGCTAAGATCAGGATCAACAGCCAGAATTTAAAAATGTGACAAGGAGATATGTTGGCGCTGATATGATAGTGTTTCATTTCAAGCATTAACTACTCAGGCATGTGCAGAGTCTCCATCACCACCACTATGCAGGAATTTATTAACAGAAAGATTTGGCTTATACAGGCTCAACCTTTGAAAATCTGTGCTCCTACTAGGATTGACATTTCATCTGCTGTGTGATGAAATTTGACATAATGAGAGTGTTAAATTGAGGAAACCAAGACAACTGACCTGGCATGATTCAGTGTAAGAAGTGATGTTCCCAGTAATGCAAAATTATGAAATCCAATCTTTCTATTCATTTGTGGTAATCTTCACAAGATTTCTATTTATGACTAAAATTCCTTGAAGTGACTGGAATTAATTGGACCAAAGATGTACGGATGTATGTTGCATCCTAAAATTTCTATAAATTTAGACAAGTGTTGATGTTACCCCGTATACTATTTGAAACATGCTGATAGTATGGCTTTCCCCTGTTCCTGTGTGTTCTGTTTTCTCCCCTGTTCTATTGGGTTTTCTTCATTGTTCTCATGGTTATCAACTTGTCCTTACATAATTATGAGACTTGGAGTTTTCTTCCTTTGGAATAGGTGGTGCAGGGAAAATCAGGGGGCAATAGAAACATTTTACAAATCCCTATGAACATTTCTTCTTCCTGTTGTTTCATTTGGATTGGGACCTCAGATTCTAATCTCTTGATTATAACCATTTCTTATGTCTATGATTAAGCAGACTAGTATCAAGTGCAGAGGGAAGTCATTTCTCTCTTTGACTTCATCCCTCTTCTACTTTTCCTAACAAAGAATCAGCTCTAGTAGTAGGGATGTTTCCTCTCCGGATGTAGCATATGAAGACAGGGTGCTCCCATTTTTGTTTTGTTGCTGCCCCCTTCATTGGGTAAATGGTGCTGCCATATCTAGCATGATGTGATTTTGTCTAGTTTCTATCTGATTGAGTTGGTTGGTGACCACTCAATTATGAAAGAGGAATCACATCTTTGCAAATGACAATGGGCATAAAGCGAAGAACTCCATTTAATGGGATTTTCTTTTGATATTGTCACTTGCAGTCGTTTCAAATTGAGGTGGGTAATCTCAGTGGTGAATGCTCTTATCAAACTGATAAGTGGAATATGATGCATATGCGAGCTCTAACAACATCTATCCAACAATCACCCATCAACATCATTGCTTGTTTTTCCCACCAAAATTGAGAGAACACACAATCTTATGGGTACCTCAACATATACAATGGATGTTGAACATATAGTTGTGAAATGGTTATACCAACCTCTTCTCGCAACTACATCTTTTGGTTACTGAGAAGCTGTAACTTCTTTTAACTTAAGCCTGAAGCTTGTCTACTCCCTTATCTTTATAAAAGGGAATTTAGGCCTTGTGAAAAAACATTGGTTCGAGTTCATAGCTCCAGACTTAGTATGAAATATGGGATCAATATGGTTAAGGAGGAATTGTAAATAGTTTGTTTTCTACAATAAATCAATCGTCCATTCCGGGTTTTCATTTCTAAGTTTTAAGATGTCTTTGTTACTAATTTTTTGTTCACACTAAAAATTAGTTGGACCTAAGTGTAATTGTTTAGAAAAAAAAATAGAAAACTTCAAAGTTATGCATTCTTGAATGGTTGATACCTTGACAAAGTTGAAAAGAAGATCCACTTGTTAGGATAACCCATCAGTCCAATCAGGACTGATAAGTTATCATGACAAAAGAATTGATCATCAAAGGATCAAACATTCAAGGAGATACAGTTGTTCTACAAAGGTTGATATTTCAAGAGTTATAAGTTAAATTGATTATTCAGATTAATCAGTTTTGAATAAAAGAGAGAAAGATGTTGTATTACACTTTTATTTCATGTCATGTTTTGAACATACATCTAGGTATCTTTTACTTTATCTCATGCATTGATTTAAAAGGAAATACATATGTATCATATGCATCAGAGAAACTAACTGATCATGTTTAAAAGAAATGTTCAAATGTGTCCCACACAAGTCGTGGGAGTAATTAGACTGAGCAATTGTAGACATGCAAGCTATGTACCTGTTTGATAAAATAAAATAGAAAAGAACATATTATAAATCTAAACATCCATCATTGCCTAATGATGGAGGTTGTTGTTGAAGCTGACCTTCAAGTCTTCAGTCTTCATTCTTCACTCCAAGCTACCATCCAGTTGAAACCTACAAAATTTTGGGGACAACCCTATTAGTGCTCTGGATATTTACAGTTATTACATGCTTTTATCAAATAGAGACATTTACTTATCATATCATGCATTCAGATAAGAGATCAGATCAGATAATGATACAAATCAGGAAGAAATCATGAAGGAGATCAATCAATGCTATCAGGTATTTTTTTATGCTAACTTGTTTGTTCACTGTGCAGGTATAGGACAAATTTTGTTGCTGATTTGAAGACAAATAAACATGTGGATTAAATGTGGCTCCCATAAGGGTTTGAGCCCGACATGTTTCTTTGCATTTTTTGAAAAGAGTATCAAAAAAAGATAGGATGGATCATTCTAAGCTATATCATGCATCATCTAATCAACTTACATAAAGAAGATGTCATCATGACATCATTACAATTGATTGAAACAAATCAAAGCTATATGACTGAATCAAGATTGACAAAAAGACAAATTCATAAATTAGATTACAGTCATCTAAGGAGTGATTCCATGCATTTCAACAATATTGTGCTTTGACAGTTTTTATTTCTCATGCCCAAATCTACAGTGATGCCATGGTGCAGTAAAGAGGATGCCATGCAGTTAAGAAGATGCCATGCAAGATCTAAGAGAGATGCAATGTAGTAAGGAAGATACAATGCAAGAGAAGTGCGATAAATAAAGATCAAGATACAGATATAGTCACCATCACCACGAACAACCAAGATAGTGACCAGTGAAGTGGCTTATATAAGAAAGAGACATTCATGATATATCATAAGGGTCATATCCATCTACAAAAGAGCATAAAAAATGATAAGATGGGTAGTAAGTGTGCACAAGAATGACTACAGATAAATGGATGGACAAAGACACATATCTATAATACAGAGGTGCATAAATGATGAAAGAAAAACAACTAGAAGAGACATGAAAAATACACAAGGAAGCTACAGGTATACCTTAAAGTATGCACAAAGATGACTACAGGTGCAAAGATGCATGAAGGCATGCTACAGGTGTATTGAAAGAATGCATAACAGCCAAGAGGAAATAAGAACATATGTCTATGCTACAAATATGCCTTGAAAGACAACAAGAAATGAAAATGCATGATATCTATGCATAGAGGAATCCAATACATATGACACTCAAGAGATAACATGACACCTATGCCATAATATATATCCAATTGCAACAAAGGCAGTAACCAGTCAAGGATGTTCCCACATGACGTACAGTCCATCACATTACATTCATGCAATTTAAAGCGATATGCATAAGAAGAGCCTCACAGAATGTAAAGTTATGATACTCATGCAATTTATGCTATAGATAGAATGAAAGAAGATGTTAAAGTCATCATACAGAATATCACAAAGTTTTGCTGTCATAACAGAATACCAAAATATACTTCAACCCAGTAGCTACAGTGGAAAGATAGGGTAAAGTGTATCATCAACAATGTGAGACAGCCACAAGGATAGGAAGAGAAGATGTTATGAGAAGTAAAGAAAGAAAACCCACTTGCTAATACTTCAAACCCCTATACTTTCTGCCAACAAATGGAGATAAAATCACAGTCAAGGTGGTGTTGCATTGAGCAAGAGAAACCATTTTTTGAAAAGACTATATACCCATGTCAAGAGATCAAACCCTAATGGTATTTTTTGCAGACACAGTTAAGAAATTTCAAACAGATGTCATGATATATTCATAACCATGCCAGAGGAACAAGAAACAAGAAGGAAGGTGTACCCATCTACAAAATAAACAAGATCTCTTCAAAGATACATCAAACCTTTCTTTCTTTATAGTATAAGGAGAAAGAGATTAAGTAGGAGTTTGGCCGTGACATTATAAAGGTTTTTTGTGTAGGAGGAAGTTGAAACCCTAACTTCAAGGCTCACAAACCCTCGAGTAGCTATAGTTTTTTATGCCTATTTTCAAGAGAAGCATAGCCATGACAGGTAGAGGTTCTAAAAATGGAGGAGATGTCAAAACCCTCATCTTAAAAAAAACTTCAAAACCCTCAAGTTTCTGCAGCATGAAAACAGATCAAGACAAAAGAAGAAATATATAGCCATGGATGGGAGTGACAGCATTTTTTGCTATAAAATGCAATACCCATGTCTATTTACAGACTTGTCATGCTATAAGAGTGAAACCAAAGATAAATGAAAATACAGAGATAAAATGGCAAGTGCTTACCCTTGTTGATGGCAGGAAGAAAGATCTTCCACGGCCTCACAGTGGCCTCAAACTTCCAGAGAGTAGATGAAGACCATGAAGGATAAGATACAGAAATAAAATGAAGGTATTAAAGATTGCACAAGCAAATAGAGAGCAAGTAATGAAGAAGAAGGCCACGACCATTTGAAAGAAATAAAGCTACAACTCCATAAAATGTTTCATATTAAACTCATATAGGAATTACCTTCTTCCTAAATCATGCAGAGTTCGATGGCAACGACAAGGAAGAGACATTGAAAGAAGAAGACCAAAGCTATGATGAAGATAGTTGAAACCCTCGGCCAGCATGAAAGTTGCAGAGCTCAAAGAGGAAAGTCAAATGAAGAGTGAATGAGCAAGTTAGGGTTGTTTTCTTTCTTTTGTTCGAAGGTTCTTTTGCTCGAGTGCATTTTTGACTTACAAAAAAACCAATAATTACTTTATCCAATTTGCTGCTGTGGTCAAGACTTTACGTAGCCATCATAACACGCAGTGGCCAGCAGCAATACTTTAGAAGTTGATTTTTATTATGTTAAGAGGCCGATGTGATGTGTGGAAAAGGCTCCAAGCCTTATAAGAGCTTTTGAAGATTCCTCGGTGGTCGGATGGTGAATGAATAACAAATCACATGCTCAAGTTCCTTATCCATTTCCAAAGTATCCAAGGATAGGTATCTCCTCATTAGGCATGGTGACTAATAGCCAAGAGGGTGTATGATTTTAGACATGGTATATACATATGATATACATGGAGTTCAAGGGTAATCTTTCATGCATGGTGGAGATATGATTTCATGGGATGATAAGGTATTGTCTTCTAGTGATGTGATTATTCAATAAAGGCAATTGATGTGGTAGTATATGATGGGCATTTTTTATGCATGGGGTCAAATTGCATAATGGAGTTGTTTTTCCTTCCTTAACTTCAAATTGCATACAGGGATATACGAAGATTTAGAAAATGTGATGCATGTGCACAATGGCAACAATGGTGAGTCATAAGGATATTTATGCATTTTTGTTTTGTGCATGGAATGTTACAGTAGTGACTCAGTTTCTTTTTATTTTCCTTGCAAAGGGAGATATTTTTTTTTCTCATTCATGTATTGGAGTGATAAGGAATTTTGTAATTATTCCTAAGTCCTATTTTTGTAAAATAGGCAAATGTATTGGAGTGATAAGGAGTGATTTTTTCTTCTAATCATGCATGATTTTACACATGAATTAATTGTAAATAAATAATAAAGTAATACTCTATATATTACTTTATTATTTTCCACAAGTTGTAAAATAGAAAATAGAACAAATTGTAACCAATAATAGAGTAATATTCTATTACTTTATTATTTACTCAATCAATTTTGCTCATGCAAAATCATGCAAATTGATTAGTTGAGTTAACTAGGCCACCTAGGAGGTTTTACATGACTTTTAGAAGTATGTTTAGGGTCCTTGGTCAAAATTTTGGTCAAACATATGGAGAGGCCCAAATTGAAGCTATTTTTGCTCAATTTGTGGCAGTTTTAGACCCTAATTTTGAGGATTTTTGAGGTTGCTCGAGAATGAGTATATTTAGAGGTAGTTATCTGCAAGTCCATATTTTTTTCATGCCTCTTGAAGAAAGTAGACCTATATATTGTAAAGAAAAAGTTTGTTTTTGCTAGTTCTTGATTCTCATTATGATTTAGACAGGTTGGAGAATTCTTGTAGCTCACTTTTATAGTGTTATTGAGAGATCGATAGGTTACAGGTTATCTTTTGTCTTTTTGCAAAGCTTTCCTTTGTTTATTTCAGATCAGTTGAATTACCTTTCCTTTTAGTACTGAATGTTGAAGTGATTTTGATGAAATTTTGCTGTGTTTTATTATTAAACCTTCAAAATTATTTTCTCACCTCCTTGTTTACAACATTAAAGCATATATTCATCACAGGTCTTAGGTTGTGTTAACTAGAAATAGTCTTTTTATGCTGTGAAAAAACCATTTCCTTCATGAAAACTTGTTTTCAAACCTTCTTTAGAATCATTTTTGTGGTATTTATGCCAAGTCTAGATTGTGTAGAAGTCAGATTTATGGGCAAACATTGTGAATCGGATTGCATTATTTTTATCCATATCAGGTGCATCACCATTTTACCTTTAGTAGTCATTAAGTTTCTTTCTTCCCTTTTCCTAAAAAAGTAAAAACATAGATCTCAATAGAACATTTGAAGGGAGGGTAAGTGCAAAAAGATGGGGGGCCAAAAAGTGGCCAAAAAATTTTCAAAAAAATTTAAGTCATAACGCGAGCGCGTTATAATGCGCTCGCGTTATGGCTTGGTAATGACAAGCCTCAGGCTCGTCATTATTGAGCCATAACGCGAGTGCGTTATAACGCGCTCGCGTTATAACCTACTATAAATAAAAAAAATGTCATTTCATTTCATTTCTTTCTTATTTTCTCCTCTGCCCGCGGCTTCAAAACCCTCAAAAACGCGCTCGCGTTCTACAAAACGCCAATCAACACAAAAAGCTTGTCGATTCATCACCAAAATGCTGCCGCGACGTCGAGCACGCCAAAGGGGTGAGTTATCTTTATTTTTTTGTTTGAATTTCTTCCTAAATAGGTAGGTTTTTGTTAATTTTTGATGTATATTTCGTTAATTGTAGGAAATGTTAATGCACCTCCTCCTCCTCCTCCTCCTCAAAATCCACAAAATCCTGAGGAGGAAATACCTGCAGAACAACAACCTCCTCCATTCATTCCTCAACATGCCCCTGGAACACAAGATAATATAATGGGGGAAATTGAAAACAACAAAAAACAAATTGAAGATATAATTGCAAGGTTGAAAGATCCTTCCACTTCAACCTTGCATAGGTCCACGCTTGCTGAATCTCTTGAGTCTATGTTATCAAATGTAAATTCAATTAGCAAGCAAATAACTAGTTGGACCGATAAAAAGAGAGAGTTTAGAGATTACTATGTAGATAAATTGTCATACCAAGATGTCAAAAAATTACAAATTACAAAATTAGACTTGTGTTCAATTTTCACAAATCCACAAACAAATCAACCTCCACCCCTTACATGCAAGAGGTTCCCTATCCATTGGTGCAACAACCAAGCGATAAGGGACAATTTCGGGCAGAGGTGGTGGATGGTTTTTGACCATCCTCTATGCAATAATAATGAGGTCTCGCAATACTTTTTGAGGAAACTCTACTGCGAGTTTGTCCTCAATAAAGTGCCAAACTATTTTGATATGCGGGACTTCTAGGGTAGAGGTGGGGGCTCAGTACAGGATAGACCAGGGGCACATCTTGACCCACAGTGGGTAGTGAGACGAGTAATCAGCAGACCAGCCCACGAGCATGTTTCTATCCCTTCCATTGTGAAGGAGAGTGTTGAGGTCGATACACTGAGGTCGATTAGTGCCTTGACCTAGAGCATCATAGAGCATGCCGATCCTACAACACAAAGTGGGTTGGGAGATAGTGCGAGGAGTAGGGTCCCACCGCATACTAACCAGGCTTGCGGGTCAGCTTGTGGTTATGACCCCATGGACAGTCAGGACGCAGGTGCACAGGCTACATCTGCAGCTGAGCAGATGGTGATGACAGATACCCTCCTGAGTGAGACTTTCAGCCTTGATACTCAGGTAAATATTAGCAAGTTTATTAAATTTAATTTATTAAATTTCATTTTTGAAATACAAGATTAACTAATTTAAATTGATGATTTTAATGAAATTTCAGGGTCATAGCGTCGATGTAGTTTTTAGTGGTTCTCCACCTACATTTTTCACTAGATCATCTACTGTCGAGGTATGTAACTAGTAAACAATTATAAATATTACATGTGAATAGCATCGTTATATGAATGGTATTCTAATTTCTGATTTTGGATGTTGAATAGGTTAACACTGTAGATTTCATGGCAACACCTGCCAGCGGTGGTGGACTTCAAAGCTTTACGGAGGTAATAAAATAAATAGTTTAATGAATGAATTGTACTTACTAAATTTTTGTATGTGATTTGTGTGTTTTATTGTCTGTACTTCCATGTTTAGATGAATGTGTGTGTATGTTAGGAGCCATGATTTGCATCACTATTATAGTTTTCGTAATTGAATAACATTGTTTTATTTCCAGATGATGCAGGCTGCAGATACACCTCCCCATGTTTATAGGGCAATGGAGCAGGGTGTGGCCTCTGCGATTCATAGCTCTATGGCATTGACAGGGGTATGAGGCAGATTAGTAAATTTCAATTTACATTCATTGTTATAGTTGTCTATTTTTGAAAAATCAAAAGATTATTGATTTGAAGTTTAATTTCTATCTGGATGGTTTCTATAGGACATGACATCACCAGGGCCTATTCCTGCTACTGAGGCAAGCGAGGAGACAGATTATATGTTAGCGGTAAGTGATTATTTTGTTAAATGTTTCATTTTTTTATAACATGTAATTTCTATATATTAATGTTTATACTTTTTTTTGTAATAGGTAAAGGTGCAGGAAGAACTAAATAGGAGGAGTAGCCCTCGGGTTCGTAGTAGACCGCCCACATGCATGTCTCCATCCCCTAGAAGATCAAAGGCTGCTCGTGATTTATTCTCTTCACCAGCCAGAGGGGAATGACTTTTTATTGTGTTCCTCTGTTGTATGCCTATATGGCATTTGTGGACATATATTTTGTATTGTACATAGTTGACATTGTATGCCTATATGGCATTCTTGTAAGCCTATATGGCTATTTTGTATATATGTTATACTTATATCGACAGATATTGATGTATGCCTATATGGATATTTGGTTAATACAATTCTTTTTTATTGATGGCATCCATACTTGCATTATAAATCCACTTTTGAATGGATATTTGTAGATGGCTACTTCAAATATTTAAAGTCCAATTGTATTACATAGGATGTTTGCATTTTCTTTGATAGGCTTGATAGGCCATGGATTACATGATGGTGTTTGATGGAAAAGTATGGTACTAGAAGACTCTAGTTCATTCTTAATAGGCTTGTGATTGATAATATCTTTGCATGATTGCACTTGATCTTGGATCATGGGAATGTTGTTAGGATTTTGATTACATTGTGATGTTTGATGGATAGGCATGGTGTAAGTGTAAGATACCCAACTAGTTCTATGAAAATTTTTCCTTACTTAAACACTTTTACTTGCTAACAATTCATCAACTACTTCAATAACATAAAGATATACATCAAGATAACTATTTGAATGAAACAACATTAGAGTTGGGTACTTGTCTTGTTACTTGATTCAATCAACTTGCAATGTCTTATTACATGGAAAATACTTTCAATAGCATGAAGTACAACTCATTCAATGGAAATACAAGGACAGGCCTTGAAGCCTTGATGTTACAATGTCTTCCTTACTTGAGCAACTCAATTGAACTCAATGATGTCAACTGAATGTCAACACCTCACAGTATCACAAGGGAGCATCACCTTGCTTGTTGAGGGAGCATCACCCCAACACTTGAAACTTGCAGGGCTCAAGATTACAAGCTCAATAGCTTTGCACAGAGAATTTTGTCAAATAAACAGATACCAAATGAAGGATTTACAAGTTTTTCTGACTTGGGCGCCAAGTTGAGGTGACCTCCTCCTGAAGTTGTGCCTTGTCAACATTAGGTGCCAATTAGAGTTTATGGATGCTCTGGATTGTTTCCAAGAGTAGGTGCCAAAACATCATCATTAAGAAAGTGTTTTAAATGCTAGGCACCCAAATGAGCCCTCTGGAGTCTAGGCGCTCCTTTCATGCATTCTGTGTTCTAGGCGCCAATTGAAAGGAGTGGAGAACAAGGCAAGCGCCTTCCAAACTAGGTGTTTCCTTGAGGTGACAAGGACTTAGAAAGTGCGCCTAAGGTGAGCGCCTTGAGTGAAAAGGTCTAACAAACATCTTTGAACCCCCTTTCAAGGTTAGGCGCATTCTGGAGGTGGAAACAAGTAGAAGGTGCACCTTGGCTTCCTTTGTCAATTCTTTCAAGTCTTTGTTGATTAGGAAGGTGGAATGCTTCATTGTAGAATGAGCGCCTATCTTCTAATGTCTAAACTACTTCTTCTGGCTCACTCTGTGGCTAGGCGCCAAAGCTAAACTGTTCACACAAGGGAGTGCGCCTAGACTCACTTGATGTTTTCTTACTACTTCAACCCCTGGAAGATGTTCTAAGGTGTTCCCTTTTACAAGCACCTGACCTCCCAAGTTCCTTCATGTGCTATTCCTTGAAGGTGCCAAAACTGAGCTCCAGTGCCATGGGATTGTGCCTAACATCTTTGAAGAGTTTCTAAGCCTTTTGCAAGTTGATATCCCAAACTCATGCTTCTAGGCGCAACAGGAGCTTTCCAAAGGAGTTTCCAAGTTTTAGACGCCAAGCGAGGTCATGGGTGAATGGAACTGCGCCTTAGGAGATGACTGGATCCTAAGCGTCAGTTTGGAGTTACAGTGGAATTGATATGCGCCTCAACTAGCTTAGGCACCCATTTGAAGTGATTCCTTTAACACTTCTCTGTCAGTCTCAACTGCAAGGATGATCTCCTAATCCAATTTTGATCCTCTAGAGATGCAAATAGCTTTTCATTTCACTAGGCGCCATCAATGATGATCATCAACCAAAGCGCATTTCAAAGGTGAGATAGGCAAGTGAGGCACCAAACTAGTCCTTAAGAGTTATCTCCTTCTATCAAGTCAATTTCAACTATGTGAGAGAGTTCTATTCTAGGCGCAAAATGGAAATGTTTCATCAATTGGTGCATCTTACAAAGCTCCCAATTCTAGGCGCCAGAGCCAAAGAGTTTTTCCCAACACATGCACCTGGGCTAGGAATTCACCTAAGAGACATCACTTAGCTTTAAAACTTTCAATCTATAGCCATCTGGGCTAGGTGCTCCAATGGAGGATCCTTGAACTCATGCATTGGTGCCTTCTAGTTCTAGGCACCCATTTTGGATGATTCATCCTGATACTAGCGCCCAAAATGACTATACTCTCTTCATCATCTAATTCACTTAGAAGACTCAAGTTGGAGACTTAGTTGTCTATCCATGTTCTCTGGAAGATTCATTGTACCTCTATTCACTTAGGCGCCCTAGTTGATGTGATTAAAGTGCTTCAAAGCTCCATGATTCTTGGTTAGGTGCACATTTGACATTGAGCAAGCAAGAAAGTGCGCCCTGACTCTAGGAGTCCTGCCTTAGTCAAGTTTAGCATCCAGACTTAACTAATTTCAAGTTTCTGACTTTGTTCCTGCAAAAAACAAAAGTTAAGTTAGTCAAAAACCAATTCATTCCCTCATTATTTTGAATTAGCCTCCGGGAATGAGGAATAGGCTAACTCATTCTTCATTTGATGATCAGGCCGGAAACGGGGACATGATAGTAAGATACCCAACTAGTTCTACAAAAATTTTTCCTTACTTAAACAATTTTACTTGCTATCAATTCATCAGCTACTTCAACAACACAAAGATATACATCAAAGATAACTACTTGAATGAATCAACCTTAGAGTTGGGTACTTGTCTACTTATTTGACTCAATCAACTTGCAATGTCTTATTACATGGATAATGCTTTCAATAGCATGAAGTTACAACTTATTCAATGGAGATACAAAAGAAAGGCCTTGAAGCCTTGATGTTTACAATGGCGTCTACACTTGATCAACTCAATCAAACTCAAAATCAAACTTCAAACTTCAAACTTGAATGCCTTGTGTCAATCAAAATCAAACTTCAAACTTCCATCTAGCGCCAGGATGAAGATCAAGTGGAAATGCGCCTTGGAGTTGAGGTTGGTCCATTTCAGAGTAAATGAGCGCCTAGAAGCATAGGCCATCATCAAGAAAGGTTTGGTTGAGTTGAATTTGCGCCTAAGAGTAGAAGCACCTTACTAATGGAATGAGAGCGCCCTGATGATTAAAGTCTCCAGAGATGAATGCCTTAACCAATCTAGCGCCTTCAAGAGGATGGCATTTAAGGAGTATTCTTGGCATGTTGAAGTGACTTGGGCGCCTTGATGGGGAGAGGTCTTGATGAAGAGAGTAAGGTTGAATATCTAAGGGTAATATGCGCCATAGATGATAAAATTGATCACCTTGGAAGGTAAAACACTTCAAATGTTTTCAAGGAATTGGATAAGTCATTTAGCGCCTATAGTGGGAGGTATTGTTTTGGTGCCTTGGACAAGATTGGGCATCCGAAGAAGATTTGCTCAGAGTACTCACTTAGCGCCCTGGGGCCAACTCAAGTAGACATTGCACCATCTAGATCAAACCTTGAAATGCGCCCAGAGAAGACATGAAGAAAGATATGCGCCCTGTGTTGGAGGAATCAAGTTGGATAAGTACTTGAAGAACTTGAAGAACTTGCATTAAGTGTTTTAGCGCCTTGGATGAGGATATTAGCACCTTGGTATGGTTTGGAGCGCCTTTAGCTGTGCCTTGAGGAGATTTTCTTACATCTTAAAGGAGGTTCTGACACCTTGCCCCCTTTGGTATCTAGCACCCTAGTGGCTTTAACCTAACGCCTTTGGAGTCCAAAATGCGCCTTTGAAAGTTGAAGTGAACCTTGATAATTGGAGTCTTCATAATGAGCGCCTAGGTCTTGTTGAGTAGAATACCCCACAATGTGCGCCTAGGTCTTTAAGAAGAGTAATGATACTTGAGATAGAATGCCTTGAGGAGGTAGTTGAGCACCCTGGATTGAATAATTAGAGTTCAAGGAAGGTTTGAGCACCCAAGGCATATGGCTAGAGAAGTTGTAGAAAAGACCACTTTTGGCGCCTTAAAAGTTTGAATGCTTGGGGAGTTTCTGCAAAGATCTAGTTTGAGCGCCCTTATGCCCTAGGATCATCTAGTTTGTGCGTCTTGTAATGAGGAGTTCATGTAAGTTTGGAATGAGCGCCTTGAATAAGTGTAAACTAGCCTAGAGAAGGGTATGTGCGCCTTGAGCGCCTTGAGCATTCTAGAGATAACTGTGCGCCTAGAACAATATGAGTGCTCATGATGATGATTAACGCCCTGATGAGACTATGAGCGCCTTGTTCAGGAGATACCTTGTTTGATCATAAAATGCGCCTTGAGTCTTGAAGGTTTTGAGCGCCTAGGTGATTTGGATGTTGGGATGTTGGTATGCGCCCAAGATTGAGGTAAGTGAGCGCTTGTAATGGAGGAGAGCAATGAGATGGAATGTCTTGTAGAGATTGGCACCCAGAGACCCATTTTTGCGCCTTTGATGATGACCATTTTTTCATAAGAGTTTAGTGCCTTAGAGTTGTAAACTTTCTCTTTGGGCGCCCCTGAGTGAATGTTGGCGCCTTGGACAACTAAATACGCCTTTGATGGAGTGGAGCCCAAAAGGGGAGTAGGAGGAAACCCAATCTTCAAGATTCATCAAGCTTCAAAGTTTAGGTCAGAGGTTATCCACTTTATCCAAGGAAGGTGTTATCATCTACACTCTGAGAAGGTAATGTCAAAGGCCATCATGAAGGATCACTTCATCAACTTCAAGTCCTTCAAGTTCAAGTCCTTTCACCTAGCAAGTCCAAGAGAGATTTCTACTCCGATTCATGAAGTAAGCTTATATCATCCTTATCTACTCTGCGAGAAGAAGAAACATTACAAAGTCAATCAAATGAGTTACAAGTACCATACATCCAATTGCAAGGAGTGAACCACCTTAAGAAAAAATAGTTCTCTTGAAGTTACTTGAAATGTCAAAAGGTTTAGCACCTCAAAGTAAGGTCAGAGGTGAGGTTAGAGGTGAAATGCGCCTTTGGACCATTCTGGCGCCTTGGATGAAGAACCTATATCTTGAGCCCAAGAGGTAAAATTTGCGCCTTAGTGGATTTGGAGAGTTACAGAGATTAGAGAAAAGCACCTTGAAGATAGAGTTGTTCAAGGCGCATGTGTGATTTGGTCAAAAACAGGCGCCTAGAGTGAATAGGCTTTCATCCTGACTTAATACACTGCCTCCTTCTGATGATTTTTGGGGCAGCAGAAAACCTTTCACCACGGGCAAATGCCTCAGAGCTATAAAAAATCGAGAGAGGTTATTGTAGAGGCACTCTATGTGATCGCGTTGCCTCAAACAGAATGTTTCTAAGTGACATAGTTTTCGAGTAACATCTCGTCAAAGATTGCTGCCTTTTTGCACTTTGGACTCTTCAGGGATATCGTCGGTACAATGTAGCTCCGACTGTTTCGACATATTTGGGTGAAAAATAGGACCATGCCTAGCGTAAATGTACCCATTCGGATGCGTTGGAATAGTTAGTTTGGTCGCATTAGGAGCAGGATGAAAGTTACACCCCTTTGCAACTTTACACTGCCTCCTTCTGACGATTTTTGGGGCAGCAGAAAACCTTTCACCACGGGCAAATGCCTCAGAGCTATAAAAAACTGAGAGAGGTTATTGTAGACGTACTCTACGTGATCGCGTTTCCTTAGACGGAATGTTTTTAAGTGACACAGTTTTTGAGTAACATCTTGTCAAAGATTGCTACCTTTTTGCACTTTGGACTCTTCAGGGATATCGTCGGTACAATGTAGCTCCGACTGTTTTGACATGTTTGGGTGAAAAATAGGACCATGCCTAGCGTAAATGTACCCATTCAGACGTGTTAGAACAGTCAGTTTGGTCACATCAGGAGCAGGATGAAAGTTACACCCCTTTGCAACTTTACACTGCCTCCTTCTGACGATTTTTGGGGCAGCAGAAAACCTTTCACCACGGGCAAATACCTCAGAGCTAGAAAAAACTGAGCGAGGTTATTATAGAGGCACTCTACATGATCCCATTGCCTCAGACAGAATGTTTCTAAGTGACATGGTTTTCGAGTAACATCTCGTCAAAGATTGCTGCCTTTTTGCACTTTGGACTCTTCAGGGATATCGTCGGTACAATGTAGCCCCGACTGTTTCGACATGTTTGGGTGAAAAATAGGACCATACCTAGCATAAATGTACCCATTCAGACGCGTTGGAATAGTCAGTTTGGTCGCATCAGGAGCAGGACGAAAGTTACACCCCTTTGCAACTTTACATTGCCTCCTTCTGATGATTTTTGGGGCAGCAGAAAACCTTTCACCACGGGTAAATGCCTCAGAGCTATAAAAAACTGAGAGAGGTTATTGTAGAGGCACTCTACGTGATCCCGTTGCCTTAGACGGAATGTTTCTAAGTGACACAGTTTTCAAGTAACATCTCGTCAAAGATTGCTACCTTTTTGCACTTTGGACTCTTCAGGGATATTGTCGGTACAATGTAGCTCTGACTGTTTCGACATGTTTGGGTGAGAAATAGGACCATGCCTAGCATAAATGTACCCATTTAGATGCGTTGGAATAGTCAGTTTGGTTGCATTAGGAGCAAGATGAAAGTTACACCCCTTTGCAACTTTACACTGCCTCCTTCTGACGATTTTTGGGGCAGCAGAAAACTTTTCACCACGGGCAAATGCCTCAGAGCTATAAAAAACTGAGAGAGGTTATTGTAGAGGCACTCTACATGATCGCGTTGCCTCAGACAGAATGTTTCTAAGTGACACAGTTTTTGAGTAACATCTCATCAAAGATTGCTATCTTTTTGCACTTTGGACTCTTCAGGGATATCGTCAGTACAATGTAGCTCCGACTGTTTCAACATGTTTGGGTGAAAAATAGGACCATGCATAGCGTAAATGTACCCTTTCGGATGCGTTGGAACATTCAGTTTGGTCGCATCAGGAGCAGGATGAAAGTTACACCCCTTTGCAACTTTACACTGCCTCCTTCTGACGATTTTTGGGGCAGTAGAAAACCTTTCACCACGGGCAAATGCCTTAGAGCTATAAAAAACTGAGAGAGGTTATTGTAGAGGCACTCTACGTGATCATGTTACCTCAGACAGAATGTTTCTAAGTGACACAGTTTTTGAGTAACATCTCGTCAAAGATTGCTGCCTTTTTGCACTTTGGACTCTTCAGGGATATCGTCGGTACAATGTAGCTCTGACTGTTTCGACATGTTTGGGTGAAAAATAGGACCATGCCTAGCATAAATGTACCCATTCGGACGCATTGGAACAGTCAGTTTGGTCGCATCAGGAGCAGGACAAAAGTTACACCCCTTTGCAACTTTACACTGCCTCCTTCTGATGATTTTTGGGGCAGCAGAAAACCTTTCACCACGGGTAAATGCCTCAGAGCTATAAAAAACTGAGAGAGGTTATTGTAGAGGCACTCTACATGATAGCGTTGCCTCAGACGGAATGTTTCTAAGTGACATGGTTTTCGAGTAACATCTCGTCAAAGATTGCAGCCTTTTTGCACTTTGGACTCTTCAGGGATATCGTTGGTACAATGTAGCTCAGACTGTTTCGACATGTTTGGGTGAAAAATAGGACCATGCCTAGTGTAAATGTACCCATCCGGATGCGTTGGAACAGTCAGTTTGGTCACATCATGAGCAGGACAGCAAAAATGCAAAAGTTGCTTTGTGCAACTTGACAACATTGACACTTTTTTGCAACATGACTCAAAGACTCAAACTAACCCCAAATGACTCAAAGTGACTTAAAATCACCTTGATTTGGTGCCCAATGTACATTATAGAGATCGAGGCGCTCCTTATCATTCAAACATCTTAGATGAGCGCATAGGAAAGGAAAAAGCTCTAAGTTTCATCATCATGAGCACCTAATATCAAGAGACTTTAATGCATTGATTTGGCGCCCTATATTGCAAGAGTTTGGATCATCAAAATTGAAAGAAATAAGTCTATTAAGCTTGGGCGCCCTTGGTCTTCTTTTCATTCATTATGAGCGCCTTGGGAGAATGGTATATAGGTCATCATCATGATTGGGCGCCCTGGATCCAGAGTGTTGGAGAGATCATCAAATGGTGTCTAGTAGGGTGAGTTATGAGTTTGGTCGCATCAAGAGCAGGACACCAAAAATGCATAACATGATGATGTAAAAATGTGTACATATGTGTAAAAATGCAGGAGGAAATAAAAAAAGACAAACCTTACAAATTAATGTGCATACTTACAACTCAATGTAACATAACTTTACAAAATCAATGTGAATACTTACAAATTAATCCAATGAACCATCCGAATCTGCTCTACTCTTTATTGTGTCAAGTATTTCTTCATGGTCAGACTCATGCACCTTCCACAATATTTTGTTCAAAGGTCTACCCCGATACTTTATCAAATGAACATTGGATGCCACGACAAGGTTTGAGTAATGAAGAATCTTCCGATGCATGTCAAAGTCCTAAAATAGCCAAATATTAGCACTCTTATGTGGGTACCTTCTAAGCCATGTTCCAGTAATAACCACTAATCCTGTAGGGTATTCGATGTTTTCTCCATCTGTAACAGGGGCCTCCAGTTTCTTTTTGGCCTCAACACAATGACATAAGTAATAATCTGTTCCCTCTTCATTATCTTCATCTGCAATAACTGCATATACGTGCCCTACATTGATATGTGTAGCAAATTAAATGAAATTAGTCAACATTACAAAAACACTACAAAGTAAGATGACATTACCTGGTTGAACTAGATGAAATTAGATGCATATACGTGCCCTATATTACCTGGTTGAACTAAATCTGATATGTGGTCAAAGTCAACTGACGATTCCATCTGTGTTAGTTCCAGTGTCGTCGGGGGTCTATATGTGTCAAGTGGGCTAAGATAACTTAACTGCCATTCGTCAACCCACTCCTTTGACTCGCACTCATCCCAGACTTGAATTGTATAGGAAGAACAAAAGCATGACATCTTTCGTGTATGGATACTCCATGAACCTGCAATTGAGCTTCTGAAAGAGTGCATCTCATTTGATCCTGTCAGTGTACAACAATCCTCATATGGTGCAATGTTAGTATCATCTATCAACCAAAAAAATCTACGAACTAAAGACTTACCTTCATTACCTGGACCCATGGAAGCATTACACCACTTGACAATCGATTTTGCATCTGTCAACTTTGCATTGTCTTTATACTTTAACTCTTCTCGTGCTATGGCTCTTTTGATACATGCTCCTGCACCATCATGCTCCCCCTTTCCATGCCCAGCCTCACAAAAGTTCCACATATGTTGAATACCTGTAAAATTATGCCTCCTACTTAGCCAATAGAAATTCCATAAGTTTTTGAATTGTGACGTACAATTATCCGACCATATGATATGCTGACTGAACGATATGCCCCTTCTAGCCAAATCATTGTAGAACACCTGAAAGCAACCTTGCATGAACTCCGTAGAATGCGTACGATCATCACTAATATAGAAATTATACTCCCTTATGATCTTTCTGTCATCCTCTGTACTATCATTCGCATGAATGAATGCGATGTGCACAAATATAGAAACCTGTGTGGAGTTGTAATATTGTGATTGCACCTCACGCTGTGGCTGTAGACTGTAGTTCTCTGCAAAGTCAACGACTGAAACAATGCTACCAACCAGAAATGTTTCCTTGCATAACTTGAATTGCAAGTCCAACCATTGAGCTCTATGGGCATGTCTTGCATACTCATACACTATGCTGTCACGAAATATAGGCATAAACTGATACACTGGAATCTTTTCAATAACTAATTCACACCTCTTTGCTTCTTTACCATCTTTTGTATTGTATGCCACTGTTTTATACTTGCCAAACACTACTAGTTCATTTCCAACCGCATGTGTTATTTCCATATGTTCACATATTGGCAAATGTTGCAAGCCACTGCAACGATGACATGTGCCATCCAAGCATAATTTCTTGTAGAATATTTGACCTTCCTCTCTTTCACATAAAATTCTTGATATGAAGTCTCTTGAAGATGTTGGTGGGGCACATATGGCACAACCCTGCAAATCATTGTTAGTATGCATATCTAAACATATAGACCTATAAGCATCAAAATGGTTAGAAAATTCAATATGCAATCTACAACAACAAGTAGTGCGTGTGTGATTTATCTTAACATAGAAAGGTTTTAGCATTTCAAAATATCTTTGACAAATTTTAATTTGAGGATACTTCTCTAGAAATTTACCATAAAACTGTGTTTGAGTCTCATCCAAAAAATGCTTTGGATGTGGCTAGCGGTTCTGACTACCAATTCTCCTTCTTACCACATCCCTTTGATTCGGAGATACCCTTGTGTAATTCTTCCAAAAGTCTTCAATTAGTGATCTTAATGCTTCAACAATTGGTTTATCTTTTCGTGGTAGTCTCCCCAAGAACGCCCATAATTCATTGGCATTAGTGTCCTCAATTCTTTGGCATCTTCCAACGGCTCTTGATAAAGTTTTCCTATTAATTCTCAATTCTTAACTTGTCTTTCTAATGAGACGAGCTTTCCTCGTTTGACTACTTACTATAGTCGATGTAATCACACGCCATGTTGCATTACTATCTTTTGTGCGTGAGGTGTTACCCACACTCTCATACGCACTCATTAGATTCTTGACAATAGATTTTTTACTTGAAGCCTCTGATGTTCTCAACCCAGGAATCTTCATGATAGACCTATACTTTATACTTCGCATCATTTCAACGAATAGTTGACATCTTGCAGTCTCATTTAACTTTTCAAAGAACAATCTCCAAATCTTATTAGCATATCTTCTACAAGTGCGTTTTGGAATCTTACCTTCCATTGGCTGCAAAATATTCTCATCAATATCAATCAAATACTTTGGCTTTCTATGCAAAATTCTAGGTGGTGTCAAGTTAGGTAAATTCATCTCAACATTAGGAATTTCATCAATATTTAAATGAGATGGGTTAGATGGCATACCTTCGATCCAAGATGGAATAGATGACATACCTTGAGGTTGAGGTGGGAATGATGGCGTACCTCCTTCATCACATGTGAGTGATGATGTACTCTCAACTTGAGATGTGGTAGATGGTGTCCCTACATGTTGACTTGCGGTAAAGGATGTGTCTCCAACTATGGTATTCAAATCTCTCGTACCACGAAGTTTTTGCATTCGTTCTCTTTGTGCCGCCAATACCATATCTCTTTGTGATGGTTGTGGTTCCTCTTCAGTTGGTATGTCTTCATTTATCATGTCCAATTTCCTCTTCTCACGAAGTTCCCTCATAGCCATTGCTTTCTTTGCATTCTTAGCTTCTATCTCTTCCTGTGTTAGTTTAATTCTTGATCGTTTCCTTGGCATGATGGAGAATTTGTCTGTAGCATGATAAAGAGACCAATATTAGTTCCTAAGAAATGAATACATGATAATAGTGGGATTGTATTTTTTTTATGTTGTAAGGATTTATTCTTGTATAGTTTGACATCATGGTATGAACTAAGGTTTATTTATTACACATAATTATTAAAGAGCCCAAGTGTAGAAAATATACATGGCATCATGTGAGATTGTAGGTTGCTTTCTTGATTGGGAATGTGTCTATTTTAAATGTATGTATGATAAAGCATGATAAAGTAATTCAATCCGAAATAAGGAAAATGTAAAGAACATGCATGTAAAGACTTGACATACCTAAAAAATGAAGATTTGAATGGAGAGAGTACCTAATTATGTAGTGTTTTTATCTTCTTGCATCAAACTCCTCAACAATTTGAGTTTTTCACCACTTGCTTCCTTTTCAATGTTAAATTCTTAAAATTGAATCACAATTAACATTGCAATACTACAAAAATTGAAACTTGAATAGATATATATCAAACTTGGTTTGAAAACTATGTTATTTCCTCCTTCTCAAGTTGGCAAAGTAGAAAAGGTGGTGGAAAGATCATGCAAAGGTGGTACAATGTGTCAAATGTGAATGTGAACTTCCCAATAGCATGAAAGCACTTCTTTTTTGTCGGAGCACGCGCAGAATCAGTAAGAAAACAGAGCATGTGGGCCTGGATCACGGGGGTAACCACTTTTTTACCGTTTCAATAGAAATACAAAACGTGCTCGCATTTTGTCCTCCTATAGATCCCTAATCCCTAAACCCTCAACTCTGATCCCTCGACCCTCAACCCTCAATGTCAAATCCTAATCCCTCAACCCTCAACCCTATCCCTAAACCCTCAACCCTCAACGTCAAATCCTAATCCCTCAACCCTATCCCTAAACCCTCAACCCTCAACGTCAAATCCTAATCCCTCAACCCTAATCCGTCAACCCTCCAACCCTATCCCTAATCCTTACAACCCTCAACCCTACTCCCTCAACCCTTAACTCTGATCCATCAACCCTCAACACTATACCTTAAACCCTAATCCCTTCAACCTCAACCCTATCCCTAAACCCTTGACCCTCAAACCTCAGCCCTCGACGTCAAACCCTAATCCCTCAACCCTTAACTCTGATCCCTCATCTCTCAACCCTAACCCTAAACCCTCAACCCTCAACATCAAACTCTAATCCCTCAACCCTCAACCCTAATCTGTCATCCATCATCCCTCAACTCTAATCTCTCATTCCTAAACCCTAAATGCTATCCCTATTCCTAGACCCTCAACAGGCTCGATACTATACCTTAAACCCTAATGCCTCTACCATCGACACTCTTATTTAACCCTAATCCCTTGACCATTAACCCAATCCCTCAACCTCAACCCTCAACCCTCAACCCTCAACCCTCAACTCTCAACATTAAACCCTAATTCATCAACCCTAAACCCTAATCCCTCAAACCTAAACCCTATCCCTAAACCATCAACCCTCAACACTATACCTTAAACCCTAATCCCTCAACCCTCAACCCTAATCCCTCATCCCTCAACTCTAATCCCTCATCCCTAAACCCTAAATGCTATCCCTATTCCTAAACCCTCAACAGACTCAATACTATACCTTAAACTCTAATCCCTTATCCCTAAACCCTCCAACCCTATCCCTAATCCTTATACCCTCCACACTCTACTTTAACCCTAATTCCTCGACCCTCAACCCTATCCCTAAACCCTTGACCCTCGAACCTCAACCCTCAACATACAACCCTAATCCCTCAACCCTTAACTCTGATCCCTCGACCTTCAACCCTGATCCTAAACCCTAAACCCTCAATGCCAAATTCTAATCCCTCAACCCTTCACTCTAATACCTCAACCCTAAACCCTATCCCTAAACCCTCAACACTATACCTTAAACCCTAATCCCTCAACCCTAACCCTAAACCTTGTCCTTAAACCCTAATCCCTCAACCCTCAACCCTAATCTGTCATCCGTCATCCCTCAACTCTAATCCCTCATTCCTAAACCCTAAACGCTATCCCTATTCCTAGACCCTCAACAGGCTCGCTACTATACCTTAAACCCTAATCCCTCTACCATCGACACTCTTATTTAACCCTAATCCCTTGACCATTAACCCTATCCCTCAACCTCAACCCTCAACCCTCAACCCTCTACTCTCAACATTAAACCCTAATTCATCAACCCTAAACCCTAATCCCTCAAACCTAAACCCTATCCCTAAACCATCAACCCTTAACACTATACCTTAAACCCTAATCCCTCAACCCTCAACCCTAAACCTTATCCCTAAACCCTAATCCCTCAACCCTCAACCCTAATCCCTCATCCCTCAACTCTAATCGTTCATCCCTAAACCCTAAATGCTATCCCTATTCCTAAACCCTCAACAGACTCGATACTATACCTTAAACTCTAATCCCTTATCCCTAAACCCTCCAACCCTATCCCTAATCCTTATACCCTCCACACTCTACTTTAACCCTAATTCCTCGACCCTCAACCCTATCCCTAAACCCTTGACCCTCGAACCTCAACCCTCAACCCTCAACATCAAACCCTAATCCCTCAACCCTTAACTTTGATCCCTCGACCTTCAACCCTGATCCTAAACCCTAAACCCTCAACGCCAAATTCTAATCCCTCAACCCTTCACTCTAATCCCTCAACCCTAAACCCTATCCCTAAACCCTTAATACTATACCTTAAACCCTAATCCCTCAACCCTAACCCTAAACCTTGTCCCTAAACCCTAATCCCTCAACCCTCAACCCTAATCTGTCATCCGTCATCCCTCAACTCTAATCCCTCATTCCTAAACCCTAAATGCTATCCCTATTCCTAGACCCTCAACAGGCTCGATACTATACCTTAAACCCTAATCCATCTACCATCGACACTCTTATTTAACCCTAATCCCTTGACCATTAACCCTATCCCTCAACCTCAACCCTCAACCCTCAACCCTCAACTCTCAACATTAAACCCTAATTCATCAACCCTAAACCCTAATCCCTCAAACCTAAACCCTATCCCTAAACCATCAACCCTCAACACTATACCTTAAACCCTAATCCCTCAACCCTCAACCCTAAACCTTATCCCTAAACCCTAATCCCTCAACCCTCAACCCTAATCCCTCATCCCTCAACTCTAATCCCTCATCCCTAAACCCTAAATGCTATCCCTATTCATAAACCCTCAACAGACTCGATACTATACCTTAAACTCTAATCCCTTATCCCTAAACCCTCCAACCCTATCCCTAATCCTTATACCCTCCACACTCTACTTTAACCCTAATTCCTTGACCCTCAACCCTATCCCTAAACCCTTGACCCTCGAACCTCAACCCTCAACCCTCAACCCTCAACATCAAACCCTAATCCCTCAACCCTTAACTCTGATCCCTCGACCTTCAACCCTGATCCTAAACCCTAAACCCTCAACGCCAAATTCTAATTCCTCAACCCTTCACTCTAATCCCTCAACCCTAAACCCTATCCCTAAACCCTCAACACTATACCTTAAACCCTAATCCCTCAACCCTAACCCTAAACCTTGTCCCTAAACCCTAATCCCTCAACCCTCAACCCTAATCTGTCATCCATCATCCCTCAACTCTAATCCCTCATTCCTAAACCCTAAACGCTATCCCTATTCCTAGACCCTCAATAGGCTCGATACTATACCTTAAACCCTAATCCCTCTACCATCGACACTCTTATTTAACCCTAATCCCTTGACCATTAACCCTATACCTCAACCTCAACCTCAACCCTCAACCCTCAACTCTCAACATTAAACTCTAATTCATCAACCCTAAACCCTAATCCTTCAAACCTAAACCCTATCCCTAAACCATCAACCCTCAACACTATACCTTAAACCCTAATCCCTCAACCCTCAACCCTAAACCTTATCCCTAAACCCTAATCCCTCAACCCTCAACCCTAATCCCTCATCCCTCAACTATAATCCCTCATCCCTAAACCCTAAATGCTATCCCTATTCCTAAACCCTCAACAGACTCGATACTATACCTTAAACTCTAATCCTTATCCCTAAACCCTCCAACCCTATCCCTAATCCTTATACCCTCCACACTCTACTTTAACCCTAATTCCTCGACCCTCAACCCTATCCCTAAACCCTTGACCCTCGAACCTCAACCCTCAACCCTCAACATCAAACCCTAATCCCTCAACCCTTAACTCTGATCCCTCAACCTTCAACCCTGATCCTAAACCCTAAACCCTCAATGCCAAATTCTAATCCCTCAACCCTTCACTCTAATCCCTCAACCCTAAACCCTATCCCTAAACCCTCAACACTATACCTTAAACCCTAATCCCTCAACCCTAACCCTAAACCTTGTCCCTAAACCCTAATCCCTCAACCCTTAACCCTAATCTGTCATCCGTCATCCCTCAACTCTAATCCCTCATTCCTAAACCCTAAACGCTATCCCTATTCCTAGACCCTCAACAGGCTCGATACTATACCTTAAACCCTAATCCCTCTACCATCGACACTCTTATTTAACCCTAATCCCTTGACCATTAACCCTATCCCTCAACCTCAACCCTCAACCCTCAACTCCCAACATTAAACCCTAATTCATCAACCCTAAACCCTAATCCCTCAAACCTAAACCCTATCCCTAAACCATCAACCCTTAACACTATACCTTAAACCCTAATCCCTCAACCCTCAACCCTAAACCTTATCCCTAAACCCTAATCCCTCAACCCTCAACCCTAATCCCTCATCCCTCAACTCTAATCCCTCATCCCTAAACCCTAAATGCTATCCCTATTCCTAAACCCTCAACAGACTCGATACTATACCTTAAACTCTAATCCCTTATCCCTAAACCCTCCAACCTTATCCCTAATCCTTACACCCTCCACACTCTACTTTAACCCTAATCCCTTCAACCTCAACCCTATCCCTAAACCCTTGACCCTCAAACCTCAACCCTCAACCCTTGACGTCAAACCCTATTCCCTCAACCCTTAACTCTGATCCCTCATCTCTCAACCCTAACCCTAAACCCTAAACCCTCAACCCTCAATGTCAAATCCTAATCCCTCAACCCTAAACCCTATCCCTAAACCCTCAACACTATACCTTAAACCCTAATCCCTCAGCCCTCAACCCTAAACCTTATCCCTAAACCCTAATCCCTCAACCCTCAACCCTAATCTGTCATCCCTCAACTCTAATCCTTCATCCCTAAACCCTAAATGCTATCCCTATTCCTACACCCTCAACAGAATCGATACTATACCTTAAACCCTAATCCCTTATCCCTAAACCCTCCAACCCTATCCCTAATCCTTATACCCTCCACACTCTAATTTAACCCTAATTCCTCGACCCTCAACCCTATCCCTAAACCCTTGACCCTCGAACCTCAACCCTCAACCCTCAACGTCAAACCCTAATCCCTCAACGCTTAACTCTGATCCCTCGACCCTCAACACTATACCTTAAACCCTAATCCATATCCCTCAACCCTTAACCCTTAAAACTTAAACCCTATCCCTACACCCTCAACACTTGACACTATATCTTAAGCCTTAAACCCTCATCCCTAAAGCCTCAACCCTCAATCCTTAAACCTTCAACCCTAAACCCTATCCCTAATCCCTCTACCCTCGACACTCTAACCCTAACCTTGACATTAAATGCTAATCCGTCAACCCTAAACCCTAATCCTAAACCCTCAACCCTCAACCCTCAACACTATACCTTAAACCCTAATCCCTCAACCCTTAACCCTAAACCTTATCCCTAAACCCTCCAACCCTATCCCTAATCCTTACACCCTCCACACTCTACTTTAACCCTAATCCCTTGACCCTAAACCCTATCCCTAAACCCTTGACCCTTGAACCTCAACCCTCAACCCTTAATGTCAAACCCTAATCCCTCAACCCTTAACTTTGATCCCTCGACCCTCAACCGTAATCTGTCATCCCTCATCCCTAAACCTTAAACACTATCCCTATTCCTAGACCCTCAACGGGCTCGATACTATACCTTAAACGCTAATCCCTTATCCATAAACCCTCCAACTCTATCCCTTATGCCTTAACCCTCATGATTAATAGCCTTGAAAGTAAAAAAATTTGAGTGGGACATAACGTGAGCGCGTTATAACGCGCTCGCGTTATGTCAAACATGGCAAAAGACACTTGCGGGAAAGAAAAATGCAAGGCAAAACATAACGCGAGCGCGTTATAACGCGCTCGCGTTATTTCTTGCTTTGGGAATCCCAAGCCTTAGGCTTGGGATTTGCTTTGGATTTCCAACCCAAAGGCTTGGAGTGCCTTATGAACAGTCACAGACGTGTTTTTCTATATTCTTCAAAATTTCACATAATTTCGCTCGTGCTAACCCTTAGATTTGCACATGTTTCAAGGTTGAACAAATCGAACACATGGGTAATGTTAGGCTTTCTCTTAGCTATTTGACGATGTGATTTTTTTCATATTTTAACAATGTTAAGCCTTTCATCTTTAATTTCTTTTGTTTGTGTGTCCATTTTTAGGCAAAAACCACTGTTTGTTCTTTTTTTCATTGTAAAATAACTATTCATTCAAATTTCAAAAAAATTACATATTTAGAAACTAGACTCCATTCTACAAATATTAAAAAAATAAAAAAATGATTTTCAATTAGTTTTCAAAATTTATAGGGGTAGCACGGCCAAAATTCTATTTTTTAGGATGTGTCCACTTTAAAAATTAGTAGAAAATCAAATATTCATCAAAAAATTATCAGAAAAATCGGGCATAAACTACATGCTATTAGCTAATTTCTCACTGAAGCAATTTTAAAAATACCGAAAAAAGTTGACCTTTTGAGGGAGCCACAAAACATGCTATGTTATGTTTTTTTGACAGAAACAACACCAATTTCTGTGGCTCCCTCTTTTGAACCCCTTAATCTATGCCATTTTCAAAACAAAATAGTAGTTTAGAAAGTAGACTCGGAGCACTACGAACATTGTTTTGGTTGCATCTCCAAATTTTGAGTGTAACTATGCTCAATTTCTCATCCAAGGCTAGTATTTCCTGATTTTAGAAAAAAAGTGGCCACTTAAGACCCCTTTTTGGCCCCCCATCTTCCTGCACTTACCCGGGAGCCAATCCACAATCTAGAGGTCTAATCTCGTCATAGGGCACCCACAACCTAAGATTAGTCCCATGTTTCATAGAATTACAGTGCTTTAACCAGCCTTGCATACGGGTGCAATTCCCAGTGATAATAGTTTTTGGCACGCTCGGTTGGACTTTGAACTGATTTTCAGTTCAAAAGGACTTATTTCTTTTTGTTGTTTTTGGTATGAGCAGCAGAATTCCAGCCTTTTAGAGGTTTCTTATCAGTACTTGGTGACTCTAATACTTTAGTTTTTTCAGATCAGATCTTACAACCTATGAAAAAATATCAAACAAGGTCAAGTAAAAATTTTGAGAAGAAGCATAATCAGTTATCTCCACCAAAAAGGAGAATAAAAGCAGAGAAAGAGGCTAATACAATAGATTTATCAATCGTTACAGATCTGCCAAGGACACATCCTAACTTTACTTCACATCAGAATCTATTATTTGCAAGTTCATCAACAGAATTTTTAAGTTCTCCACTAGCAAGCCCAGAAGAACAGATTCCTGTTTTCCAAGAGGAACCACTTCTTCTTGAGTTTACTACTGAAGAACCTATATTACAAGAAATATTACAAGGGTTTTCAGTCCAAACACCAGCTCAAGTTTTACCCACTCCAATGTCTTTTCTAGGAAGAGGAGGAGGAGTATTACCACCACCCGGAGGTGGTGGAGGAGGTGGAGGAGGTGGAAGAAATCCACCACCACCTTGAAATTAGCCTTTTGTGTCATTCAATGGAGGCAACCCTTTGAATCTGATCAGCATGATGACATACCGATGGCTGCATTAAAAAATTTACCAAGTTTTACAGGAGAAGATAGGACTACACCCATTGAACATATCAAAGATGTGGCATCTTTATGTGTTGTTCATCACATCACCGAAGAAAACATTGCAATTAGGTTGCTGGCAGCATCACTAAAAGGTAAAGCTCTTCAATGGTTTAGAGGCTTAAGAGTCAATTCAATTAGATCTTGGGATGAATTAGGTGCTTCTTTGAATAGGCAATTTCAGGACAAGTCTGATCATTTATCATTAGTTGAATAAATGACTACTATTAAGAGGGTTCCACAAGAGCAAATGATAGATTTTAATTTCAGATTTCAAAAAACATGGAATAGACTCCCTGAAATAGTGAAACCATCACTAGAGCATGCTTTTTCGTATTATTTAAGGGCATTAAATTTTGATATTATTGTTATGATACAATCCATGGGAGGGGTAACTTTACCAACCACTTTTGATATTGCAATAAGAGAAGAAAACAATTTAATACAAGCTAGGAAGATAGCACCTAGGCCCCCAATGCCAATTTTTCTAGATATACAGCTTTTAATACCAATTTCAGCCCCCACATATTTCAGCAATACCATTTTTTGGTTATTCAGCAAATACACAAAACAATACAGATCCCATTCATTCTGAATTTAGAGAGCTGAAAGAAAATTAGCAAAGCATAGCAAAAATACTGCAGACTATGAGCAATGACTTAGTGAGTCTGAAAATTCAAACAAACCAGAATAACAGACCTTACCAAGTAGCCCTTTACCAAACAAATAGACCTGGTTATCAGGCAGATTATTAGGGTCAAAGAAGAAATTACAACAACAGGCCAAATCAGTAAAACAATCCAAATGTTGTCAGTACATCAAAGGAAATAGTGCCTATACAGAACAACATGGTTCAAGACTATGCATGGTGCTATCCCTGTAATCAGCCTCATAATCAGGCCACTTGTCCAAATGGAATAGTAAGTCAAGCTTTGATGGTACATAATAACTATGCTGCTGCTGAAAATTCAGCAAGTGATATAAATAACCAGCTAGACATTCAGCCTCAGTATGTTAATCCTGATGTAGCTTTAATGAATTGGTAGGCTAATGAATTTTGTGGTGTAAATCAGTTGCCAGGTCAAAAGCAATCTTTTACTAATATTGCAGCAAACACAAGATCGAAAAAGAGAGTTGTTGACTTGCAACAACAGTCCAGAAATACAAATATGCAAGTTGAAATTGGTAAACAACAAGCTGGAAATATATCACAGCCAGCTGATAAAGGGAAAAATATAGTTTCTACAGCTCAGAATGAGCAAAATCAAGCCTCTAAATCAAAAGATTTGCACATTTTGTCAAGACAACCAACAAAAGACCAACTAGAGGTTGTTGTCCCAAAAGTACAACAAAAGGTTAGTGGCCGTGTTTTTAATATTTTGGATCATATGAAAAAGACAATAGTAAGCATGTCTATTTTAGATGCTTTACACATTCCAGGACAAAAGGATTTGTTATAAAATACTTTATCTTAGTTGCCTTTGTCAAATGATGTATAAAAATCACATCAACCTCAAATTATAATTGCAAATGAAACAAAAAAAAAGAATAGAACAACCTAAACCAGTAGGCAAACCTCCACCATTTTATGTCACTTTGATTGTGGGTGACTATTTAGTACATAATTGCATGATAGATTCAGGAGCCAGCAGTTCAGTTATGCCAAAACAACTAGCTAATAAGTTAGGTCTGAAATATGAACCTATTGTTAGAGGTGTTGTACAAATGGATGGAGCTGAAGTGAGTACAGTTGGAATATTAAAAAATTTAGGCCTTACTCTGCATGCTTGTCCAAACTTTGTTATATACCAGGACATTTATGTCATTGATTTGCCACCTACCTTTGCCATTTGCTTATCCAGAGATTTTACAACAAGGTTAGGAGGATATTTATCATTTGATTAGACACATTTATTCTAGAAAACTAGATATGGAACCAAGGTTACAATCAAGTTTGAACCACTAGAAAAAGATCATTTGGAACCTTCTACACCTAGTTCTATAAATGCAAATCATCCCATTTTTTATCAAGAGGATCTAATTCTTGTCCAAGATCCAAACACACCTTTAGAAGGAATTCCAAATTTGGTTCTAGACCAATGGGTAGCAGAAAATCATGAAACATATCCATTTGAGCAAATATATGAGATTGGCTTTGGTGTGTACATGATTCAAGAAAATAATACAATTATTCCAAATCTGATTAAAGAAGGAAAACAACAAACTATAGAATCTAAAAATGATGTTTGGAAACTATATTTTGATGGTTCTAGAAGCAAGGTAGGAGCTGGAGGAGGATCTGTTTTAGTTTCTCCCATAGGTGAAAAATATTATTCATCTTTCAGATTTGCTTTTAGCTGGTCTAACAACTCAGCTGAATATGAAGCTTTAGTTCATGGACTAGAATGGGCAAGAAAGAGAAAAACCAAATGTTTAAAAGTTTTTGGAGACAGTGAGTTAGTGGTTAAACAAGTCAGAAACCTTGCTGCTACAAAAAATGACTTGCTAAAAGTATACAAACATAGAGTTTGGGACATGAGAAGAGTTTGATGCATTTAATCTAATATCTGTACCTAGAACTAAAAACAAGCAAGCTGACAAACTAGCTACTATAGGAGCTAAATACGATATTCTTGTTGAAATGAACAATATTCACTCTCCTTTATATGTCAAAGTTGTTGTTAGACCATCAGTTCTAGATAATAATGTCAGTTGGCAAGTGTTTGACAGTGATGAACATATTGTAAATTTCTTAATAGAAGAAGCTGAATTTTTTGCAAGTAATCAACAGAATTTTGTACAACAATATGATGATCAAATACTTCAGTTAAGATCAAATAAGCTACCCAAGGGCTTAGTGACCTTGGAATCTATCTTTAATACTGATGATCAAGTAAGAAAAGAAAAAGCCAGCTTGTCAATAAAGCAAGAACATTATGAACCTATTGAGATCTTTAAAGGAAAGTTATTCAAGCTGGGAAGGATATGTACAAAACAAGAACAACAAGCATTCATCCAGCTTTGTCAAGAGTTTAGTGAAATTTTTGCATGGGAATATGGAGATCTGAAAGTTTTCAACCCTGAGTTAGCTCAACACACAATAGATTTGGAACCCAAAGCTAAACCTGTCAGACAGAAGCAAAGACCATTGAATCCCAAACTGGAAGTGCTCATGAAAATAGAACTCAATAAACTCATTGAAGGTAATATCATTTTTCCTATCAAACATACTTCATGGGTTTCTAACTTGGTTCCTGTCAGAAAGAAAAATGGAGAAATTAGATTATGTGTTGATTTCCGTGATTTAAATAGAGCATCTTTAAAGGATCATTATCCTTTACCATCTATGGAATAGATATTGCAGATTGTTTCTAGATCAGAAAGATTTTCTCTATTGGATGGTTATTTAGGTTATAACCAAATTCTTGTGAAAGAGAAAGATCAATACAAGACATCTTTTACCACAAAGTGGGGCACATTAGCATACAGATAGATACCATTTGGCTATCAAATGCAAGTGCAACATTTCAGAGAGCAATGGACATGGCTTTTCAAGGCCTGATTAATAAAACTGTGCTTGCATACTTAGATGATGTGACTAGTTTTTCTAAAAAAGTTGAAGATCATTTTCATCATTTAAGACTAATCTTTGAGAGTTGTAGAGAATTTGGGGTATCATTAAACCCAAAGAAGATTACTTTCTCTGTTCATGAAGGCAAACTGTTGGGACACATTGTGTCTAAGGATAGAATATCAATTGATCCTGAAAGAATTACTGCAATATTTGGACTACCTCTTCCTGCACATAAGAAAGGCTTACAGAGCTTTCTGGGAAGAATTAACTTTGTAAGAAGGTTTATTCCAAATACAGCAGCACTTTTACAACCTCTTACAACAATGCTGAAGAAGAATATTTCCTTTAGCTGGACTAAAGAAGGAAAGCAGAGTTTTGAAGAAATAAAGGAAGCACTTGCTACTGCTCCAACTCTAATAAATCCAAATTTTGATAAAGACTTCATTTTATATGCATTTGGCAATGTGGATACTATATAAGCTATGCTATGTTAGCAAAACAGTGAAGGAATTGAACAACATGTGGCATTTTTTAGCCAGGTTCTGCATGACTATGAGGTAAGATATTCTTTTGTTTAAAAGCATGTATTAGCTGTTATTAGCAGCTTAAAGAAATTCAAACACATGCTTTCAAATAATAGAATTCAGTTAATGGTTGTTCACCCAACAGTGGAAGAATTTTTACTTAGTAAAGATTTAAATGATAAGAGAGTAGGGTGGATAACCAAGGTCATGGAATATGACATAAAAATTAAGGTAACCAAGTTGGTCCAAGGCAAAGGACTATGTGAACATCTTGCAGGAAATGAAGGATACAAAAAAGAACTTGAAGGAGAGGCTGAGACAGTGCTTCAAAACAATGAAATAGCTGCTGTCCCAAACCCCCCTGCAAGTTGGGTGCATGATATGATTCATTATCTACACACTGATGATTGTCCACAAGGCCTGGATAGATCTAAAAGAAGATATTACAGATTACATGTAATCCCTTATACCATAATTAATGGAATTCTGTACAAGAGAGATTTTAACAATGTTTTACTAAGATGTGTATAGCTAGATCAAACTCAAAAGGTTCTAGAAGAATTTCATGATGGACCTGCTGGAGGTCACTTTGTAGCTAGAACAATAGCTCTGAAAATTATGAGAGCTGGTTACTATTGGCCTGACATGTTCAAGGATGCTCATGAATGGGTAAAAAAATGTCTTAAATGTTTAGTTTTTGTAGGTAAACAAAGGCTGGTAGCAATGCCCTTGCATCCAATTCAAGTGGAACAACCATTTGGCAAGTGGAGATTGGACTTCATTGGTTGTATTAATCCACCTTCAAGCCAAGGACGCAAGTGGATTTTGACTGCTACAGATTATTTCATTAAGAGGACTGAAGTAGTTGCTTTGAAAGATGCCAATGAAACATCAATCCTGAAATTTTTACCAAGATCTAGTGTCCAGGTCTGGAACTCCTGACTCAATTATTTTAGATAATGCTTTAGCATTCATTGGATTAAGAATATCTAATTGGTTTGTCAAAAATAACATATTCTTGAATACTTCATCAAATTATTACCCTCAAGGTAATGGACAGGCTGAATCAACTAACAAAAATCTGATTAAGATTTTAAAGAAAATAGTTGATGAGAATCAGAGGTCTTGGCATGATAAGTTAAAGTTAGCCTTGTGGGATGATAAGATTACACCTAAAAGATTAACATGTAATTCATCTTATGTACTTACATATGGAAAGGAAGCCAAGTTACCAATAACAGTGGAGTTGCCAACACTTAGCTATATAAAGGAGCTAGAGTTACTTGAAGAACAACCAATGGAAATCAGCCTTGCTTAGTTGATTGAACTTGAAGAGATCAGAAAAGAGGCCTTGAAAACATTAGAAGTACACAGGCCCAAATGAAAAGGAGTTTTGATAAAAGAGCAATACCAAGAATTTATAAAGGAGATCTAGTTTTCAAGTGGAATGAATTGAAAAGCAGACCAGGACAACATAGAAAGTTTGATGCAATGTGGGATGGACCATATATAATCACAGAGTGCAAGAAAAACAATGCATTTCAACTTTCTAAGTTAGATGGTGAGGTGTTACAAATACCAGTTAATGGGATTCACCTCAAGATATGTTACTAAGTAAGGCAGCCTTATGCTGCAAATAAGTGCTTTTGCACAGTTAGTTTTAGTTTTGTTGTTTTGTTTCCAAGAAGTGCTTCTGCACATGTAGCTGGTTCTGTTTTAAGCAAATCAATTTTAGTTTCAGTTTTTTCAGTTAGTTGCTGCTGTTGTTTTCAGTTAGTGTGAGTTGCAGAAATTCTCTAAATTCAGGGCAGAAATGACTCTATGCCCAATGAGAAGGCAAGGATACTGGTTCTAAACTATTTAGCAGGCAAACACCCTTGAGAGGTCGCTAGAAATGTTACTAATTTTTTGTTCACCCTAAAAATTAGTTGTACCTAAGTGTAATTGTTCAAAAGGAATAATAGAAAACTTCAAAGTTATGCATTCTTGAATGATTGGTACCTTGACAAAGTTGAAAAGAAGATCCAGATGTCAGGATAACCCATCAGTCCAATCAGGACTGATAAGTTGTCATGACAAAAGAATTGATCATCAAAGGATCAAACATTCAAGGAGATATAGTTGTTCTACAAAGTTTGATCTTTCAGGAGTTATAAGTTAAATTGATTATTCAGATTAATCAGTTTTGAATAAAAGAGAGAAAGATGTTGTATTAGACTGTTATTTCATGTAATGTTCTGAACATACATCCAGGTATCTTTTACTTTATCTCATGCATTGATTTAAAAGGAAATACATATATATCATATGCATCAGAGAAACTAACTGATCATGTTTAAAAGAAATGTTCAAATATGTCCCACACAAGCCGTAGGAGTAACTAGACTGAGCAATTGTAGACATGCAAGTTATGTATCTATTTGATAAAAGAAAAGAGAAAAGAACATATGATAAATCTAAACATCCATCATTGCCTGATGATGGAGTTTTCTATTGAAGCTGACCTTCAAGTCTTTAGTCTTCATTATTCACTCCAAGCCACCATCTAGTTGAAACCTACAAAATTTTGGGGACAACCCTATTAGTGCTCAGGATGTTTACAATTATCACATGCTTTTATCAAACAGAGACATTTACTTATCATATCATGCATTCAGATAAGAGATCAGATCAGATAATGATACAAATTAGGAAGAAATCATGAAGGAGACCAGTCAATGCAATTAGGTACTTTTTTATGCTAACTTGTTTGTTCACTGTGCAGGTGTAGGACAAATTTTGTTGCTGATTTGAAGACAAATAAACATGTGGATTAAATGTGGCTCCCACAAGGGTTTGAGCTCAGCATGTTTCTTTTCATTTTTTGAAAAGAGTATCAGAAAAAGATAGGATGCATCATTCTAAGCTATATCAAGCATCATCTAATCAACTTACATAAAGAGGATGTCATCATGACATCATTACAGTTGATTGAAACAAATCAAAGCCATATGACTGAATCAAGATTGACAAAAAGACAAATTCAAAAATTAGATTACAGTCATCTAAGGAGTGATTCCATGCATTTCAACATTGTTGGGCTTTGACAATTTTTATTTCTCATGCCTAAAGCTACAATGATGCCATGGTGTAGTAAAGAGGATGCCATGCAAGATCCAAGAGAGATGCAGTGCAGTAAGGAAGATACAGTGCAAGAGAAGTGAGATAAATGAAGATCAAGATACAGATATAGTCACCATCACCACGAACAACCAAGACAGTGACCAGTGAAGTGTCTTATATAAGAAAGAGACATTCATGATATATCATAAGGGTCATATCCATCTACAAAAGAGCATAAAAAATGATAAGATGGGTAGTCAGTGTGCACAAGAATGACTACAGATAAATGGATCAACAAAGACACATATCTATAATACAGAGGTGCATAAATGATGAAAGAAAAATAGCTAGAAGAGACATGAAAAATACACAAGGAAGCTATAGGTATACCTTAAAGAATGCACAAAGATGACTACAAGTGCAAAGATGCATGAAGGCATGCTACAGGTGTATTGAAAGAATGCATAACAACCAAGAGGAAATAAGAACATGTGTCTATGCTACAGATATGCCTTGAAAGACAACAAGAAAAAAAAAATGCATGATATCTATGCACAGAGGAATCCAATACATATCATAGTCAAGAGATAACATGACACATGTGCCATAATATATATCTAGTTGCACCAAAGGCAGTAACCAATCAAGGATGTTCCCACATGACGTACAATCCATCACATTACATTCATGCAACCTAAAGATATATGCATAAGAAGAGCCTCACAAAATGTAAAGGTATGATACTCATGCAAGTTATGCTATAGATACAATGGAAGTAGAAGTTAAAGTCATCATACAGAATATCACAAAGTTTTGCTGTCATAACAAAATACCAAAATATACTTCAACCCAGTAGCTACAGTGGAAAGACAGGGTAAAGTGTATCATCAACAATGTGAGACAGCAACAAGGACAGGAAGACAAGATGTTATGAGAAGTAAAGAAAGAAAACCCACTTGCTAATACTTCAAACCCCTATACTTTCTGCCAACAAATGGAGATAAAATCACAATCAAGGTGGTGCTGCACAGAGCAAGAGAAACCATTTTTTGAAAAGACTATATACCAATGTCAAGAGATCAAACCCTAATGGTATTTTTTGTAGACACAGTTTAGAACTTTCAAACAGATGCCATGATATATTCATAACCATGCCAGAGGAACAAGAAACAAGAAGGAAGGTGTACCCATCTGCAAAATAAACAAGATCTCTTCAAAGATACATCAAACCTTTCTTTCTTTATAGTATAGGGAGAAAGAGATTAAGTACGAGTTTGGCCGTGACATTATAAAGGTTTTTTGTGTAGGAGGAAGTTGAAGCCCTAACTTCAAGGCTCACAAACCCTCAAGTAGCTATAGTTTTTTATGTCTATTTTCAAGATAAGCATAGCCATGATAGGTAGAGGTTTTGAAAATGGAGGAGATGTCAAAACCCTCATCAAAAAAACTTCAAAACCCTCAAGTTTCTGCAGCACGAAAACATATCAAGACAAAAGAAGAAATATATAGCCATGGTTGATAGTAACATAGCATTTTTTTCTATAAAATGCAATACCCATGTCTATTTACAGACTTGTCATGCTATAAGGAGTGAAACCAAAGATAAATGAAACTACATAGATAAAATGGCAAGTGCATACCCTTGTTGCTGGCAGGAAGAAAGATCTTCCACAGCCTCATAGTGGCCTCAGACTTCTAGAGAGCAGATGAAGACCATGAAGGATAAGATAGAGAAATAGAATGAAGGTATTAAGGATTTCACAAGCAAACAGAGAGCAAGTAATAAAGAAGAAGGCCACAACCATTAGAAAGAAATCAAGCTACAGCTCCATAAAATGTTTCATATAAAACTCATATAGGAGTTACCTTCTTCCTAAATCATGCAGAGTTCCATGGAAATGACAAGGAAGAGCCGTTGAAAGAAGAAGACCAAAGCTATGATGAAGATAGTTAAAACCCTCAGCCGGCATGAAAGTTATAGAGCTCAAAGAGGGAAGTCAAATGAAGAGTGAATGAGCAAGTTAGGGTTGTTTTCTTTCTTTTGTCCGAAGGTTCTTTTGCTCGAGTGCATTTTTGACTTACAAAAAAACCAATAATTACTTTATCCAATTTGCTATCATGGTCAAGATTTTCCCTAGCCATCATAACATGGAGTGGCCAACAAAAATATTTTAGAAGTTGATTTTTATTAAGTCAAGAGGCCGATGTGATGTGTGGGAAAGGCTCCAAGCCTTATAAGAGCTTTTGAAGGTTCCTTGGTGGTCAGATGGTGAATGAATAACAAATCACATGCTCAAGTTCCTTATCCATTTCCAAAGCATCCAAGGATAGGTATCTCCTCATTATGGATGGTGACTAACAGCCAAGAGGGTGTATGATTTTAGAAATGGTATATACATATGCTATACATGGAGTTCAAGAGTAAGCTTTCATGCATGGTGGAGATATGATTTCATGGGATTATAAGGTATTGTCTTCTAGTGATGTGATTATTGCATAAAGGCAATTGATGGTGGCAGTATATGATGGGCATTTTTTTATGCATGGGGTCAAATTGCATAAAGGAGTTGTTTTTCCTTCCTTAACTTCAAATTGCATATGGGGATATAAGGAGATTTAGAAAATGTGATGTATGTGCACAATGGCAACAAGGGGGAGTCATAAGGATATTTATGCATTTTTGTTTTGTGAATGGAATGTTATAGTAGTGACTTAGTTTCTTTTTATTTTCCTTGCAGAGGGAGATTTTTTTTTTGCTCATTCATGTATTGGAGTGATAAGGAGTGATTTTGCTTCTAATCATGCACGATTTTACATGAGTTAATTGTAAATAAATAATAAAGTAATACTCTATAAATTACTTTATTATTTTCCACAAGTAAAATCGAAGATAGAACAAATTGTAACCAATAATAGAGTAATATTCTATTACTTTATTATTTACTCACAATCAATTTTGCTTATGCAAAATCATGCAAATTGATTAGTTGAGTTAACTAGGCCACCTAGGAGGTTTTGCATGACTTTTAGGAGTATTTTTAGGGTCCTTGGTCAAACATATGGAGAAGCCCAAATTGAAGCTATTTTTGCTCAATTTGTGGTAGTTTTAGACCCTAATTTTGAGGATTTTTGAGGTTGCTCAGGAATGAATATTTTTAGAGGCCGTTATCTGCAAGTCCATGTTTTTTGCATGCCTCTTGGAGAGAGTAGGCCTATATATTGTAAATCAAAAGTTTGTTTTTGCTAGTTCTTGATTCTCATTTTGATTCAAACAGATTGGAAAATTCTTGTAGCTCACTTTTACAGTTTTATTGAGAGATCGATAGGTTATAGGTTATCTTTTGTCTTTTTGCAAAGTTTTCCTTTGTTTATTTCAGATCAGTTGAATTACCTTTCCTTTTAGTGTTGAATGTTGAAGTGATTTTGATGAAATTTTGTTGTGTTTTATTATTAAACCTTCAAAATTATTGTCTCACCTCCTTGTTTATAGCATTAAATCATATATTCATCACAAGTCTTAGGTTGTGTTAACTAGAAATAGTCTTTTTATGTTGTGAAAAAACTATTTCCTTCATAAAAACATGTTTTCAAACCTTCCTTAGAATCATTTTTGTTGTATTTATGCCTGTTGGCAAGAGACACTATATGGATTCATGAGTGTTGTCATTGATGGCAACAAATTTCATCCCACCCATCCACAGAACATGGTGTGCCCCTACCGGAAGTCAGATTGAAGAAGTTTTGTGGTCTGATAAGCAAGAACAGAGCATGCAGTAGGGTCCGACAGTCAGGTCAGGATCTCTCAAAGGAAGTATCTCAGTGAAGTGTGGATTTGGGGAAGTCAAGAGGAGTACCTTGATTGATAGATTCCAGGGATTGAGCCTTCGATGATGGAAGAATGAAGAAACATGAGCATTTGAGTGTTGGGTTTCTGTTTGACAAAGTAGACAGAGGAAGAACTGACCGGTAGAGCATCAGACCTAAATTTGATGAGATATTGATGGTAATCAAGCTTCCTGAGGTATCATTCATGATTGGCTAACATAATTGATGACTTCTATAAGCATCTCCTTGATACGCATCACTTGGTAAGCAAGGATTCAGCTGACAAATTAGAGTTTAGAAAAATATTGACTATTCCGGATGCCGACTAGAAAGGTGTTGAAATCATTTATGCGGATATATATACCAAATGAATTTAGATGTGAAAGAGTGTGTAGTGAATTGTTGAGTGTGAAGAAAAGTAGAGGAGAAGAGTAACAGCAGTAATACAGGTCCAGTATGTGTCAGGATAGCAGCACCAAAGAAGAGGAAGAATGAAGTGCAGTAGATCAGTGTATTGAGCCTAACCAAAACTGAACCTCAGCATGTGTGGATGCTTCTCATTAGTTCAAGTATCTAGTTTCCTTGTATAAACTATTGTAGGTAGTGAGCCTCTTGTGAGCAGTGTGCTCGGGCAGTGAGCCCTAATTGGCAAGTGCCATTTTGTACTATCTTATTCTTCTAACAGAGAATACAATCTTGGGTTAATCACCCTGTGGTTTTTTCCCTAACAGGGTTTTCTACGTCAAAATCATTGTGTCATGTGTATTGATGTTATTTCCATTTCATGGTTATGTTTGCTTATTTGATTTGATGCTGCATTAATTGTTGTGGAAGTTTAAAAAGCTGAAATAATTAAGATAATTGATTCACCCCCTGCTCTCAGTTATCAACAATTGGTATCAGAGCAAGGTTCCTCCAAACAAAGCCTAACAGCTTGAGGAAGATCTGGGAATCTCAATGGATATGTATGGTATGAGGGAACAACTTCAGTCTGCCCTAGATGATCTTGAGCAATCTAACTCCGAAGTCAATGAATTGAAGGAAAGACTCAAACAGGTTGATGATTTTATAAATGAACTAAAAGAGAAACTAAGTATCTCTATGAAAAAGAGAAAGGATCTACTTCAGCAATTGGCAAGTCAAGGTGAAACCAATGATACAAATGAAGACCTGAAGGAGAAAACCAAGCTATGTGAAAAATTGTCAAAAGAGATCATTATGGTAAGACATGAAATGGAATTAGGAGTTATTAAATTCACCCAAGAAATTGAAGAGAAAAGAAAAACTGAAGATGATTTAAGACAATCTCTCAAGGAGAAATTAGAAGACTACCATAAAATGGATAGAATAATCAGACATCTGGAATCTGACCTTGAAGAAGCAAGAGATAATGAAGATCAACTTGAGAATCAGATTGACACTCTTAAAAGGGATCTTCAAACAACAAATGAATACAAAGAGAAATTCAAGATAAGCTCTGCTCAACTTGAAGTTCTTCTTCAAAGATAGAAGAGGGTAGATGACAAACAAGGTTTGGGGTATGAGAAAGATGAAAGCTCTGGATCCGGTCAGAAGAACTCTGGATTAGGAAATCTAAGGAACAGACCTAGAAGACCTCCGGTAAGGCAACCAAATGCTCAAAGATATCCATCCTTCAATGGATATTTCCACAATTGCAATAAATTTGGTCATAAAGCAAATCAGTGTAGAAGAAGAATGAATCAGACTAATTCATCCTTCTCCAGACAATGTTTCAATTGCAAAAGGTATGGTCACAAATCTCATGAGTGTAGAAATATGCAAATAAACAATTCATTCAATGGTAGATGTTTTGCATGCAATAGAATGAGACATATGGATAATCAGTGTAGATCAAGAGGATATCAGTCAAATGTGCAAAGAACTATTGTTTGCTACAATTGCAATAGATCTGGTCATATTGCCAAATTCTGTAGAAGTAAGAATCAAGACAAAAGGGGTCTGGAACAACATAATCATAACCAAGACAAAGGAAAAGAAAAAGTGAACGCAGATGAAATTCAAAGGGAGATGAATAAGATTTGGGTGAAGAGAAGAACAAAGAATATTAGGGATGGATCCGCACCAGAATCTGGTGCTAATAATCCTTCCAGAAATTGAATAGATGAGCTCTGGCTCAAGGGAAGTCACTAAGAAAAACTAATTCCCCCAGCTAGTCAATTGGTGCCTAATATTGGCACATGGGAAGTTGTGGATTAAAGAGTTCTTAGAGAAACATCTAAAGTAGGTTTGGTAAACATATGAAAGATCCACAAGAATATTTGAAGAGTCTAATCTACCAAGATTAATCCAGTTTAACAGTCATTTGGTACAAACAGGATTCTCACAATTAGATCTGGCTTGATTCAAAAATTATGGAATCTTGATATGTGGATAGATCAAATGATTAGGGAAAGGAAGATAGATTGTCACTATTCACCAAGAATAACTCTAAGTGTATCTCAGTGATCCGGAAAAGATCTGTCTCAGAATAAGAAGAACAAGGCAACTAAAATGACTTAAGTTGTGCATTTATTGCAGTATGGAATTAGGGCTTTCCCAGAAATAAAAGGGTTCATTCATTTGTCATTTGCACATTTGCATTCAAGAAGAAAAGAAAAGGAGCTCTGCAACAAATTGTTTCAAATTCTCAAAGATCAACCGTTGAAGTCAATTCATCCAGCAAATTAATCCAGCTCATTCAGTGAACCCTAGAAGTGTAAAAGGTATTTTCCATTGCTGAATATCTCTCTGTAAATCTTTTGAAGATGGCTACTCCAAATGTTGTAAAGATTTCTGATAGGCCTTGACCCAAATTTAAGAAACATCCTTACAAATCTCTAGAAGTGGATCCCTTAGGGGAATTTTCTAGCATTCCGCATGGGGTTTTGCATGTTGAAGATGTTAGGGCATATATTCATGCGAACATTGAAAATTTTGGGGAATCCAAGCTGATGGATATCTATCACAATCAGTTAATTGATGACTCATTTGAACTCAAACCATAGTATAAGGCTATTTGGGACAAACATTTTGCACAATGCATTCATTTCCACTATTTTACAGAAGATGAATGGGTCCAGTATGTTTTGAGCAAAATGCATGACAACTTCATGTGGTTGAACAGGCCATTTAAGATCACTAAGGATGCCATTAGGGCTATAACCAGATTACACTCAACTGGTGAGATGCCTATTCTCAAATCTGTCAAAAACCAAATTGTAAGTGAGGCTACTGGATCAAAATTTGATAAAAGAGCAATGACAATTAAGGATATCACAGATCTAGATATCAAGTTTGCATCAATGATAATTGGCTATAAGATATATCACTCTAGCAAGGAGAATTCAGTATCCAGAACTGTTGTATATACTGCTTATGAAATGTTAAGGAAGAATGCTGACTATGATCTCTGTGAGCTCCTTCTAAACCAACTTTTGGAAAATCTGCAAAGGATAAAGAAGGACAAGAAGAACTCCTTCAAATATGGTGGCTTGATACTCTGTCTATTCTTCTACTACATGAATGAGCTACCTGGATCTAATGGGTGGATATGGTAGAATGACAGACTAGTAGCAATTCAAATCAAAGACTATCTACATGGAATTGGTGATGCCAATGCACAAAATACAACACTTTGGGGGTACTTTAAGAACTTTCAAAACATGATGCAAGCCAGAGAGAGAATTCCCCAATCCTTAGTTGAAAAGTATAAGGATACAATTTGCTTTATGGTAGAAACTGATCAGTGCCTAATGGAGGCAGTGGAGCCAAGGGTAGTCTGGATCATGCCAATGGGGTATGAAGTGGATGAGAAAATTGTAGAGCTGCATGTTCAGCACATGCTAGGTCATCCCAAAGATCCCAAGGTAGAAAGGTTTGGAACCTTCGAAGAATTGAGTCTAAATATTCATGTGGAGCTCAGGCAACCAGAGATGAAGAGAAAAGTAAGAAAAGAAGTAGAGAATGTTGCCAAAAGGTATGGCATTTCAAAAGAGGCACTAGATGTAAATAGAGAAAAGATGGAAAGGGCAGAAAAGGAAGAGGTAGAAAAAGAAAGTGCTCTGGTAGAAGCCCCCTCCCGGACCAGATCCTCTAAGAGCTCTGCATCTGCCATTGCTAAGAGATCAAAGGCATCAAAACTGGAAGCAAAATCATCCGGTAAAGGAGAAAAGAGAACAAAGACAAAGGCTACAAGAACATACACAAGCCTCAAGGATGATGAGGAAATAGAGTCTGATGAGGAAATTAAGAAAATAAAGAAGAAGAAGAAAGTATCCAGAGAATCCACTACTGGTCTAGACAAGGAAGAAGAAAAGATAGATAAATGTGTTGAGAAGCCTACTCTTGATGATATCATCAAGGCAATTACTGTGGATGCAAACCTGAAACCAATAACAAAATTCTATGATAAATACAGTGAAGTTGGCCAGAAGATCCTGTAGGATGCCACAGTTAAGTATCTAAATATCTACAATAAAGATTTCATTGAGATCATATCTTTAATTCCTAAAAGCCTTGAGAAGGAACCTAAAATGAGAAAGAATAATGCCAAAGAAAAGGATATGGAGATCCAGGAACAGATAGTCATTCAACTCTATCCCTCCATCACTCCTAAGCAGAAGAATATGATCTCCAAAGATTGTAAGGATGAGTTCCGAAACAAAGCTAGAATGAATCAGCTTATGCTTGGAGAAACTGACAAGGTAGCAAAAGAAACAGAAGACATCCTCTGAAATGCATACAAAAGATTCAATATTCCTATTATAGAGGACTTAGGTGATGATCCCTCGGCTACAGATCTTGAAGAAGAATCTACTGAGACAGTGGCAGAAGAGGTAAAGGACACAGGTGAAGAGAAAGATAAGGACTTAGAATCCTCTGCTCCATAAGAGGAGATCCATGAACAAGAAAACATCACAACTCCAGTTTCCCCTGCAAACTCTGGATCTAAAGAAGAAGAAAAAGTAGGAGAGAAGATTAGTCAAGAAGTAGAGGAGAAGGAAAAGGTCATAGATGATAGTGGTAAGGCTGCAGAAGGGGACAAAACCCTGTCACCAGTAAGAGACACAGCATAAGCAGTCAAAGAATTCTTAACCAAGGAGATGATGGAATTTGATGAACCGGAACTGCTTCAAGGTCCATTCAATTTTGATTCCCTCTCCCTGATTCAAACCATGAAGCTAGCATCCTTTACTTCAGCAAAGGCAAAAGAAAAAATTTTGAAGTCTCACATGGAGGACTGCAAACTCATAGAAATTGCATCTGGTGTACTAGAAAAGATCATGCCATCTTTTCAGAAGGATCCCTCAGCCTCTTCATCCGGTAATCTCAAATCTCTAATTAATAGTGTTAGCACACATTTTGATTCCTTAGAGAAGTCAGTAGAAGATAAAGTTCGGAAGGAATTTTTGGTAAAAAGATTATTAGAGGTACAAGGGCTAATAACCAATGATAGGAGAAATATGGATATAGGGATAAAGAGCTTAGAAAATGCTCTTAAAGATGGCAGGGAAATGTATAAATTTCATCTATCATGGTCCAAAGTAACAGTGGAGATTGAGAAGAAAGTGAAAGAACAAGAGGATAAACTAACAAGACTATCTTAGAATTTTGATCCTCTCACTACTTCCATAATAAATCAAGAATGTCAGACTATTGCAATCTTGAATGAAATTAAGAAGCTTGAGAAGGAGAAGAAAAATAGAATAAGTAGGTTGAGTAAACTTAGAGGGATAATTATCCCTAAGTTAGAGGCCATGCATGAAGCCTTAAATGATGCTCAAACCATAGCGCGGACCAATGATCCGACAGATCTGAAGAGGGCAGAAGCTTTTGCATTCCTGTTGAGTGGTCACATCTCAATTTTGGACAGGATGAAGCTGAGTTGGGTGACAGAAGTTGTACAATTGAAGAATACTATTACAGATATACTAAAGTATATGTAAATTATAACTGGATAATATACTTATGCGATAGATTGAGTTTTACAAATTTTGGTGTGCGAACCCCACCCTTTGCCATTGATGTCAAAGGGGGAGTGAGGAGCAGTGAAAAAATGAGGAATCCAGCTAAGGGGGAGCTCCAGAAAATGTACATAAGAATAGAGCATTAGCCAAGGGGGAGTATAGTGTGACACTTAGTCATTTTTCACTAAGTGTTGCCATCAATGCTAAAGGGGGAGATTGTTGGCAAGAGACACTATATGGCTTCATGAATGTTGTCATTAATGGCAACAAAGTTCATCCCACCCATCCATAAAACATGGTGTGCCCATACCGGAAGTCAGATTCAAGAAGTGTTGTGGTCTGGTAAGCAAGAACAGAGCATGCAACAGGGTCCGACAGTCAGGTCCGGATCTCTCAAAGGAAGTATCTCAGTGAAGTATGGATTTGGGGAAGTCAAGAGGAGTACCTTGACTGATAGATTCCAGGGATTGAGCCTCCGGTGATGGAAGAGTGAAGAGACATGAGCACTTGAGTGTTGGGTTTCTGTTTGGCAGAGTAGACAGAGGAAGAACTGACTGGTAGAGCATCAGACCTAAATCTGGATGAGATATTGATGGTGATCAAGCTTCCTGAGGTATCATTCATGATTGGCTGACATAATTGATGACTTCTATAAGCATCTCCTTGATATGCATCACTTGGTAAGCAAGGATTCAGCCAACAGATCAGAGTTTAGAAAAATATTGACTATTCCGGATGCTGACTAGAAAGGTGTTGAAATCATTTGTGTGGATATATATACCAGATGGATTTAAATGTGAAAGAGTGTGTAGTGAATTGTTGAGTGCAAAGAAAAGTAGAGGATAAGAGTAACAGTAGTAATACAGGTCCGATATGTGATAGGATAGCAGCACCAAAGAAGAGGAAGAATGAAGTGCAGTAGATCAGTGTATTGAGCCTAATAGGAACAAAACCTCAGCATGTGTGGATGCTTCTCATTAGTTCAAGTATCTAGTTTCCTTGTATAAACTATTGTAGGAAATGAACCTCTTGTGAGCAGTGTGCTCAAGCAGTGAGCCCTAATTGGCAAGTGTCATTTTGTACTATCTTATTCTTCTAACAGAGAATACAATCTTTGGTTAATCACCCTATGGTTTTTCCCCTAACAGGGTTTTCCACGTCAAAATCATTGTGTCATCTATATTTATGTTATTTCCATTTCATGGTTATGTTTGCTTATTTGATTTGATGCTGCATTAATTGTTGAGGAAGTTCAGAAAGCTAAAATAATTAAGATAACTGATTCACCCCCCTCTCAATTATCAAAAATGCCAAGTCTGGATTGTGTAGAAATCAGATTTCTAGGCAATCATTGTGAATCAGATTGCATTATTTTTATCCATATCAGGTGCATCACCATTTTACCTTTAGTAGTCATTTAGTTTCTTTCTTCCCTTTTCCCAAAAAAGTAAAAACATAGATCTCAATAGAACATTTGAAGGGAACTAGCCCACAATTTGGAGGTCTAATCTCATCATAGGGCACCCACAACCTGAGATTAGTCCCATGTTACATAGAATTGCAGTACTTTAACTAGCCTTGCATACGGGTGCAATTCCCAGTGATAACAATATTTATAGATTTGCAAAGACTATGTTATAATTTGCTAAATGGTTTACTTTACAAATTCTGTTGAGTCTTCTGAGTATACTATCTCCTACTTCATGTATGCAGTTTTACATTTATGAATATATTTGATTAAGGATCAGGTTTATTCATCTCCACAGTCTTTCCTGTGTTGTATATTTTTCTTCTAGTGTTCGCTCAAGTAGTGAAATAATGGGCTGCCAGAGAATATAGAATGTATTTCGGGTTTACAGGGATAACTAAGTATGGTAAACTTCAAGACTATTAAAGTGTTTTAATGTAAGGCATTACTATACCTTTACAGTAAACGAAGTTTCATTATATCATAGTTCTTTGGATGTTTATGTAAGTTTCTTGACTCTATGGCACTTAGATATGCACTGGTCTGTTCACAAATACTACACTAGGTTTACATCCTTTTAATCACCCTCATTATTATTTCAGAAGAAAATAGCACATTTTCCCTTCCGGCAATAGGTGTTAGAAGCTAAGATTATTTTACATGTTCCTCTGCAAAGAAATAGAATAAAAGCTTAAGGAATTAGCCCATCTCTTTACTTTATCAGTCATTCTTTGAGAAGTCTTAAAGGAACATATATGTCATTGGAGCAGTGTTATCGAGTAAATATTTCATGAACCCCATCCATTTGAATAGAACATTGTCTTCCCCAATAGGGAAGGATATCCAAAGAATAGGAGCACCCTCCTTGGTTTAACAGAGCCTAAAGTGCAGAGGAAATAGGGATTGAAAACCCTTGTTTCCTATTCATTGGGCAATCCCTCAAGGTAGGTCAATTATTAGAGAATGGCTATCCTATAGATCTGTGCAATTTTTCCTTGAGATGTGGTTGGGAATTTAAAAAAACCAACAACATGTAGCATCAAACTTGCCTAGTTCTTCATCTCTTCTAATATAACATTTGCTTCCAAAAACTTTGAAATACTTCACTATAGGAATTCTTCCATACCATATCTCGAAAGGATTTTTAGAGTTGTTACCTTTGACTTGAACTCTATTTAGGATGTACACAACTGTATCTATGGCTTCTCTTCAATATACTTCTAGTAGGTCAGGTTCTTTTAACATGGTCATGGAAGCTTCTTGAACTATCCTATTTTTTCTTTCAACAACTCCATTCTGCTGAGGAGTCCTAGGTGTAGACAACTATCTCTTTATCCCTTGTTCTTCATAGAAAATATTGAATTCATTTGATGTGAACTCCCCTCCTCTATCAGACCTCAAGCATTTGATCCTCAATTCTAGCTCATTCTCAACCATTGCTTTGAAAACTTTGAACTTGTCTAGAGCTTTAGATTTTTCTTTTAGAAAAGTGACCCAAGTCATTCTAGAATAGTCATCAATAGGCATCATAAAGTACCTATCACCTTGCAGACTTCTTTTTCTTGTGGGACCACACAAATCTATATGTACTAGCTCTAGCAATCCAGTAGAGAATTGTTCTTTTCTTTTGAAACTTATTTTTGTTTGTTTCCCAAATTGACACTCCTTACAAATGGTTTTGGTTGGCTTCACAAGTTTAGGCAGATCTCTTACAGCCTGTGCAGAACTTATCTTCACTAAATTTTCAAAATTGATATGACACATCCTTCTATGCCACAACCAACTCTCATCTGTCTAATACAATAAATAATAATCATTAGTTCCTCTTAATTGGTAAATGTTACCTCTGGTCTTCTTACTGGTAGCAATCATGGTTTTGTAGTTTTCCATGATCTTGCACCAATTGTCTTTGAATCTCAAATCATAACCTTTGTCACACATCTAACCAACACTCAGAGGATTATGCTTCAAACCCTTCACATATAGGACATTATCAGTATTGTGCTTTCACTCAAAAGAAATAGATCATTTTCCACAAATCTTACCAGCTGCATTATCTCCAAACCTAACTAGTCCTCCATCATACTTTTCCAAACTCACAAATTTACTTTTGTCACTGGTCATGTGAAGAGAGCATCCACTGTCAATAATCCATTCATCCTTATCATTCTCAACCTAAACAACCAAAGCACTTTCTTCCACTGGTTTTTATTCCTTCACACAACTAGCAGGATTAGTAGATATAGGTTCTTCTTTAATTGCAATAAACAAGCACTCATTTGCACTAGTACTAGCATCATCAAATTCATCATCTATCACACCTTCATCATCAAGTTATCTAGCATATTAGCATTTCATTGGAACCCTTGGTTTACTCTCAAATCTTTTTCTATTTCTTTCAATTCTCTCAGGACATCTACAAGCATAGTGACCAATCTTACCACATGAAAAACATTTGAAAGGTAATTTGCCTTTGAACTTACCAGAACCTCTCTGTAGTCTTTCAACAAAATTTGCTTTAATTTCATCAAACTCATCATCATGTTCCACCTTGTATTTTTTAGCTCTGGAAATCTTCTCTAAAGTACTAGCTTTGAAGACAGTTTCAACTTTTGGTAGGGCATCACCTGTTAAAATAAGGTAGATAACTGAGAGGGGGGGTGAATCAGTTATCTTAAATATTTAACTTTATTTTCTTCTTTAACAATTAGTGCAACATCAGAACATATAAGCATACATAATCATGAGAGCAGAAAAGAAATCAACACACATAACACAAGGATTTTTACGTGAAAAACCTTGTTAAGGGAAAAACCACGGGGTGACTAACCCAAGATTGTATTCTCTATTAAAAGAATAAGAGGTACAAAATGGCACTTGCCAATTAGAGCTCACTACCCAAGCACACTGCTCACAAGAGGCACACTGCCTACAAGAGACTCACTGTCTACAAGGTTATAGAAGGTAATTAGATGTTTGAACTGAAGAGAGGCATCCACATATGCTGAGGTTCAGTTCTGATTAGGCTCAATATATTGATCTACTGCACTTCATTCTTCCTTTGCTTTAGTGCTACTATTCTGTTACATACCGGATTTGTATTACTGCTTCCACACTTCTCTCTGCCTTTCTCGCACACTATTTCACACCACACACACCTTCATACTGAAATCAATTTGGTATATATATGGTACCAAGGATTTCAACATTTTTCTAGTCGACAACTGGAATACTCAATATATTTACTAAATACTAATCTGTCGGCTGAATCCATCCTTACAATGTGATGTGTATCAAAAACATAGACATAGAAGTCATCAATCATGTCAGCCAACCATGTATGATCTCTCAAATAGCTTGATCACCACCAATTTCAGATCTGGATTAAAGTCTGATGCTCTGCCTATCAGGAACCCAACACTTAGATGCTCATATCTTTTCTCTCATTCATCACCGAAGGCTCAATCTCTGGAATATAGTAGACATGATACTCCTCTCATCTTGCCAGAGTTTGCACTTTGTTGAGCTACACCCTCTGAGAGATCCAGACCTAATTATCGGACCTTGCTGCATGCTCTATTCTTGTTCACCGGACCAGAACTTCTTCAATCTGACTTTCGGTATAGGCATACTAAGCTCTACGGATGTGTGGGATAGAATTTGTTGGCATCAATGACAACAATCATGAAGCCACATAGTGTCTCTTGCCAACAATCTCCCCCTTTGGCATTGATGGCAACACTTAGTGAAAAATGACTAAGTGTCGTAGCAAAGTCCCCCTTGGCTGATGCTCTGTCTTATTTACACTTTTACCGGAGCTCCCCCTTAGCTGGATTCCACATTTTTCACTACTCCTCACTCCCACTTTGACATCAATGGCAAAGGGTGGAATCTGCACACTAAAATTTGCAAAAATCAACCTATACATAGCCACATAAGTATATATACATGTTATACTTACATATACTTAATTATATCAGCAAACGTGGTCTTCAAATGGACAAATTCTATTGCCCAACTCTGCTTCATCCTGTCCAAAATTGAGATGTGACCACTTAACAAAAATGCAAAAGCTTCTGCCCTTCTCAAGTTTGTCGGATCACTGGTCTGGGCTGTGGTCTGAGCATCAGTTAAGGCCTCATGCATTACCTCTAACTTAGGGATAATTATCCCTCTTAGTTCACTCATCCTGCTTATTCTATTCTTCTTCTCCTTTTCAAGCCTCTTTATTTCATTTATGGTGGCAATGGCCTGACACTCTTGATTCATTATGGATGAGGTGAGAGCATCAAAATTTTGAGATAAACTTGATAGTTTATTCTCTTATTCTTTCACCTTCTTTGCAATGTCTTCTGTCACTGTTGACTAAGATAGACAAAATTTATACATTTCTCCACCATCTTTAAGAGAATTTTCTAGGCTCTTTATCCCAATACACAAGTTTCTCCTATCATTAGCTATGAATCCCTGTACTTCAAAGAATCTCTTTCCCAAAAATTCTTTCTAGACTTTCACTTCTGCCGATTTCTCCAAAGAATCAAAATGGGTGCTAACAAAGTTAACCAAAGATTTCAAGTAACCAGATGGAGAGGCTGAAGGATCCTTTTGGAAGGATGGCATGATCTTCTCTAGTATCCCGGATGCAATCTCTATCAGCTCACAGTCTTCCATGTGAGACTTTAGAAGCTTTTCTTTTACTTTAGCTTGGTCAAAGGATGCTATCTTCATGGTTTGGACCGAAGAGAGAGAATCAAAAGTGAGTGGTCCTTGAAAGAGTTCTGGTTCATCTATTTCCATCATCTCTTTGGTCAAGAAGTTTTTCACTGCTTCTGCAGTGTCTCTTGCCGGTGACAAAGTCTTCTTTCCTTTTGCAGCCTCAGAGCTATCATCAGAGATCTTCTCTGTGTTCTTCTCTTCCCTTTTCCTCCTCTAATTGACTCAATTTCTCCTCTTTTCTTCCTTCTCCTTCAGTTCTGGAGTCTGCAGGAAGATCCGAAAGAGAGATATTAATTTCTTCATGGACTTCCTCTTCCGGAATAGAGGAATCCAAGTCCTTAGTCTTCTTCTCATCCATCTCTTTTGGCCCTTCTATAATTTTCTCAGTAGATTCTTCCTTTGATGCACTTAATCCTTCGACATCCATGGAAGAAGGTTCTTCATCTATGTCCTCTATAACAAGAAGATTGAATTTCTTGAAGGTATTTAAGAGGATGTCTTTTGTTTCTTTCGCCACCTGATCAATCTCTCCAAGCATAAGTTTGTTCATTCTAGCTTTGCTCCGGAACTCATCCTTGCAGTCCTTAAAGCTCATGGTCATTTGTTTTGGAGTAATGGAAGGATAGAGCTGAATTGCAATATGTTCCCGGATCTCTAAATCCTTTTCCTTGGCATTCTCCTTTCTGAGTTCAAGTACCTTCTCTAGACTTTTGGGAATTAAGGAAATAATTTCAATGAATGCTTTATTATAAATGTTTAGGTACTTAACTGTGGCTTCCTCCAAAATTCTTTTGTCAGTATCACTGTAATCATCATAAAATTTTGTGACTAGTTGTAGTTTCCCATCTACATTGACTACCTTGATGATATCATCAATAGAGAGAGTAGGCCTTTCAACAAATTCTTCTACCTCTTCTTCTTTGTGTGTACCGGTAGAGGATTCCCTAGATGTTTTCTTCTTCTTCCTCATTTTCTTAACTTCCTCATCTAACTCTGTTTCTTCATCATCCTTTTGGCTTGTGTATGACCTTGTGGCCTTTGTCTTTGTTCTCTTCTCTCCCTTTCCAGATGTCTTGGCTTCCAGTTTTGACGCTTTTGGGCTCTTAGAGGTGGTAGGTGCAGAGCTCTTTGAGGATCTAGTCTGGGAGGGGGCTTGCACCAGAGCACTTTCTTTTTTTGCTTCTTGTCTCTCTTTCTCAGTTCTTTCTACTTTCTCTATTCGCATCAACTGCCTCTTTTGATATCCCATATCTCTTGGAGATTTCCTCTACTTCCTTTCTGACTTTTCTTTTTATTTTAGGTTGCCTTAGTTCAACATGAATCTTTACACTCAATTCTTCAAAGGTTCCAAACCTTTCTGCCTTAGGATCCTTGGGCTGACTCAACAAGTGTTGAATATACAACTCTAAGATTTTCTCATCAACCTCATATCCCATTGGCATAATCCAGACTGTTCTGGACTCCACTGCCTCCATTAGGCATTGATCAGTGTCTACCATGAAACAAACTGTATCCTTGTATTTTCAAATATAGATTGGGGGATTCTTTCTCTGGCTTGCATTATACTTTGCAAGTTCTTGAAGAATCCCCAAAGTGTTGTACTTTGAGTCTTGGCATCACCAAGCCCATACATGTAGTCTCTAATTTGTATGGCAACCGGTCTGTCATTTTTCCATACCCAACCACTTGATCCGGGTAGCTCATTCATATAGTAAAAGAATAAACACAGTATTAGCCCACCATACTTAAATGAGTTCTTCTTATCCTTCTTTATTTTCTGCAAGTTTTCCAATAGTTGGTTTAGAAGAAGATCACATAGGTCATAGTCAACATTTTCCCTTAGCATCTGATATGCAATATATATTGCAGTTCCGAACACTGAATTCTCCCTACTAGAGTGATAGATTTATAACCAATTATCATAGAGGCAAATTTGATATTTAGATCTATGATGTCTTCTATTGGCATTGCTCTCTTGTCAAACTTTGATCCGATAACCTCACTTACTGTCTGATTCTTGACAGATTTGAGAGCAGGCAACCCACCGGATGAGTGCAATCTAGTTACTGCCCTAATGGCATCTTTTGTTATCTTGAATGACCTCATCAACCACATGAAGTTGTCCTGTATTCTGCTAAGAACATACCAAACCCATTCATCTTCTGGAAAATAGGGAAAGTGGATGCAATATCCAAAATGCTTATCCCGGAGGGCCTTGTATTGAGGTTTAAGTTCAAATGTTTCATCTATTAATTGTTTATGATAGATATCCATCAGCTTGGATTCCCCAAATTCTTCAATGTTTGCATGTATGTATACCCTAACATCTTCTACATGAAGAACCCCATGCGGAATGCTAGAGAAGGTGCCTAAGGAATCAACTTCTAAGGATTTGTAGGGATGTTTCTTGAACTTTGGGCACGGCCTATTAGTGATCTTAACAACATTTGGAGTAGCCATCTTGCAAAAGATTCAGAGAGAGATATTCAAGAATGGAAATACCTTTTTATACTTCTAGGGTTCTCAATATGAGCCGAAAAAATTGCTAGTTGAATCAAATTCTGCGGTTGATCTTTGAGAGGGTTGAAATAATCTTGTTGTAGAGTTCTTCCTTTCTTCTTCTCAAATGCAAATGTGCAAATGATGAATAAGAGAGCCCTTTTATTTCTGTGCAAACCCTAATTGCAATAAATGCACACCTTAAGTCATGCTGGTACCCTTGTTCTTCCTTGTTCTGAGAGAGATCTTTTCCAAATCACTGAGATGCACTTAGAATTAATTTTAGTGAAACTTGACAATGTATCTCCTTTCCTCCAATCGTGCCATTTATCTACAAATCAAGATATTTCAATTTTGAATCATACTGGATCTAACTGTGAAAATCTTTCTTTTACCAGATGGCTGTCAAACAGGATCAATCTTTGATGGTCAAACTCTTCAAAACTCCTTGCAGATCTTTCATATTTTTATTGAGGGTTATTTAGATATATCTCTAAGAACCCTTTAATCTGCAACATTCCATTTGCCATATTTAGGCACCAATTGACTGGCAGGGGGAATTTATTTTCCTTTGTGACTCCCCCTGAGCCAGAGCTCATCTATTTAGTTTTTGGAAGGAATATCAGCACTAGATTCTGGTGCAGATCCATCCCAACATTTTCTGTACTTCTCTTCACCCAAATCTTGTTCATCTCCCTTTGAACTTCATCTGCATTCACTTTTCTTTTTCCTTTGTCTTGATATTGATTATGATGCACCGGACCCCTTTTATCTAGATTCTTACTTCTGTAGAATTTGGTAATATGATCGGATCTATTGCAGTTGTAGCAAACAACATTTCTTTGCATATTTGACTAATATCCTCTTGATCTGCATTGATTAGCCATATGTCTCGTTCTATTGCAAGCAAAGCATCTACCATTGAATGAATTGTTTATTTGTATATTTCTGCATTCATGAGATTTGTGACCATACCTTTTGCAGTTGAAACACTGTTCGGAGAAGGATGAATTAGTCTAATTCATTCTTCTTCTGCACTAAGTTTCTTTATGACCGAAATTGTTGCAATTGTAGCAGTAACCATTGAAGGATGGATATCTTTGAGCATTTGGTTACCTTACCAGAGGTCTTCTAGGCCTGTTCCTTGGATTTCCTAATCCAGAGTTCTTCTGACCAGATCTGGAGCTTTCACCTTTCTCATATCCCAAGCCATGCTTGTCATCTACCCTCTTTTGGCTTTCAAGAAGAACTTCAAGTTGAGAAGAGCTTATCTTGAATTTCTCTTTGTATTCATTTGTTGTTTGAAGATCCCTTTTAAGAGTGTCTATCCGATTCTCAAGTTGTTCTTCATTATCTCTAGCTTCTTCAAGATCAAATTCCAGATGCCCGATAATTCTATCCATTTTGTGGTAGTCCTCTGACTTCTCCTTGAGAGATTGTTTTAGATTATCTTCAATTTTTCTTTTCTCTTCAATTTCTTGGGTGAATCTCATAACCCCTGATTCCATTTCATGTCTTACCATAATGACCTCTTTTGAGAGCTTTTCACATAGCTTGTTTTTCTCATTCAGATCTTCATTAGTATCATTGGCTTCACTTTGACTTACTAATTGTTGAAGTAGTTCCTTTCTCTTTTTCACAGAGATATTCAATTTTTCTTTTAGTTCATTTATGAAATCATCAGCTTGTTTGAGTCTTTCCCTCAAGTTATTGACTTCAGAGTGAGATTGCTCAAGATCATCTAGGGTAGACTGAAGTTGTTCCCTCATACCATACATATCCATTGAGATTCCCAAATCTTCCTCAAGCTGTTAGGCTCTGTTTGGAGGAACTTAGCTCTAATACCAATTGTTGAAACAAGGTAGATAACTAAGAGGGGGGTGAATCAGTTATTTTAAATATTTAACTTTCTTTTCTTCTTTAACAATTAGTGCAGCATCAAAACATATAAGCATACATAATCATGAGAGCAGAAAAGAAATAAACACATATAACACAAGGATTTTTATGTGGAAAACCCTGTTAAGGAAAAAACCATGGGGTGACTAACCCAAGATTGTATGCTCTGTTAAAAGAATAAGAGGTACAAAATGGCACTTGCCAATTAGGGCTCATTGTCTGAGCACACTACTCACAAGAGGCACAATACCTACAAGAGACTCACTATCTATAAGGTTGGAGAAGGTAAGAAGATGTTTGAACTAAAGAGAGGCATCCACATATGCTAAGGTTCAGTTCTGGTTAGGCTCAATATACTAATCTACTGCACTTCATTCTTCCTCTACTTTAGTGTTGTTGTTCTGTTACATACCGGATTTGTATTACTGCTTCCACACTTCTCTCTACCTTTTCTCGCACACTATTTCATACCACACACACCTTCATACTGAAATCAATTTGGTATATATATCTGTACCAAGGATTTCAACATTTTTCTAGTCGACAACTGGAATACTCAAGATATTTACTAAATACTGATATGTCGGCTAAATCCATGCTTAAAATGTGATGCGTATCAAAAACATAGAAATAGAAGTCATCAATCATGTCGGCCAACCATGTATGATCCCTCAAATAGCTTGATCACCACCAATTTCACATCCGGATTAAAGTCTGATGCTCTATCAGTCAATTCTTCCTCAGTCTACTCTGCCTGTCAGGAACCCAACACTTAGATGCTTATATCTTTTCACTCATTCATCACCGGAGGCTCAATCTCTGGAATATAGTAGAAATGATACTCCTCTCAACTTTTCCAAGTCCATACTTTGTTGAGCTACACCCTCTGAGAGATCCAGACCTGATTGTTGAACCTTGCTGCACGCTCTGTTCTTATTCACCAGACCAGAACTTCTTCAATTTGACTTCCAGTATAGGCATACTAAGCTCTGCGGATGTGTGAGATAGAATTTTTTGCCATCTATGACAACAATCATGAAGCCACATAGTGTCTCTTGCCAACATCACCAAACTCTCTCATCTCAAAGGTTGTAAGCTTTTCATCTAGCCTATCCTTAGTGACATCTTGTATTGTCATTACTTCTTCAATTGCAGCTACCTTGTGACTATAGGATTTGGGTAGTGATCTAAGAATTTTCATCACAACTTCCTTCTCATCAATAGTTCCTCTCATACATTTTATTCCATTGACAATCTCATCAACCTTTTGCATAAAGGAAGTTATGTTTTCATCTTCGTTCATTTTTAGACCTTTATATTTTTCTCTCAAGCCCTGCAATTTGGCACTCTTTACAAAATCATCTCCTTCATACAGTTTTTCCAACTTTTCCCAGACTTCATGAGTAGATTCCACATCCATGACTTTTATTAACTCTGTGTTAGACAAGCCACTCAACAGAGCATCTCTAGCTTTTATGTTTAACTCATATTCTTTGATTTCATCTTCAATTTGCAAATCATTCTGAGGGAAGGTATACTTTGTCTCTGTCACTTTCCATACTTTATAATGAAGAGAAAGGAGGTGGATTTTCATTCATACCTTCCAGAGAGCATAATTTGTTCAATCAAATTGTGGAGCTTCCTTCCTGTAAGACATCCTGGATCTTCCTCAAGTGGTTAGTCTTTCTTTCGAGGAACCTTCTCTGATACCAATTGTTGAAATGCACCGGACAACTGAGAGGGGGGTGAATCAGTTATCCCTAAAATTTTTAAACACTTATGAACATCAACACATCAAACAGTTATTTAATGTTATTCAGATTTAACCATGAAAGCATGAAATGAGAAGGTCAACACAATAACATAGTCAATACATGAAACACCAAATTTTTTACGTGGAAAACCCTATAAGGGAAAAACCATGGTGGGTGTTAGCTCCCAAAGATACATGCAATACCAAAAAATAGAGGCTCACTACCTTAGGACTCACTACCCAAAATGCTCACTGTAAATGTTAGGGCTCACTGCTAAGATCAGATCACTACCAAGGATTGGTGAAATGATTTAATATCATCTACTTCATGTGTAAGTTCAGTTCCATTAAAGCACAATATATCACCTTTGCTCTACTTTTCTTACATCTTCACACCTATCTTTTTCATTTTCACTCTTGTACAACTTTTTTGCAACTACATTACATGTTTTTATATAGCTCATCAACCTTGGAATGTACGTCAAGGTCTTCATTACATTCATCAACCGTTGGAGCAATGTCCAAGGTCGGCATTATAAACATACATAGAAAATAGGTCTGGACCTAAACAAGACTAGATAAGAGAAAGATGTATGCAGATCATGTAACACCTTAGTTGGGACTCAAAAGCAATCTTACATGCCACAACACACTTCCATAATTTCTAATGCATCTCCGCAAATAATGAAAACAACCAGGTTGGCCAAGACTGTTGTTTACACTAAGTCTTCTAAGAAAAATCTTCATCCACGATCCAAATTTCTCTTTGTGGACCAATCCAAAGGTAGGAACATGATCAAGAGACATCCACAAGCACATTGTAATCACCAAGAACATCTACACAACCTCTATCCAATTTGTCAAAAGGATTCTTCAAATTGGAGCACTTAAACAACACTATCAACCACTGTCATAAAGAAAGGATTGCTTGTAGACCACCAAATCATGAACCATTGGAGTTGAGGGCACTTATCATTATTACCAACTTGAATCTAGAACCACAGACTATGAAACTTCAATGCAGAGGAATACATAGTAGAATACATTCTCCCTGTCACCAGTGAATACACAGAAAAAAAGCTTTTACTTTGGTGAACATGACTTACTCAAATCTTTATACCGGAGGCTCAAACTTGGAACATAGCATCTTTAGACATGCCTATAAATAACTTCCAACCTACAGACAAAGATATTCATTCTACAAGAAATATGGAGCAAACTGTTGGACTGTTCTTCTATAAACAAAGATACTTTGCAATACACTGTTTCCACTGCAACTCACTATTTCCACCAGAGGAACTAATTCCTTAGCATCAAGATCACTTGCTTATTATCTTCAACACTTACATAGGAAAATACAAAGAATCTAACTCATTACAAGCAAGCAACAAAATAAGAGTACATTTGATACCAATGACAACACTAATATGTTGACATCAATGACAACACCGGTTAGGCACATACTTGCAACAAAAATATCTTTTCAAATCTATAAAATTGTGGAGAGGATGTATCAACTCAATAGATCAAGACTTTAGCATAATGCAAGAGAACCTGCAAACCATTGAGTTAGGGGGGATGATGAGTGACAGGTAGCTCTCATTATATATGTTGATATATCTTCCTTTCATGTCCTAAAGAGCCATCATACCTTGATTGTACCACAGAAATTAATAAAAATCTTGTTTAATCTTGTTAGAGATAGGTGTTATATCATGGTAGTTGCATAATTAGGTGGTTTTAGGATTGTGAATGGTCACTAACAAAATCTTGTGGCATAGAAACATACCTTTTTTGGGTTTAGGTATCTTTCCTCTAGAGATAGCTCCAGAGCTCCTCCTAAAGACTGCAGAGCTTTGCAGAAGACATCAGAAGTTAAAGGAAGAACATCAGTTGGTATGTGGACCATGAATGACTAGATATTTTGGAGAAAAGGGAACCACACTTATGATAACAAGGTTTGAATAGTGAGTAGGAGTTCCAGTTACAACTGTGCAGTGAAAAGGCCACCAATTTTGTTTGTTTCAGTTCTTTTCTTTTCCTCTTTTATCAGCCCTTGTGGCCTATTTGTAACTTTAGTTAAGCTCTTGTGATACCTGTAGTGTCACCATAATATCTCTTAGTATTGATTACATGAATTATTTAATAGGACTTGGATATCTAATTTGAATTGCGGTAGGGAATAATTACTCTAAGAATATGTATCAAAAAACACCTGATATATATAGAGAATTAGAAGTAGGAATACAGTTAGGCTTTCTATTGTATAGATAGATAGATTGAAAGAACCTTTGGATTTTTGTGCCAATTGCATACATGTTATATTTTTGAACAATCTAAAATGAAAGAGAAGATAATTTGGCATGTCTAATTTTGAGTCATTAGCCTAGTCTCCTTTCTAGCAGTGTGGAGCAAGTGCCCACTCCCACTAACAGAGAGAGGCTAGTATTTCATTTCTGTTTGTTTATTTATAGCTTGATAGATTAATTTTTCTTTCAATCTTAGAGTAGATCTTTGTTATGGTATGATTTACTTTTCTATTTTGCAAATGTTGATTGAATTCTAGATTAAATCTTGGTTATCAATTATTCCTTCCTAGTTTAGATTTCTTTCTAGCAATTTTATGTGGATTAGCTATTATATTTATTTTCCAACACTTAGATTTATTTTTCAATGGTGAGTAAATGCATGAGCAAGAATGGGAAGTTAATTTAATTCTAGAAAGTAGTTTGGGACTGTTAGTTGTTAGTGCTGCTACAAACTACCATGGATACACTACCCTGGATTGACAAATAATGATATTTAAATGCAAGGTACAATGACCCTTGTCAGGTGGGTGGATACTAGTGGAGGCCTCATTTCATTCCCCAGGTCTCCAAATCCTTCCAAGCTACTGTTATGTCAGAAAAAGTAACCTTGGGAGCTTTTTCCTCTTACGGTTTAGCTCTCAGGTCCTTTAGAATGTATTTAGAGGATCTTGCATGATTTTGATGACTCCCGATGAGAAAACCCTAAAGTTTCATGGCAAATAAGACTTAAGGGATGCACTTAACATAAATCCTACCTAAAATAGGGGGGAGGACTTGGGTGCCCGTGCCCTAGTCTTACCCTATTTTAGGTCAAGACAAATTTCAAAGTGTCAGTTTATGACCATTATTTAGGTCCTATGCTGACACAGTTACAAGTTTGAATTACGAAATTCTTAGCGGAAATGTTTGTAGTTGCATATATAAGCATGATTAGTGATTCATTTGTAAACTAGATGGAAATTGGATGGATATAATGAACTTGTGGCTTATGTAAAAGTGATTCAAAGGATTTCATTGTGTTGCAGAGTAGAATTTATGTTGTTCTTGTGTTTGTATTTGCAGATTTGGCATCCATCTCCTCATGGCATGAAGAACATCTTCCTTCCATGAGATCTTCACTACAAGGTGATATCAATTGTGTTTTATATCATTTATCATTTGGATTTTGCCTCTATCCCACAGGGATATGCACTCTTTATCTGACAACAGTGTTCAGAAGACTTGAATGTCTCTCCAGGGCTTGACTAGTGCATGTTGGAATTAGGGCAAAAAAATAAGAGGGGGGGTGAATCAGTTGTCTCAAAACTTTACTTTTTTGCATTTAATCTTCTTTACCACTTATTAACAGATTAATGATGTAGCCATGAAAGCATGAAACAATAACACATGAGCAGAAAACATAATCAACACACATAACACTAGGATTTTTACATGGAAACCTGGTTAAGGGAAAAACCATAGTGAGGGTTAACCCACAAGATTTATTCTCTATTAAAAGAATATAAAATGGGAATGCACTTGCCTTTAGGTGCATTGCCTAGAGGTCACTACTTAAAGGAGGCTCACTACCTATAGAAAAATTCACTTGGTTAAGACCAAAAGGTTGAACTAAGAAACAACATCTTCTTCATGCAAGGTTTAGTTCCATTGAAGCGCATAACACCTCTACTCCACCCTCACTCACTTCCTCACTACATCTGCATCCTTGCTCACATTCCCTTGTTTCCACGACTTCATAACACTCATCGGCCTTACAATCATCTATCTAGAACATTCTCCATTTAGACATTAAAAGTAATTACAATTACAAGACTTAAAATACTACATGCGAACCATTACACTGTCAGCCAAACATGCTGGGACTCAAATCTTCCTCGAACAACACTCCATGCTCAATAGAACTCTTCTTAGATCATCCGCAACATGCACCAAGTATCCGGTCAGCCAAGACTGGAAAGAACAGCAGCACCCAAGGAGAAATCTTCAACCACAAGCTCAATCCTTAATGCAGACCACCAACACAATAGGAACACAATCCAGATACCACCACAAGCACAATGAGATCAACAAGAACAACCACACCACCTCAAATAACCAAAAACACTTGCATCTTCATTCGAAAACTTAAGAACACTAACTGTCATGACTGTCACACTAGAAAGATTGCTTGCGGACCTCTAAACCACAAACCACTTGAGTTGAGGATACACACCAACATCCCAAACATACCTCTAGATCACAAACCATAATATTCCAATGCGTAGCAATCCAGACCAAGTTCCTGTCACTCTGTTACCTCTGAACGACTGCAAAACCTGGTTCTCCTCAGATGGCCATAACTTCACCAATCCTCTATGTGGACCTCTCAAATCTTAACTGGAGCAACTTCAGACAATCCTCTACACAACCCTTTGGTCTGTAGATTCTGATCTTCATCTCTTTGGAAATGTGGAGTAATCTACTTTGTTGAACTGCACTGTCTTCACTGTCTCTGACAAAGAGATATGTTGACATCAATGACAACACATCATATGCACATATTTGCAACAATCTCCCCCTTTGTCATTGATGGCAACATATGATGTGAAAAAATAATTCAACCATCAAGACAAGGACTTCTCCCCCTTTCTCTTATCACACCTGCAACCACTTTCTTCACTGCTCCCCCTTTCACCAGTAGCTACTTACTTCTAAGTTTTTCACATGACTTCTCTCCCCCTTTGACATCAATAGCAAAGGGCACATATTTGCAATCATCTCTCACCCTTTTTGTTTCTTAGACAAAACCAAACTGAACTCTAGAATTAACATACTAGCTACTCCCCCTGAGTAGCATCCCCTTAACACCAATCTGGATCACAAGATATGACTGTGAGTTCCATCGGACTGATGCACACTAGTGTACCTTAGTTTTGAACAGGAGGGGTAATAACCCCTAGCTTCCCTCTGAGATACTGAAAAGTGTCCTTAGGTAGAGGCTTAGTGAAAATATCCACAATCTGATCCTTTGAAGAAACAAACTCCAATCTGACTTCATTCTCATTTACCTTCTCTCTCAAAAGTGAAACTTGATGGATATGTGCTTTGTCTCTGAATGCAACACCAGATTCTTTAAGATGTTTATTGTACTTGAATTATCACAGAAGATTGTAACAGGCTCTTCAAACATAATTATGATATCCTTCAACATTTGCTTCATCTGCAAAACTTGAGTACAATTACTTGTTGCTTCTATATACTCTGCCTCTGCAATAAATAGAGATACTACTTCCTACTTTTTGCTTAACCAAGAAACCAATCTCTTTCCCAAGAAAAATGCACCACCACTAGTACTCTTCCTATCATCCACATCTCCTGCCCAATCAGCATCTGTATATGCATGAGACGTGAAATCATCATCCTTAGAATACCATAAGCCATAATCAGATGTCCCCTTCAAATATCTAAAAATTCTTTTGACTACTACAACATGAGATTCTCTAGGATTAGCTTGAAATCTAGCAACAAGGCCAACTACATTCATAATATCAGCTCTGGTATGTGTCAAATAAAGCAGTCCTCCAATCATTGATCTATACCTTTTCTGATTTACCTTAGGGAAATCATCATCTTTACTCAACTTACATCTAGTTATCATAGGTGTACTTACTGGTTTTGAATCCTCCATTCTAAACTTTTTCAACAACTCTTCACATACTTAGAATGAGATATGAAGATGCCCTTATTTGACTGAATGATTTGTAGACCCAAGAAGAAATTTATTTCACCAAGTATAGACATCTCAAATTCACTTTACATCTGATCAACAAATTTTTTACACATGCTCTCATTTCCACCAAAGATGATATCATCAACAAATACCTCAACAATCAAGATGTGTTCATGATCAATTTTGAAATAAAGATGATTGTCAGCCGTGCCTTTGCTAAAACCTAACTTTAGTAGATACTTATCTAATCTTGCATACTAGGCTCTTGGGGCTTGTTTGATTCCTTACAATGCTTTCCTCAACCCGCAGATTATATCTCCTTGATCAGACAACTAAAATCCTTTTGGTTGCTCAATGTAGACTTCTTCTTCCAAATCTCTATTTAGAAAAGCTGACTTGACATCCATCTGGTAAATTTTGAAATCTTTGTAAGCAGCAAAGGCAAGAAATAATCTGACTACTTTGATTCTTGCCACCGGAGCAAAAGTTTCTTCAAAACCAATTCCCTCTACCTGAGAATATTCTTTGCACACCAATCTTTCTTTGTTTCTCACAACTTCACCATTTTCATTCAATTTATTTCGAAAGACCCATTTAGTTCCAATTATATTTTTGTTTTCAGGTCTAGGAAAAAGATCCCAAGTATGATTCTTATCAATTTGCATTAATTCTTCTTCCATTGCTTTTACCCAACTTTCATCATTACAAGCTTCATTCACTAATTTTGGTTCAATCTTTGAAATCAAGCAATACTCTTCTTGTTCTTCAGCATTTTTTCTTCTAGTTTGAACACCTTTATTTCTATCTCCTATAATTTAAACTTCAGAATGATTCAACCTTACATACCTAGGAGTTTTGGGATTTTCTTGAACTTCTGATTCTTGAACTTGTTCCTCAACATTTGCACTAGCTTCTTGAGTCACTGGCTTCTTTGAAGCAATTTGAACTTGTTTTCCTTTATTTGGACTTTCACTTTGATCATCTAACTCATATCCACAAGACTTGGAAGGTCTCTCCTTGCTTTCATCAACCTTGACATTAGCACTTTCAATGATCCTTTTCAATCTCTTGTTAAAGCATTAGTATGCCTTGCTTTGGTTAGAATAACCCAGAAATATTCCTTCATCACATCTTGCATCAAACTTGCCTAGATCTTCATCTCTTTTGATATAGCATTTACTACCAAAAACTCTAAAGTATTTCACAGTCAGAGCATTACCAAACCATAGTTCATAAGGTGTTTTACTAGTATTACCTTTGATCTGCATCCGGTTAAGAGTGTAGACAACAATTCTCACAGCCTCTCTCCAATAGACATGTGGAACATTTTATTCCATCATCATGGTTCTAGCAGCCTCTTGAATAGTTTGATTCTTCCTTTCCACTACTCCATTCTGTTGAGGAGTCCTAGGAGCAGATAACTGTCTTCTTATTCCATACTTTTCACAAAATGCATTAAACTCACCAGAGGTAAACTCTCCATCTCTGTCAGGTCTCAGACACTTTATATTCACACCAATCTCATTCTCCACCCTGGCCTTGAATACCTTGAATCTATCAAGAGCCTCTGATTTCTCTCCCAATAAAGTGATCTACATCATCCAGGAGTAATCATTAATCAGCAACATAAAGTATCTATCTCCTTGCAAACTCCTAATTCTGTAGGACCACACAAATCAGTGTGCACAAGTTCCAAAAATCCACTTGAAAATTGTTCTTTACTTTTGAATGTAGTTCTACTCTATTTGCCCAACTGACATTCCTCACACGTGCTATTAGCAAGCTTCAAAAGCTTTGGAAGATCTCTCATAGCATGAGTAGTACTTATCTTGACAATATTATCAAAGTTTACATGACACATTCTCCTATGCCATAACCAACTCTGATCAATCTGAGCAATCAAACAACTTTTACTAGTACCACTTAATGAAAGATATTACTTCTCGTCTGTGTACCAGATGTAATCTCAGTTCCAGAGCTTTCTAAAATTTTACATCTTCCATCCTTGAATAAGAGATCATACCGTTTGTCAACCAACTGTCCAACACTAAGAAGATTATGCTTCAACCCTTCTACATACAAAACATCATTAGTATTATTCTTACCATCAAGAGAGATGGATCCTCTTCCACGGATTCTACCAGCTAAATTGTCTCCAAACTTACAAACTTACTTTTATCACCAGCCATATGATGAGAACATCCACTGTCAATCACCCATTCATTCTTTTCTTCAACCTGAGCAGCCAAGGTAGTTTCCACATTCACACAGCTAGTAGATTCAATAGGTGCCAGATCTTCTTCTTTAATAGTAATGAACACCCATTCATTTCCAGAGGTACTTCCCATATCAGATTCATCATCTGTGACTCCTTCATCAGTAGATTCTTGGACATAGTAACACTTCTTCTAAACCCTAGGTCTATTGGAGTTTGGCTTTGAGACCCTCTTTGGACATCTTGAAGCAAAATGACCAATCTTATTGCAAGCAGAACATTTGAAAGGCAACTTTCCTTCATACTTATCGGATCCTCTTGGTAGTCTTTTGGCAAAAAGGGCTTCAAGTTCTTCAAGATCAGAATCATCTTCTTCAATTTCCTTCCTTTCCTTCTCATATCTGGTTAGTCTTCTTGAAGAGCTTTCACCTGGATCAAATCTTTGCTTCTCAGAAACATTGGCCTTAAATGTTGATTTTGATTTAGGAAGAGAATCACCAAACTCACTCATTTCAAATGCTGAAAGCTTGCCAACCAACTGATCCCTTCTAACAATTGTCATAGTCCTGATCTCCTCAATAGCAGAAACTCTATGCTTGTATGAAGTAGGTAAGGATCTGAGCACCTTGCCAACAATCTCTAATTCTTCCAATTTTCCACCAACACACCTAATACTAGACACAAGTTCATTCACCTTCTGCATGCAGAAAGTGAAGTTTTCATCTTCACTCATCCTCAAACTTTCGTATCTACCCTTTAGTCTCTATAACTTAACCACATTTGACATATACATCACCTTCATACAGAGTTTCCAACTTTTTCCAGATTTCATGAGCAATTTTCAATTCCAAGACATTTGTCATTTCTGTATCAGTCAAGGCGCTCAACAATGCTTCTTTAGCCCAAATATTGTTATCAGCATCTTTAATTTCATCTAGAGTTGTAGGACCATTTTGCATAGGAGTATACTCATTCTTAGTTATCAACCAATAAGGATCACCCATTCATTGTAAATGACACTCCATGCGATTCTTCCAAAGAGAGTAATTTGTTCCATCAAATCTCAGACTTTCCTTCTTGTATGTCGACATCCTTGATCTCCTCAAGTGGTCAAGCTTCTTTTAGAGGAACCGGCTCTGATACCAATTATTGGAATTAGGGTAGACAATTGAGAGGGGGGGTGAATCAGTTGTCTCAAAACTTTAACTTTTCTACATTTAATCTTCCTTACCACTTATTAATAGATTAATGATATAACCATGAAAGCATGAAACAATAACACATGAGTAGAAAACACAATCAACACACATAACACTAGGATTTTTATGTGGAAACCTGGTTAAGGGAAAAACCATGGTGGGGGTTAACCCACAAGATTTATTCTCTGTTAAAAGAATATAAAATAGGAAGGCACTTGCCTTTAGGCACACTGCTCAGAGCTTACTGCTCAAAGGAGGCTCACTGCCTAGAAAAACATTCACTTTGTTAACACCAAAAGGTTGAACTGAGAAACAACATCTTCTTCATGCAAGGTTCAGTTCCAGTGAAGCACATAACACCTCTTCTCTTCCCTCACTCACTTCCTCACTACATCTGCATCCTCTCTCACATTCCCTCATTTCTGCAACTTCATAACACTTATTTATACATGACATCGACTTTGGAATGAACATCAAAGTCAGCCTTACAATCATCTTTCTGGAACATTCTCCAAGATAGGCATTACAAGTAATTACAATTACAAGACTTAAAATACTACATGCAAACCATTACACTATCAGCCAAACATAGCTGGGATTCAAATCTTTCTTGAACAACATGCCACACTCCATATAACTCTTCTTAGGTCATCCACAACATGCACCAAGCATCTGGTCGACCAAGACTGGAAAGAACAACAGCACCAAGGAGAAATCTTCAAACATGAGCTCAATCCTCAATGCGAAGCACCAACACAATAGGTACACGATCTAGAGACCAGTAGAAGCACAATGAGATCAACAAGAACAACCGCACCACCTCAAATCACCATAAACACTTGCATCTTCATCTGGAAACTTAAGAACGCTAACTGTCATGACTGTCACACTAGAAAAATTGCTTGCAGACCTCCAAACCATGAACCACTTGAGTTGAGGATACACACCAACATCCCAAACATATCTCTAGATCCACAAACCATAATATTCCAATGCGGAGCAATCCAGACCAATTTCTTGTCACTCTATTACCTCTGAATGACTGCAAAACCTGGTTCTACTCAGATGGCCATAACTTCACCAATCCTCTATGCGGACCTCTCAAATTTTAACTGGAGCAACTTCAAACAATCCTCTACACAACCCTTTAGTCTGCAGACTCTAATCTTCGTCTCTCTGGAAATGCGGAGCAATCTACTTTTTTGAACTGCACTGTCTTCACTATCTCTAACAAAGAGATATGTTGACATCAATGACAACACATCATATGCACATTTTTGCAACAAGGCAAGCCTCTAAACACCACAACCCCCAACCCATTTTTCTGCAATTGCAGGTTACAGGTTGCATAAGTGAAAGAAGTGGAGTTGTAGGAGAGAAGTGCAGACTATTAGAATTACAGATCAGAGAAGAAAATAGGGACCTGGACTTGGGCGCTCGGTCATTAGTCCTTCGAATCCCGCAACTAAAAAATCTCTGGAATAGAAGGAATAGGTTGCAGACAAGATTCCTAGATCCTGAAGAAAATTGGGGCACTGAACTAGGGCCCCTGCTCATTAGTCCCCTACTTTTTCGGACACTAAACTTCAAAAATCTAGTATGCATTTGATTGTCATTTGATATATCTGTGTGCGATCATTTTCTGTAATTTGTCGATTTGTTTACGAATTTACGAAATTAGGGTTTTGAGCCTAATTGCGCTTAATTGAACAATAAATTCACATAATTCCAATCTTCCCTTATGTTCCAAGTGATAGGAGATCTGTAGTAGAGTTCTCTCCTTGGTTGAATGTCCTTGAATGTTTAGTGGTGGAAGGAGGATCAACACAAACCATTAAATTCAACCCTAAACAAATCCTCTCTTCATTTTTCATCCTAAACATTTTGGTGAACCCATGTTTTAATGAATTTTGCACCTTACTGAGTGTTGTACTTCAGGTTTACATTCATTTCATTATTCATCTTATTGCATTTGAAAAAATTACAAAAAAAATTGAAAAATTGAAAATTTTGAAAAAAATTAGCATTTTTAGCTTGTATTTTCAGCTTGCATTTTCAAATAATTTGAATTAGTTGCATTTAATTTCAAAACATTTCTATCATTATCATCAAATCTGATTTAAAATATAGAAATCTTTCAATCATCATTCATTTACATTGCATTTTCATGCTTAAATTGACAAAAATTGCTTGAAATTGTGCATTTTTCCATATAACCTAGTTTTGCATTAGCTAGGGTTTGTACTCAAAATATTATTTCAGATTTTACTACCATTTTAAAACACTCATTAGGATTTATTTATAATTGTAGTATTGCATCATAGTGGTCCTCTTGCAAAATTTCATGCCTAGGGTTTAAAAACCTTACTTTTTCACTAGATTTTGGCCTTATCTTCTCTCTAGATTTGCATCATAGGCGTGTTCTAAAATATTTTTCTGTACTAATTGGATATTATTAGGGTTATTATCTGCTTCCCCTCATCAAATTATTTACAACATCCTTTTTATTGGCCATTTGCATTTAGATTTGGTGAAAAATTGCATATTTTAGCTATATTTTCCCTCAGGTTTGACTTAGATTGGCACTATAAGTGTGTTGTGATGGATTTTATGGATTTAGTTGACTGATATGACTGTTATACTCTTTTTCATCTCCTAAAATTCTTTACAACACCCTTTTTATTGGATCTTTGCATTGAAAAGTTGTGAAAAATTGCATATTTTAGTGCATTTTCACTAGGTTTTGACTTGTCATTAGTCTAGGTTTGCATCAAAAGTGTCTTGTGAAGGACATTATTTCTTTATTGGACTAATATCAAACATATTACTAGCTTCACTTCATCAATTTCCTTACTACACCATTTCTTTCACTTATTTGCATTGAAAAAAGTTGAAGCATTTTGGATCTTAAACATATCTTTCTCCTAGGGTTTGTTCTATTAGTTTGTGCATTGAGTGTTGCATGCTTTTGTATGAGTATTATAACTCACTTCCCTAATAGAAATATCCCTTTAAGAAGAAGTATAAGACTCATTGGATCTAGTGCTCTTGAAGAATTCAACATTCCTAACTCTGAAAATCCATTGAATACCTTCTTTACAAAAGGGGAGATACAAATTTTGCAGGACACTATACCTCATACAACCACTATGGAAGATCAAGTATTTCATGATTTTTATGACACTATTGAGGTGATAACACATGTACCTAATGAGAAAATAAACAAACTTGATAAAGACTTAGCCTGCTCCGATTTTCAAGAATTTTTTGGAAATGAAAGAATAGTGGAAGAAGTTGTCCCTGTGATCCACCACATAAGATAACTGATAAAAGAAGGACAAGATGGTATTAATGTTATTCAAGGTTTAACACATATTGTACACAATAATCTCATGATGGTGACTAAATGTGCAAATGGTATTAAAAACATGTCGTCACCATCTCACATGCAAGTATCGACACCTATACCGACCACTGGAATGTCTACATTTACATCGACAATTTTAACAACTAATGCAAATGCTTGTAGTAATGCTACCATTGGTATTGGAGTATCTTTAATGGAACTAGTTCACAAAATTACAACCGAAACAAGAGACTTTTACAAACGAAATGATTGAAATAATACAAGATAGTCCTTGTCACCATGATAGATGAACTCAACAAAGAAAGATAGCTAAAAATAGGAAAAGAGTAAGAAGATTGTCATCAACTAGAAATAATAATGGTTCTCCTCCTTACAAGCAAAAAAGGGTTAAAAACATACATAAGAATATCAGAAACAAGCATTACATGGATTTCACGATAACAAACAAGACTCTCATAAGAACCACTCAAGCTTTACACAAAACTTGATAGAGCATCTCTCGAAGATGCTCACAAGTTCTAAATTCTAGAATGGTTTTTCTCAACATGTAAGTATCTCTAACCCTTGGGGTCACTTATGCGGTTAGCATGATCGTCTTGTGTATTTGACCTCTCCTTCATGTTGTGATTCCCTTGTGATGTGTTATGTGTTGTTTAGGCCTCCTCGGATGACCATCAATTCTCTTGTAAGGTCCAGGATACCAGGAGATCACCTCTATTGTGACCTTCTTCTATTTGTATCATCATTCTTCTATATTGTTTCTCCTCTATTTTCACTATTGTGTGTTGTGTCTTATGGACATAGCATTGCGGTTGGTGACTTGGGGGCACCCTCCTATGTGACTGTCCCTAAGGCACTTGTTTCTCCTCTCTTGATTTATTGTTTCCCTTCCTCTAGTGTTTCTATCTAGCAGGCATATGACAAAAAACATATTATACTGATACTGACCTAGTGTCCCTTTAACGAGAAATCAATAAATGGACCAAGTCCATACATGATGATGGGGTTGATATATGTTATTCAACGCTTGACTAATAGAATCACTCCATGTGATCTTGATGTTGTCTTATCACACTTACAAACCATAACAATACTGTTGCTCCATGCTCTTTGTTTGTCTTTGAATCTTGCCTTGGTAACACTCAGTTTTGGGATTTCTACGGTATAGCCCCATGGTTATACTTGGTCTCTGAATTCATAGTATAACCTTGACTCTTTGTGTGAATGATCATACGCATTGTTGTTTATCATGATTATATGGACACTAGCACTTTTCTTGCAGGAATGTGTTTGTAGGAACATTTGGCGATTATAAAGTACATGTCACCTCCGGGGGGCATGGGCTTTGCGAGAGCTCATGTTCCCTTATGTGTTTTCTACCTACCTTAACGTGCTTGATATCTAAACATGATATCAACCACCTTAAGGTGGGGGAATATATAAGGTATGATGTTTGATTTAGATGATAGTAAAGTGTGTTTGTTCTTAGGTGCAGTCTTAAAGACTGGTGGCAATGAGTCCCTCCTGCACTCTGAGATTTGTGTGAAATCTATTTCAATCATTTAAGCCCTCTGTGGATGTAGATATCATGTATATCCTTTTTTATCTTAAGCCCCTTGTGAAGGTAGGGATGGTATATTTCTCATAGAGAGTGCACATCCTATCATTTTTAAAAGTCCTTTGCAGAGGTAGGGATGGTGTGTTTCTCGTGGAGAGTGCACATCTTGTCATTTTCAAAACTCATTTGTAGAGGTGGGGAGTGGTTCTGTGACTAAATTAACCCTTAAGCGTGTCTTTGGAAATTGTTGTGGCAGAACCCAATCATCGGTGTGTGCATGTAATGTGTCTGAGATGGTGATGAACCTAGAAATAGTAACACTCCATCGCTTGTCTACCATGTTTTCTCTGTGTCTTCCAAGTGTGTGTGTATTGCGTGTTTGTTCTCAAGCATAGTTTAAAGACTGGTGGTGATGAGTCCCTCCTATGCTTTGGGATTTGTATGGCATGCTTGATTTGTATGGCATGTTTGTTCTCAAGTGCAGTCTTAAAGACTAGTGGTGATGGGTCCCTCTTGCACTTTGAGATTTGTTTGGCATGTGTGTTGCCCCATATACAGTTTAAAGTTTGGTGGCGATGAGTCCCTCCTGCATTATGGGTGGTGTATTTACTTTCCTTGTACTTGCATCTACATTTCATATATGAGAAAAATCAAATCATCATTGTCTTCACTGCATTCACTGTATTCACTGTGTTTTGTGTATCTTCAATACTATCTTCTCTATGTTTTGCATGGCTATAACTATCTTCTCCGTGTTTTGCGTGCCTATTACTATCTTCTCTATGATTGGTGTCTTTTTCATGCTTGGTGTGTTTGTTGTGTTTATTGACGATACTTTAATGCATGTATTGGCCTTGCGTTTATACATACATTAAAGTGGGGGCTAAATGTTATGTCGAAAAAAGTAACCTTGGGGGATTTTTCCTCTTAAGGTTTAGCTCCTAAGTCCTTTAGAATGCATTTAGAGTATCTTGCATGATTTTGATGACTCTCGATGAGAAAACACTGAAGTCTCATGGCAAATGGGACTCAGTGGATGCACTTAACATAAATCCTCCTGAAATAGGGGGGAGGACTTGGACGTCTGCGCCCTAGTCCTGCCCTATTTTAGGTCAGGACCAATTTCAAAGTGTCGGTTTATGACCATTATTTAGGTCCTATGCTGACACGGTAAGTTTGAGTTATGAAATTCTTAGCGGGAATATTTGTAGTTGCATATATAAGCATGATTAGTGATTCATTTGTAAACTAGATGGATATTGCAAACTTGTGGCTTATGTAAGGTGATTCAAGGCATTCATTATGTGTTGCAGAGAAGAATTTGTCATTATTGTGTTTGTATTTGCAGATTTGGCATCCATCTCCTCATGGCATGAAGAGCATCTTCCTTCCATGAGATCTTCACTACAAGGTGATATCAATTGTGTTTTCTATCATTTATCATTTGGATTTTACCTCTATCTTGTAGGATACACACTCTTTATCTAACAATGGTGTTTGGAAGAATTGAATGTCTCTCTGGAGCTTGACTGAGGCAAGCCTCTAAACACCACAACCCCCAACCCATTTTTTCGTGATTGCAGGTTATAGGTTGTGAAAGTGAAAGAACTGGAGTTGTAGGAGAGCAGTACAGATTGTCAGAATTGCATATCAGAGAAGAAAAATGGGACCTGGACTTGGGTGCCTGCTCATTAGTCCTCTGGATCCCACAATTGAAAAACCTCTGGAACAATAGGAACATGTTGCAGACAAGATTCCCAGATGTTGAAGAAAATTGGGGCACTGGACTAGGCACCCACTTATTAGTCCCCAACTTTTCCAGACACCGAACTTTGAAATCTGGTACGTGTTTGATTGTCATTTGATATCTCTATGTGTGATCATTTTCTGTAATTTGTTTGTTTGTTTACGAATTTATGAAATTAGGGTTTTGAGCCTAATTGGGATTAATTGAACAATAAATTCACATAATTCCAATCTTCCCCTATGTTCCAAGTGACAGGAGATCTGCAGTAGAGTTCTCTACTCATTTGAATGTCCTTGAATGTTTAGTAGCAAAAGGAGGATCAACACAAACCATCAAAATCAACCCTAAACAAATCCTCTCTTCATTTTTCATCCTAAACAACTACATTGGATTGAGAGGGTCTCTTAAGAGCCCTAAGAGCAAAAAGTTATCAAACTTTGATGTAGCAATTCTCAAAATACGTGGCACCTAGGAATGTTTCATTCACACCTATGGGTAGATTTCAAGTCTATCTACAATAGTCTATCTTGGTTTCTATCAACTCTAGGTTGTTTGATCATACTGATAATGAATGCATTCTTGCAAAATGCCACATTTAAATTCAATGCAAAGGTTCCAATTACCATATTTTTTCTTCTACACTCATGGGAATGAACTAACAATGTCAACATGTTAGAGTGGGTGGGTGAATGATAGTGGAGGCCTCATTTCATTCACTAGGTCTCCTAATCCATCTAGGCTACATTAGAATGAGAGAGTCTCTTAAGAGCCCTAAGAGAATAAAGGTACATCAAACTGTGATGTCGCATTTCTTAGAGTTAGTGGCACCTAGGAATGTTCTATTTGCACTTATGAGTGGATTTTAGGTCTACCTAAAATAGACTATATTAGTTTCTATCAACTCTAGATCATTTTACTGTGCCAACAATGAATACATTATTACAAAATGCTTCATCGACATTCATCGTAAGGGTGCCAATAGCCATATTTTTTCTTTTGCACCTCATGGGATAGTGCCAACATGTCAGGGTGGGTAGGTGAATGCTACTAGAGGTTTAGTAGCTTACAAGTAAGTAATCCCATAAGAGTTAACCTTGGGAAAGATATATGGGTTAAGACACTAATTGTGTATCATTGAACTTGGTGGTCAAATTGACACAATATTATTGTAGACTATGGGTACAAGTTACCTACACACCACTAAGTATAACAATTGTACTTGGGGTAATGACACAATTCACCTAATACCTTGATTTCTTTAATAAGAGTATCCCTTAACTTAAACCGCTAAACTCTTCCTTGCACAACCCATGAAAATTATGGTTATTGTAGCATGCACATGATAATGGAGCATATGGGTTAGCTGAACCCCCATAAGCCATAGCTAACTCCATTCTCATAGCCATGTGCATGAAGTCACCTACACAACAAGTAGATGACATTAATTACGAATGACTACAACATCTCATAAGATTAGTAAAATAATGACAAGCTATTTTTCTCTCTAAATACAACATTTACTATTATTTCTTGTCATAGGTTCAACTTGACGAATCAAAAAGAACTAAAAAATATCATTTCAGCTCTTCACAAGAGTGTAAACCAATAATGTGCAAAAACAAGATGCAAGCACTTTATGCCTTTACTTTGTCATTAATGCTAGTCTTAATGTTGACAGTTTCCATAGGCTGAAAATATATTCTTATTTAAGTTGAGAAGAGATTTGATATGTTCTTTATTTCATATATTTAATTCAACACAATAAGTGCTCAACTCAAAATCTAAAACCAAAATCGAACCATGCAAATTGACTTAGTTTGTGTTAATCCTTGAAATCAAGCAATAATCATGTTAATTTATTACTTAGTTTCGACATGGTCTTTATCTTTTAAGGTAGTTATATGACATTTTTTATCATACACATAATGATACATCTTGTAGACACTCAAAATTAACCACGTCCTAACATCACCTAGTCATCCATCTTTAGACACCATCTTGTGACACTTTGCAACACATTCATCCTAGGAATTACTTTAGAATTCTCCCTTCCATCAACTAATTAATTTAATTAATCAAGATTTACCCTTCTACCAAATTAATTAAATAAATTATATCTATTTATTTAATTAATTTTAATCCATTCCTAAATTAATTAAATAAAATATATTTATTTAATTAATTTAATCCATTCTCCCATTTGGTCAAATTAATTAAATAAATTATATTTATTTAATTAATTTTATCTTCCCACATCACCCTTGTCCGATAATTAATTAAATAATTTTATTATTATTTGATTAATTATTGAGAGTCACATGTCTAGCTAAAGTTAGTTAGCTAGATCCATTGAACCTGAACACTTGCACAAAAGTCAAACTAGCTTTTTATTTCAACCATCCATTTCATACTACATCTCCAAATCTCAACTGCTCACATAAGGATATGCCCTAGAATCCTCTATCCTTGCCCTAATGTTATCTCATCAAATCCAAACCATCCATTACACCTCTTAATCCTAGCCATTCATCTTATCACCCAAAAATCTATAAATCAAACATCAATCAGGTCATTTAAATATCACACAAGAACGTAAATTTATGGTGCTGGTGTGAGAAATTAACATATCAAAATAGTTTATCATCAAGCAAGCATTATCGAGAGTAAATCAAGTGGAGCTAGGGTGCACTCTACTTCCACTCTATCAAAGGGGAAAGAGTGATTGGATGTCTTGAAAAGGAGATCTTAGATTTAGAGGACTTTGAGATCTTTTCAAAAAGTGGTCACATTAAATATTTGGATTAGTATTGAAGGAGTTACAATTATTTGAACTTGACCCTACGATTCTAATTTTTCAAAAATTTGTGACATACGAATTTTGAAAAAAAATCATATCTTGCAATCTAGGTAAGAAAAGCACATTTTTTTTATAGGTGGATAAAAATATTTAAATCTATTTTTCTATATCATTCTTTTTTAGATTTGTGGTAGAAAAGATTTTTTTTTAAGAAAAAAAAGTCAAACCCTTGTTTATGGAATAACTCTCACATATGAAGTCCAATTTTAGAAAACATTTTTTTGAAATTGATTAGAAAATCATAAGGAATCTCATGATAATATTTATTTTTCTATGGGATAACATTATATTTTAACTTTTCACGGGTTTGTTTTTCAATGCTAATAATTTTTGTCAAACCTTAGTTTATATCATAACTTTTGCATAAAAAAATAGATTTCAACAATTTTTTTTTGAAATTGCATAGAAAATCACAAGGAATATATTAGTCTCATCTGATCTACTATATTTTGATCTGTATTTATTATTTTTTTAGGTTTATTATTTTTTGAGATAACACTTGTTTGTAGCTTTTTGCTTGTCAAAGGCTAAAATCTCTCAAACTACTAACAAGTTTGTTGTAGGTTCACTTGTCATAGACTTATCATTAGACCAACTTTGTGTTTTATTTATTTGGTGAGCTTGGTTTTGTCTTAAGGTGTGTGTATGCTCTTCCCTCGCATTGAAAAATGATATTGAGAATCAAAAATACCCTTTGAGCACATTCACTTTCACACCAAACATTGATTTTCTAAGGCTTAATTAATCTTGCTTGTGTGGATCAAGTGTGTATGTATGCTCTCCCCTAAGACTATAAGGTGACCTTGGGGATCAAAAACACATCTTGGTTCACTTTTTCCACCCAAGGACCCAAGTTGTGTACGATCTTCCCTTGTGTTGCAAAATGATCTTGGGAATCAAAAGCACTTGGAATCCTTTCCCTTTAGGAGGTCTTCTTAGGAATTTCATCACCACAAGGGATGACCTCAACCATGTGTTTCGACAGGGTGTATCGAAGGGGAAGAGTGAAATTTTTACCTCAATCTAGTCATCATCATGTTTGGTGCAACCTTGGGGCCCTTGGTGATTCAAGACTTACACTCCAGTCTCATGCTTGTACATGGACTAGTGTTCATAGATTGGGCCCCACATACCTTGTGTATATCGGGGACTCCCCTAGAAGATTGTCTATCCTATCTTAAGACCTTTCGGTTGTTATTCCTTGTTGTGCATCACTGTTGGGGAGGAGAAGATACTCACAATGTACTTTCATGTGTTGAGATAGAGCTAACCTTGGTGAAGCCTTTGGTACTCCTTGGTAAAGGATTTCTCATGTATGCGGCTATCCCTAGCTATCCCTCACAGGTAAATGGTATTAATGGATTAATTTCCGTTTTTGAGTCCACAAGGATTAACACTTCCACTTGAATAATCTAGGGTGTTAAATTGTGTTTGTTGTTTGTGTTCATTTGTCAAAACTTGTACACTTTCCTAATCCAAAATCCAAATTGATTGCAAACTTGTGCATGCATGTGTGAAATCTATTATTTGCAAAGTTACCCAAGGTCAAGCTTCAAGCCTTCCCTAATCACCTTCTAATCATTAATTTTCATCCAAATGATCCAATCCAATCCAACTTCATCTTAATCCTCCTAATCTAATCCACCTCATTTCCTAAGCATCCATTTTATCCAAATCATACCTTGTCCACATCATCTATTAAACATACTAATCACCCCCTAATCATCCTAATCATCTCATCCTAATTATCCTAATCATCCTAATCACCTTATCCACATCATCCCAATATATCCTCAATCCATCCCTAAGCCATCATCTAGGATTCTAATCCTAATCAATTTGCCTATTCCAATCAAGGTCCTAATCCTAATCCCTTCTATCCACCCAATCCACTTCCTAATCAAAATCATCATCTTAATCATAATCCCATCATTGAGATTAATCCAATTTATCCTCATTCTAATCACCTCCTAATCCATTCCTTATTTTATCACCCTTCAGCCATTATCATCTATATTTCACATCATAATCCACTATCCTAATCCAATCACATCATACATCTTTTATGATATTTTTATTTTAGGGTTTAACTGCGTAGTTTTTGAGTCAAACACATGACCCATATTTCATGAGTAGTGGTTCACATGAACCCATCTCTCATGTTAATGAATGCTCCACTTAGCACTCATTGCAAATGGGGTAGCAAGCTAAGTGGGCTTGATCATGGGGGAAACTCCATGGTTAAGTGTACTTGAGTCGGAGTACTCCTGGGATGGGTGACCTCTTGGGAAGTCCCGATGCTTCACCCCTATGAGCATCACCTAGATGCAATGAGTGCTAAGTGGACCATTCATTAACATGAGAGATGGGTTCATGTGAATCACTACTTATGAAATACGGGTCATGTGTTTGACTCAAAAACTATGTAGTTAAACCCTGAAATAAAAATATCATAATTTGACATGTTGCGAAAAATACCTCCTACTTATCAATACATCCTTTATCTTACTCCAACGCCATACATTATCAGCCCTAATCCACATCATAATCCAATTATCAAGATTAGGCCAATCCTTCATCATCATCTTAATCCAATCCCTTTATATAAATAATCCTATTTTAACTAAGTCCTAATTTAAGCCAATTGTCCCTCATCCATAATCAATCATCCAATATCCATCTATCCATTTCAATCAACATCCTTTATCAAAAACCATCCTTTGAAAATCAAAATTTGGTTAATAACTTAGCCTCCCTCAACCCCATACACTTTAATTCAAACCCTAATCATAATTTATACAAATCATCATCAAAATACTTCATCCAAAGGTGCTAGTCCTAATCCACAATCATCCATTTCAAATCCAACCTTTAAATCAAAAATCAAGACCTCGAGTTGATCCCATCATCCTTTTAATCCAAACTTACTTAAGAACATTGCCTATCTTAAGTATAGTTATCAAATATCATCAGTTCCTACTTAAGAAATTTGTCTATCTTAAGTAGAAATCAAATCAAATCCAATCCACTCTTGCTTAAGAACTTTGTCTATCTTAAGTATAGAGAATCATCTCTTATTCAATCAAATCAAATCATTTTAAGGTCTTGACATTTGATCCCCAATCATCCATCATCCTATATCTTCCAAAACCCCATCCACATCTAATCAAGATCTCCATCTAAGCCTAATCCTGATCCAACATCTACAAGCATCATGAGCTGGTTTGACAAAATGGTTATGGAAGTTTTTGGTCGAACCCCATTCCTTAAAACCATATTGCCAATCCAACCCATATCACTATCATATCAACCTAATCCATGCGCATATCCTAGTGAACCTTATGATTTGGCTAGAGATATAAATAGTTATTCTATAAGATCACATCAAACATCCCTCACCCATCATTATGGTATCTTTGACCAAGAGAACACTAGCCTAGAACAAGATCCTACAAAGCAATGTATGGCCAAACTCGATATCTGATAGGCACAACTAATGGCCTTAAATCCTCCACCTCCCAATCCATCAATCTCTCGAATGCTATTAATCTTCATCCATTACTCCACATACCTTCCAATCTATCAATCCCTTCAATCCCTCCATCACATTATTCCTCCAACCCTCCATTAAGGGAGCCCATAGAAATAGCTTTACAAAAATTGATCATTTGAGAAAACTTGATTAAACTTCCTATGACAAGACCATATGATGAAAAGAAACTAAATTCCCCTTAGTTTAAAGATCATGAATATTATGAATACCATTAGGAAAAAGGCCATAAAACATCTGATTGCATAAGACTTAAGAAGTACATCCAAGATCTCATCGATTGAGGTGAGATTACGATTGACATCGTCCCCCCACCAACTCCTCATATCAACCCAAATTATCCTTTTTAGTGGTATCCAAGAACTATTAACAAGGAATCAAACATCATCATTCTCTCAAACACCTATCCTTGAGCCTATTAAGGATCCTCCAAGTACAATGCCTATCTCTTTAATACCATCCTCTAGTCCAATGTCTATCAAGTGCATTGAAGAGCCTTTTACCATAAGTGCAAGTCAAGATCTATCATGTAGCCATGTTGTTGACCATCCATAGCCTATCAATCCTATCTAGGAAAATTCCACTCCTATCCAAACTCAAGAGCTATATCAAATCAAATCCAAAGCATGATCAACCTTGCACCCAATCAAGTTAATATCAAGCTATCCAAACTCCTCAAGATCACATTACCTAAGCTACCCAAGATCCAACTACTCAAGCCACCACCATCAATGATCAAGAGGTCAATAATCCTCCTATCCATAATCCCACAACTATCCATGATCAAGAAACCCACATTGCTTCTATCCATCTTCCAACTAGTCCTATCCATCATCCACCAACTTCCCATGATGAGACACTTGATCCCTAGAAAAACATAGACAATCTATAATGCCCACCTGTACACGCATGTACAGATCGACACACATTGCAGATTTTTTTAAAGTTAAATTAGTCAAATTAAATTAATTACAAAAGTTTGATGTTTACCTAACCAGGTTTCCTAAATGCTTGATTCAAAAGGGACAATGATTTTGCAGAAACCTCCTCAATTCAATAATCTATAAAATCCAAGGAAGAAATGAACTAAAGTCATTACCACCTTGTTAGAATTTTTCATAAAAGACTTCTTACATTAATACAATGTTAACAAGACAAAATTTATGTAGACGATAATAATTATTAAATTAATAAAAAATTTAAATGACAAAGTTTTAATTACTAATTAAGTTATTTATTTAATTTACTAATGACAAAATAAAATCAATTTATTTATTTATTAATTCTAATTACTAATTATTGAATTGAAATTTAAATCACGAGATAATTTATTAAATGCTTTAAAATGTTATAAAGAAGATAGATGGAATAAAACAAATCACATAAATACATATTTCTAACTGGTTTTAAAAAAAACATACTTTCTTTTCTTTTCTTAATAACATGTTTAGCCAATAAGAATTTTTAAATCAATTACTAGTTTCATTCTAAAACTGATTTCTTTAAACCCAAAAATCATACACACACACTGCTTTCATTCTAAATTTGATTTCTTTAAACCCAAAAATCACACACACACATATATATTATTCTAAAAATATAACAGAATAATACAATTTATAGAGATATAAATATAAGAATAATACAATTTACAGAGATATGTATATATATATAATTATATAAAATTGCATATATATATACTCACTAAAATCGATCAACAAAAAAAATTCAAAACATATATAGCAAAGATCTATTGATAAATTGCTGATAAAAAATACATTACTGTGCATATTGTGCACAATAGAGACAACATGAAAAATAAAATAAAATATTTTTTTGTTTTTAAAAGTTAAAAGGCAAAATAGAAGCTAGGACAGACACCTTTAGATAGGCACTGCCCATAAATGGGGAGCCACGACTCCCCACAATGCCTTAGGCGTTGTAGGTAGTCATGAATCTCCACAGCTCCCCATAGCGCCTTAGGTGTTGTAGGTAGTTGTGGATCTCCACAGCCACCCAAGGCCTACGGACTGCCCATGGCAGTGCCCAGCAAGTCATGGCCTACTGTGCCTACCATGGGTTTCCCCATGGCCGACAACGACAATCAACAATTTTTTTATTTATTTAAAATTTCTTCAATACAATTTTTATATATTACATTTCAACCTCAAAAATATTAACCAAAATATGATATGTTTACATAAATATATATATATATATAGACACACACACACACACAATTTCATCTATTGGCTATAAAGAAAAAATACATAGTAAAATTTCCTAATAGAAGAAATACAACCTGGAATAGATATTCCACAGAATTTACAAATGAAATAACATACATGTATATATATATAGATCATATATGATCTATATACATATATACATACATACATACATATATATATATATCTGTGTGTGTATCCTACCGATGAATAATAAGAATCAAACTTTTCATATATACATACATACATGTTAGGAACCCGTGTTTAACCCTTCTCTTTACTTTGTTATTATATTACATTTGGACACATATGCTTTGTAAGTCGTCCCGTGAGTATATTGTATTATCCCACATTCATGGGAAGTAATAGTTGTTTTGATTAGACTTAGTATATAAGTACATGTTGAGGCTAATGAAGGCATCCACAAATTTATTGTATTGAGCTTGCTCAAAGGAGGTTGCCCCCTCAAAGTGGCCTACGATCAATAAATTCCTTCTATGTTTCTACTATTCATATATATTTCTATTATTTCGTGCATCATTATATTGTTACAGGAGGTTCCTCTCATCTAGTGGAATTTCTGCCAAAATTTTTTTCTGCAGTGGCCTCTAGGCACTGTGATTATTGCAGTAGTTCTTTTTTGCATCTGTATTGTTCATTTCAATTGCAGGTTTAGATCAGGGAATAATCCCTATCCGCTTAACTATGGGAAGTGACTAGGCATAGCCCTAAAACTCATTGTGAGGAGTACCATAGGAACCCTGAAGTAGCTGGTCCATTGAGAGGACCTGTCAACGAAAAGGGCAACGGGCCTACCTGATTGACTAGTTACCATCCATGAGGTAAACCAAGAGCTGTCGTTTGTGGCAAAGCAATTATCAGTTTTACCTGAGCCATGGAGTGAGGGGTACTACCCCAATACGTAAGTTGTTAGACAGCATTGGTAGCTGAGTGAATCCCTTGAACCTTTAGGAAGCCAAACATACTCGGGGCCCATATCTATTGATAGTCAACAAATTGCAGATTGAATTTGTCTAGAGTAATTGACAGTTTTAGAAAAGAAAAAAAATCTATTTTTTCTCCATATCTTCCTTGCTTTAGCCTCATTTGCTCTCAAAACTCACTGGAACTCCTAAAATTCCATTCTGCATATTTCCTTCCTTGAGGACCCCATCCCAAATTCCTCTTATCAAAGCCAAAAATCCCACATTTGTTTATTTTTTAGGGTTTTCCATAACTTTTTCGATTCTCATCCAATAGCCTTCAAATTTTGCCACAATGTTCATTTTATTTTTCTACTCCTTTGTCCCTCTTGGACAAATTTTCCCATTCTTTCACCCCGCTTCTGAAATCCCCATTTTCTTCTCCCCTTTCCCTCAAAAAGTGTCCAAAACCTAGTCAAACCCCAATTACCCATCAATGTTTTTCCCAAATCCAAATTTTCCTTTACTAAAAAAGTTTCTATTTTTGCTTTTCTACCCATTCCCCCCCAAAAAAAATCCTGGTTATGGTTGTCACCCACGCAGGAGCAAAAAACATGGAGGATGAACTTGTCGCCCTCAAGACCAAACTCCAAGATCTGGATGAAAAAATTCTCAGGCTCAATCTTCAGTATTCAGCCATGAACAATAAATGGCAACCAGAGTCTTCTACAGACACAGGCTTTTCTTCTTCCGGTAATTTTCGTTGACCGAAGCTTGATTTTCCTCGCTTCAATGGTGATGATCTGAATGGATGGATATACCAGGTAGAATAATATTTCAGTCTGCATAATACTTTTGATGTCAACAAAGTACCACTTGCATCCTTTCATTTGGATTATGAAGCCCTTCAATGCTTTCATTGGTACATCAAGGCTCATGACGAGCCAAAATGGACAGATTTTTGCAAACTCATTTTGCAATGATTTGGCCCTAGTGCTTTTGATATCTTCACAGGAGCACTCACTGAACTGTGCCAAATAGGCACTGTGAGAGAATATCAGATAGAATTTGAAAAACTGGCCAATCACACAGAGGGATTGTCTGATAAATTCTTCAGGAGTTGTTTTGTCAGTGGTTTGAAAGATGTAATTCGTTCTGAGGTTAAAATGTTCTGTCCAAGCACAATGATGGAAGCCTTAGGGTTGGCTAAGTTGGTGGAGGACAAGATCACAGTGCAACAACACTCCAAATCTAATTTTGTTCCATTCAGAAATATGGATTCCCAAAGACCTCAAATAATGCCAGCTCTTAGAACAACTCCTATCAAGCATTTCACTGAAGCAGAGATGCGGACACGTAGAGAAAAAGGACTTTGTTATAATTGTGATGAGAAATTCACTCAGGGACATAGATGTGTTGAGTAAAAGCTCTATCTCTTAGATGTGGATTCTCTGCCTAAAACTAAAGTTTATGCAGATGCTCAAGATATAGTAGCTGATCAGGTTAAAACTCAGTAGTCGCCTGTTGACCCTACTTCTCAGGAAGACCACCCAGAGATATCTCTCCATGCCTTAGCAGGAGTCATCACCCCACAAACCATGCGGGTCAAGGGTTACTTCAAGAAGCTCCCTCTTACAGTACTCATTGATTCTGGTAGCACTCATAACTTCATTGACCCTCGAATAGCCAAACAGGCTGATTGTTTTGTTCATCCTTGCTCCAGCTTTGAAGTCATGATTGCCAATGGGAGCACATTACCTTGCAAAGGGAAGTGTCGCAATGTGCATATCTCTATTGGAGATTATAACCTGCGCTTTGACATGTTTTCCTTGCCCTTAGGCGGATGTGATGTGGTTTTAGGCACCCAATGGTTATGCACACTTGGACCCATCTTATGGGATTTTGCTGAACTTTGGATGCAGTTTTTAGACAATGGGCACAAACACACATTGAAGGGCTTACAACCAGGGTCTCTTAGCATCATAAGTTCACATCACATGGAAACGCTTCTTAAGAAGAATTCACATGGTGTCATCACTTAACTTCATTCCATTTAGATGAAACCATCTGTGGTCTCCCCTACTCCTTCAGATCTACAATGAATGATGGCTATTTTGCATGCAGTACAAAAGTGGTGGCCATACCTGCTAGGGAATTATTTTTGCATAAGTACTGTTCACCAGAGTTTGAAATATTTACTAGAACAATGGGTCTCCTCCCCAGCACAACAAAAATGGATCAACAAACTCATGGGTTATGACTATGAGATCACTTACAAGAAGGGTAAGGACACTATTGTGGCGGATTCTCTTTCAATGCCTGTTCCAAATTGGTTGGAATCTGTCTAGCAGGCTATCTTCTATGAACTCTATGTTTCTCCATCGATAGGGCACTCTAGGTTCCTCAAAACTTATGAGCAGGCACGTCGTAACTTCTTTTGGAAGGTAATGAAAAGGGCAATTCAACATATGGTGGCTGAATGTGATACCTGCCAATGCAACAAGGGTGAAATGACACTCCTTGGATTGCTCAAACCCTTGCCCATCCCTACATAGATTTGGACAGATATTTCTATGGATTTCATTGAGGGGCTCCCTAAATCTGGAGGGAAGACAGTGATCTTGGTTGTGGGTGATCGCCTCTCAAAATATAGTCATTTTTATGCCCTCAGCCATTCCTATACTGCCTCCTCAATCGTACAAATTTTAATGGACCAGATCTTCCGTCTTCATGGCATCCCTTCTTCTATTGTCTTAGATTGTAATGTAACTTTCATCAGTCATTTTTGGACAGAACTATTTCGCCACACTGGCACCAAACTAAAGATGAGTTCTGGGTATCACCCACAAACAGATGGTGAGACTAAAATTATCAACAAATGTTTGAAAACTTATCTTCATTGCTTCACCTCAGAACAACAACATCAGTGGGCAAAGTGGCTCCCTCTCACTGAATGGTGGTACAATACCTCCTACCACACTGCATCTAACATGACTCCATATGAAGTAGTCTATGGTCAGGCACTGCTAGTGTTCCTTCCACACTCACCCAGCAATTCACAAGTTTAGGCAGTCGACATGATTCTCCACACCCAGAATCAGATTGGGCATCATAAGCTAGCTCCAAAGTTCTATGGACCATATAAGGTTCTTCAGAAGATTGGGTCAATTTCTTATAAATTGGAGCTTCCTCCTTCTTCCCGCGTTCATCCAGTATTTCATGTCTCTTGTCTAAAGAAATTTCTTGGCACTAACGATAGAGCACAAACTATTTTACCACAACTGGATAATGAAGGATGCATCCTTTTGGAGCTGGAGGCAATCCTTGACAAGTGCACTCGTCATCTTCGCTCCTGATCCATCACAGAGGTATTAATTCAATGGCATAGAATGCACCCAGAGATTGCTACATGGGAACCACTCTTTCAGATTCAACAACAATTTCCACATCTTACACTTTGAGGACAAAGCTTTTCTAAGAGGGAGGGGATGTTAGGAACCCATGTTTAAAAACTTCTCTTTACTTTGTTAGTATATTACATTTGGATGCATATGCTTTGTAAGTCATCTCATGAGTATATTGTATTATCCCACATTCATGAGAAGTAATAGATGTTTAGATTAGCCTTAGTTTATAAGTACGTGTTGAGGCCAATGAAGGCATCCACGAATTTATTGTATTGAGCTTATTCAAAGGAGGTTACCCCCTCGAAGTGGCATGCGATCAATAAATTCCTTATGTGTTTCATCTATTCATATATATTTCTGTTATTTCATGCATTTTTCATTATATTGTTGCAGGAAGTTCCTCTCAACACACACACACATATATATATCTATGTGTGTGTATCCTACTGATGAATAATAGGAATCAAACTTTTCCAAAATCAATTTCACCAAACACATACTTTCACTAGAATATACATCTCTATAGGATAATCAGTTTTCATAAAAATAATTGTTCTCTTTACAATACAATTGATTTTCATATATAGACAAATATTGCATCTATCAAAGGAAAAAATTATATATCAATAAACTACTCCATTCTTTCATAATTTTTTGAAAAACAACTTCCAATTCTTGACACCAACTTGTTTAAACAAAATAAATCCCAGCAACACCTACACAACAACAAGCCAAATTGGATGGCCGAGCTCGCTCTCTACCCTGCCGTAGGGTTGGATTACCAACCCACCCCTAAGCTTGGGAGATCTATCAAGAACTTGGTTTCAAGCATTTAAACAAACACATAAATTTCACAAACTCAATCCACTTTCAATTCCAAGTTTTTGACTCACAACAAAACAAGAATATTAAGTGGAATCTTTTTACAAGAGGAAGAGAGAGAAACCTCCTCTCTTGGGGAAAAAAGATAACAACCTTTCAAAACTTCTTCTCAACCCAACTTCAATAAAATCACACAACCCTTCATTTTCATAATCCAACTACAAACTTCATTCATCCTACTTCCAGGATAACCCAACTACAAAATTTCACAACCCTTCAAGTATATAAACCCAACTATAGTATTTCACAACCCTTCAAAAAGAATAACCCAACTATGGAATGTGTTATCCCCAAAACAAAATATTCCCATAACCCAACAACAACACCAAAATTTAAATAATAAGATTTATTTCACAAAATCAAAGCCATTCAAGCATAAAATTTTTCCAAAGTGAAGAGCCTATCTTTGCCTTCCAAGTTAGGAGGGGTACAAAGTAGGAAACAACTGTAACTTCATGAAAATAGAAATCTGAAAGCAAGCCTTCCCAAAATCCAAAACTTCGAAAGGCCTCCAAAATTCCTCCAAATTCTTTTTCCCAATCCATTTCATGAAAGAAACTCCTTCAAAACTCCATTAAGACAAACTTAATTTTCCTTTTTCAAAAATAAAAAAAATTATTAAAACAATAAATCTTTTCAATAAATACTTAGTAAAAACAAAAAAAATAAAACAAAAATCTTAAATAAATTAAAAAGAAAGAAATAAACTAAAATTAAAATCTTATCACAACATGAGGTGGCGAGCAGACGTCTCTTCCCCAATGGCAAAATAAGGTGGAAAGGACTCTTTGCATATTTATCATTAGGAGAACTCCATTCAAATCTAGGAAAACACTAATTTGATAGGTACAAAGGACATGGAAGGGGCTAGTAATTATAAATCCATTTATTCTTTAGATTGGTTTAATCCCTGCAGAAAAAACAAAGGCACTTTTGCAATGTATTTGTATATGTGTCTATGTTGGAACCAAAAGGATACCATAAGTGGTAACATCATTAAAATTGAGCCCTCTTCTCTGGAGGAATTCTAACATGACTAGACTATCTGGCATATTATTCAGGAAGGTAGGGTGGCTTCCTTTTTGTGTTGGGAATTAAGGTGTCTCAACCTTGGTAATTCCTTCTACTTTTACATTGTATTTATTTATTTATTTCCTATTATATAATTTGGATGTAAATCCTATGTTGTCATATTGTGGGAGTTGGTACGGTGATGTGTCATCCTACATGACATATGACCACATGTAAATTTGTCCTCACATGAGGAGATAGGCATCCCACTTAGTGGTAGGAATATTTTGCCATGTGTCGGCATCTTGGAATGTGTGTAAGGGAATATTGACTGAAACGGTCATGACAGATTCCTATGGCAAAGTTATGACATGTAAGAGTCAGAAATAGAAGATCCTATTACTGGTATGGACATGTGTCGAGAAGCATATTTGAAAAAGGCATCTTTGGGTGCCCCAAGGTGGACTATGACATGTTGTAAGAGAATATGTTATTTATAGCTTGTGTATGACATATTCTTTTACAGCTATAAGTTATGACAACTATGACAGATTCTATGACGATTTTAAGAGTCATAAGAGCATCTGTCATAGCCCATTTTAGAAATAGGTGACCTCCTTGGGATTGGGTGACTTGAAAAGTGTTAGATACATCCTACAATGTTGGACAAGTGTCCATAGGCATGGGTTTTGGGCCATAAGGCCATGTTGGATGCCTATCTCAATGTGGATCCATTTTTTCCTTGTATTCTCTTTATAAATAGGTGCTTTGGAGAGAAGTACTACGGGTTTAACAGGTACTGTTATGCTGCTGGAACATCTCCAAATACGAGTGTTGAAGACTCCTACAAGAGCATTGGCTCTATGATTGTATTGTAACCTTCATTGTTTATGAAATACATTTGAGCTGTGTTTTGGAGTGTGGGGTTTTTAACCCGTAAGGGTTTTCCTCATATATATCTTGTGTCTCTCTTCTTCTGTCTCTCATTCTTATGTATGTGTTTGCTGGAATATCTCTATTATTGGGTTAATATAATCTATAATTGTAAAGATAAAATTGAATTTGCACTCTCCTCCCCTCATTAGATTAGTGTAGGAAGTGTTTTCCGCACACTGATCTTCCTTTCATTTGGTATCAGAGCCTGGCTAGTTTTGGTTCTAGCTGCTGGGTAGGGGTTTTTGAGCTAATCTTAGGTTGAGTGGGAGTGTTGTGTAGAGCATTCTGTATCTTGTTGTAGCAAGGAGATTACAACCACATCTAGAAGGTTAGAGGTGGAGAAGTTTAATGGCACTAATTTCAAGTTGTGGAAACTCAAGATGGAGGACCTACTTATTGATCATGACCTATGGGAAACCATATCCAGTGTAAAATCTACAACAATGTCACAAGCTGATTGGGACGTCAAAGATTAGAAGGAGGTAAGGGTCTCATAAGACTCTGTCTAGCTGACTCTATCATGTTGAATGTCCATAAGGAGAAGAGCATGAAAGACCTTTGAAAGTAGCTGGGTGATGTTTATCAGGCCAAGTCCTTGGTAAACAAGCTTTTTCTAAAAAAAGAAGTTGTTTTCTCTGAAGATGGAAGACAGAGGATTTGTTGTGGATCATATCAATGCTTTTAACATGATTGTTGCATAGTTGACATCTATGGGTGTGAAAATGGAGGAGGAGGATCGATGTATGACCCTGCTTTGTTCTTTTCCAGACTCTTGGGATCACCTTCTCATGGCTATCGAAAGCACCACTACCACCTTCAAGATGGAAGATGTGGTGTCCTTGCTGTTATCTGAAGAAATGTGGAGGAAGTCTTCTGAGGTAGCCAAAGAGGCTCTTGCGATTTGTGGAAGACCCAAAGAGAAAGAGAAGAAGAAGGACAAGAAACGTGAAAAGGGAAGATCCAAATCTCGTGGGAGATCCAAATCTCCTAGAAAGTCCAAGGCTCTCTGTTGGAATTGTGGGAAAATTGGGCATTTCTGAAAGGAATGCAAAGAGGAGAAGAAAAAGAAGAAGAATGCTCCTAATTCAGATTCTAACAAATCACAAGATGATGTTGATGCCTTCATCATAGCCCTAGCCACCCATGCATCTGATGATGTGTGGTTGATTGATTCTAGTGCATCATTCCACATGACCTCGCATCGAGACTGGTTTATGAAATATGAAGAGTTTGATGGTGGAAGAGTGTACCTGGGTGACGATTCTCATCTAAAGATTGTTGGTCATGGAAGAGTCTCAATCTGATTCCTTGGTGGATGACTGAAGGGGATCACTAGGGTTATGGACATCCCAAGCCTAGCACGAAACATGCTTTTTGTAGGTGTGCAGGTTGTCTTTTCAAAGGATGGATACAAGATGACTAGAGGATCTATGGTACTTGCAAAGGGTACTCAGAGAGGTACTATGTTTCAGATGGAGGCATGCACTTCACAGTGCAATAGTTCTTCTAACTTGAAGAAAAGAGATGTAGTCACTTCATCCCCACCATCTGAACAAGCAATGAAGAAATTTGTTGTAACACTTTCTGATGGTAGTGCACATGCTTTGGAAGTTAAATTTCCTGCTAAAAAGACTATGTTATGGCATTTGAGATATGGCCACATTGGTGAGAAGGGTCTTAGAACCCTGAAAAATAAAAACCTTGTTGAGGGGTTAAATGATTGTAATCTCAAGTTTGACTTTTGCGAACATTGTGTATATGGAAAATAAAACTGTGTTCAGTTTTACTCTAGTTCTCACAAGTCTTCTGGTGTATTGGATCTTATTCATTCTGATGTGTTTGGTCCTGTTAATATTCCTTCGATTTCCAAATCTGTATATTTTGTATCTTTCATAGATGATTACAGTAGGACATGGGTTTATTTTATCAGAAATAAGACTGAAGTCTTTAGTTGATTTAAGGAGTTTAAAGCCTTTACTGAAAATTAGACTAGTAAAAAGATTAAGAGTTTGAGAACTGACAATGGTGGTGAGTTTTGTTTGGTAGAGTTTGATAAGTTCTGTAAAGATCAAGGGATTGAAAGAAATAAGACAACTCCATACACCCCGCAGCAAAATGGAGTTGCAGAGAGGATGAACATGACACTGGTGGAGAAGGCTAGGAGTATGCTTAGTGGAGCAAGCCTTGAACAAAAATTTTGGGCTGAAATTGTAGCCACTGCTTGCTATCCGGTAAATAGATCTCCTACATCAGCTCTTGTTGGTAAGACACCTATGGAGGTGTGGTTTGGTAAGAAGCCTTCAGTTAGACATCTTCTTATTTTTGGTTGTGAGGCATATGCACATGTGCCTAGGGAGAAATGGTCTAAATTGGAGAACAAGGCTGTTAAATGTATTTTCATTGCCTATGGTATCGGTGTGAAAGGATACAAGCTTTAGGATCCTGTGGCTGAAAAAGTGTTGTATAGAAGTGTTATCTTCAGAGAGATAACACCTTCTTCCGTTATTCTACAACCAGAACAGACAGAAAAGAAAGAGGATGCAGTTCAGTTTCCTTCTACCCCTAAGAAGACCGAATAGACAAACCCTGTGAGACCTGATGATGAGGAGAGCTCTAGCAGCTCTGAAAGCTTAGAAGAAGAAGCAGAACCTCAACCTCAGCCATTGAGGAGGTCTACATGAATGAGAAAGTAACTTGATAGGTTTGGTTAATCATTACTTCATTCTAGTTGTGCTTTTGCTTTACTTACTAACACTGATGAGCCTAGAACTACGAAAGAGGCTATGGGCATGAAAGATGCAGGTTCCTAGAAGGAGGCCATGGAAGATGAGATGGCTTCTTTGGAAAAGAAAAAAACATGGGACTTGGTGCCTTTGCCTAAAGGATGAAAACCTGTTGGATGCAAATGGGTGTTCAAGAAGAAATTTGGTGCAGATGGCAGTGTTGAAAAGTACAAGGCTAGATTGGTTGCGAAGGGGTATTCACAAGTGGAGGGAATTGATTATGGTGAAATTTTCTCTCCCATTGCAAAGCTAACATCCATTCAATTTTTGTTATCTCTTCTAGCTGGTTATGATTTAGAGGTAGAACAGATGGATGTGAAGATAGTTTTCCTTCATGGTGATTTGGAGGAAGAGATTTAAATGTCACAGCCAGAGCATTACATAGAGAAAGGTAAAGAAAATTTGGTTTGCAAGTTAAAGAAGTCTTTGTATGGTTTGAAGCAGTCTCCTAGGATGCGGTACTTGAAGCTTGATGTCTTTTTGTTGTTGATTGGATATTTGAGATCAAAATCAGATCATTGTGTGTATTACAAGTTTGACAATGATCGCATTCTCATTATTGCATTATATGTTGACAATATGCTATTGATTGGGAATGGTAAGAATATGATTTCTGATTTGAAGTCTTAGTTGTCAGCACAGTTTGAGAGGAAAAATCTTGGGGCAGCCAGGTACATTCTGGGAATGGAAATCAGAAGAGACAAAGCTAATAAAAAACTTTGGTTAAGCCAAAGTAAGTATGTGAAGACCATGTTGGATAGGTTCAGCATGGAAGATTGTAGACCATTGTGTGTTCCTGTTTCATTGGGGACAAAGTTGTCTGTTAGTGATTGTCCAAAATCTCCCAGTGAGGTGGAGGACATGAGCAAAGTACCTTATGCTAGTGTTGTTGGCAGTTTGATGTATGCTATGGTCTGTACAAGACCAGACATTACCCAAGCAGTGGGAGTCCTTAGTCGATTTATGGCTAATCCTGGATAGGTACATTGGGATGCAGTTAAGTGAGTGTTTAGATATTTGAGGGGTACTTTTGAGTATTCCATTTGCTATCATGGCAATGTTTCAGGACCTCCGCATTCAGTATGTATTCATGGATTCTTATTGGGCAGGTGACATTGACAGCAGGAGTTCCACTAGTGCCTATGTGTTCACTATGTTTGGTGGTGCAATTAGTTGGAAGAGTAAGCAACAACCTATGTTTTGTTTGTCCATGACAGAAGCTGAGTACATGGTAGCAACTCATGCTTGCAAGAAGCCATTTGGCTTAAGAGATTGTGTTCATATATTGGTGTTGATGCAGGACAGATTACGATCTGTTGTGACAGTCAGAGTATGATTTTCCTAGAGAAGAATCTAACTTCCCATGCCAGAACAAAGCATATTGATGTGCAGTTTCACTTCATGCGAGACATGGTAGAGGATGGGAAGGTAGATACTTTGAAGAATATTGCAAATGCATTGACGAAGCCAGTGGGCACAAAGAAGTTTAGATGGTGTTCAGAGTCTATGGGCCTCTTGGCCTATAGCAGTTAAATCCTATTTATTCTATTGGCTCTTACAAGGTGTTTGACAAGTGGGAGAATGTTGGGAATTAAGGTGTCTCAACCTTGGTAATTCCTTGTACTTTTACATTGTATTTATTTATTTATTTTCTATTGTATAATTTGGATGCAAATCCTATGTTGTCATATTGTGGGAGTTGGCCTGGTGATGTGTCATCCTACATGACATATGACCACATGTAAATTTGTCCTCACATGAGGAGATAGGCATCCCACTTAGTGGTAGGAACATTTTTCCATGTGTCGGCATCTTGGAATGTGTGTAAGGGAATATTGACCGAAACGGTCATGACAGATTTCTATGACAAAGTTATGACATGTAAGAGTCAGAAATAGAAGATCCTATGACAGCTATGCACATGTGTCGAGAAGCATCTTTGAAAAAGGCATCTTTAGGTACCCCAAGGTGGACTATGACATGTTGTAAGAGAATATGCTATTTATAGCCTATGTATGACAGACTCTTATAGCTATAAGTTATGACAATTATGACAGATTCTATGACGGTTGTAAGAGTCGTAAGAGCATCTGTCATAGCCCATTTTGGAAATAGATGACCTCCTTGGGATGGAGTGACTTGACAAGTGTCAGAGACATCCTATAGTGTTGGACAAGTGTTCATAGGCATGGGTTTTGGGCCATGAGGCCATGTTGGATGCCCATCTCAATGTGGAGCCATTTTTGCCTTGTATTCTCTTTATAAATAGGTACTTTGGAGAGAAGAAGTACTACAGGTTTGATAGGTACTATTATGCTACCGGAACATCTCCAGATATGAGTGTCAAAGGCTCCTACAAGAGCATTGGATCTGTGATTGTATTGTAACCTTCATTGTTTACATAATACATTTGAGATGTGTTTTGGAGTGTGGGGTTTTTCACCCATAAGGGTTTTCCTCACGTATATGTTGTGTCTCTCTTTTTCTATCTCACATTCTTATGTATGTGTTTGCTGTAATATCTCTATTAGTGGGTTAACATAATCTATAATTGTAAAGATAAAATTGAATTTGCACTCTCCTCTCCTCATTAGATTAGTGTAGGAAGCGTTTTCTACATACCAAGCTTCCTTTCATTTTGTAAGCTTTGATTGGTCATGATGAGAATCTTTTCAAGAAATTCATGGATTCCTAGGATAACAAACAAATCCACCTTGGTGGTATCAGGTTTGAGGTGATAGAAAAAGTCATTGGTTAGGCCACCGAGATGTCGACCAAAGGGAAAAAGATGTTGGCCATATGTGTTGTCATTGATGTCAACATAGCAACATACACTGATGTCAACACTATCATAAGAATAAGAGACTGGTCATGGTTGGATTTGATCCTCTTAAGAAAGAGAAAACTCATTATAGGTCCTACTTATAGCTATACATGGTGATGGAAAGAAGACTTGGCCTCCGAAAGCAGGCTGAAGATAGTGTGGGCTCTATGAAGATATTTTTAGCATGACAATGGAATGCTTGACATTCCTCTAAATTTGAAGCTATCATCTTATAGTTCAAGAGTTAAGTTGAGAATGATGTAAATATGCTAAATCCTAAGTTTCAGAGTGTTTGCTCTTCCACAGTGAAAGATATAAGTGACTGAGTTCTGATTCAGGCTCTAACAGTGTAATGTGATGTTGAAAGGTGAATAGAATGCTTCGCATTCCTCTGCATTTGTAGATATGGCTATGTAGTTTTGGATATGTGTTCAAAAGGTGGTAAATGAGTTGTTTCCAAAGTTCTAGACCATAATTCCCTCCCCAATGAAAATTATGATTGATAAAGTACTGGAATGTGCTCTGGCAGAATGAAGTAGCGTTGAAGACTCATTGGAATGCTCCGCATTCCTCTGGAAGTAAATGATTGACCTTGTGGTTTTAATAACATGTTCTTGAATGTGCATTTCATGTTTCTTTATTGTTTTAAGCTTCTTGATGGTTAGCATCTCATTTTTTCAATTGACAACATGTTGCAGTGTGTTCCAGATAACAATGTGCTCTCAGAATTAATAATTAAAGGTGTGTGGAACAATTCTTTGATATGTGGTGGCAAACAAGTGTTTGGGGATGTTGTATGAGTCATTTGGACTCATCTAGAAGTGTTTCATGAAGATCTTTCTTATTTTACAGTACCACACAAGGTTCTCTAGTTGAAATGGTCATTACTCTTTAAGTTTTTCATGAGCTTACCTTAAAGTTGTCCTATTTTCAAATGAGCATAGTGTGTAGAGGAAATTCCTTATTGTTTGAAGTTGTGAAGGATATTTTGGACCTGGTTAAGCAAGTGTTAGGGTCTGTAAGGCTTGAGTCTTCTGCTGGTGTAATGTGTTGTCCTAATTAGACCTATCCTCTACACGTTTCATATTGTGTATTTTATGGCCAACCTATAAATGTATCTTTCATGTTTAAATCTGGCTGACAAGCTATGTAATCCATGTAATATCATGTATAAATAGGAGATCAAATTGAATGCAAAAAATATGATTGCAAGTAGGTGAATAAGGTTTGCAAGCAAATCAAAGCATAATAATACATTCTTGTGTGTGACTGTGAGAGAAATAGCAGATGTTTATGTTGTCCTGATTTATTTTGGAGATTTATTTGAGATAGTGATCAAGTATAGAGTGTACCTGATCGATCAGATCTTTAGTAGAGAGTGTGTGAAGAGACAAAAGTATAATCATCAAGTGTGAACTTCAAAGGTAGACTTCAGATAGTTGAAAGATTGTCATACTGTAATCATCTTTGAGTTTGTTCTAAGATTAGGGAGTAGTTGCTTCCTTAGGTTAAAGCCCCTAAAACAAAGTCATCAAAAAGTAGAAGCTTCCTTGGGAGTGACCCTAAATCAAAGTTAGCCAGGGAGTAGTAGCTTCCTTGGGTTAAAGCCCCTAAAACAAAGTTATTATTTGAGCTTCATATATTGTGAGGTAATCCTCACTGTGGTTTTTCCCTTTTAGGGTTTTCCATGTATATCTAGTGTCATGTGTTGTGCATTGTGTTACTCTTTCATATTCATGTTAATGTTGTGATGATTAAGTTGTGATCTGCTCTGGATAAGTTAGAATTGTGAAATTGAAGAGTTGTTAAGATACTGATTCACCCCCCTCTTAATATCATGGTTTGTCTAACAATTGGTATCAGAGCCAAGTTCCTTTGAAGGAAGCTTAACCACTTTAGGAAGGTTTAGGATGGAAATAGGTGGATCCAGCAAGATACCCATGTTCGATGGTACTAATTATGCTTTCTAGAAGGTGATGATGGAAGGCTACATCAATTCACTAGGGTGCGGAGTATGGGATTCTGTCAAGAAAGGCTACATTGTTCCTAAATATATTCCAATAGCTACAAATGAAATCAAGAAGTATGATAATGGTGCCAAGGCCAAGTTTGCTATCATGAGTAGATTAACTGATTCAAAACTTTCAAATGTGATAAGTTGTAGCTCATCTCAAGAAGTTTGGAATAAATTTGAAACTATTTATGAAGGAGCTAAGAAAGTGAAGCAAGCCAAGATGCAAATACTCAAGATTAGATTTGAACCCCTAAAGATGTCAAAAGATGAAAATATTGCAGTTTTCATGCTCCAATTAAATGAAGTAGTCAATGGTATCAAAGGGATTTGTGGAGGATTAAAATAAGATGAGATTGTGAAAAAGGTTCTGAGATCTCTTCCCAAATCTTATAGTTCTAAAGTATCTGCTATTGAGGAAACTACTGACCTAGATACTTACTCCTTAGACCAAATGTTTGGGACCCTTACTGCCTTTGAAATGAGAGAGTTTGACAGTGATGTTCCAAAGAAGGAAGCTGCTTCAATGTCATTAAAAAGGTAGAAGAAGAAACTGCTGATGAAGATGAAAGCCCTAATGAGGCTGAAACAAATTTTGTAAGAACCCTGAAGATAGGATCTAGCAAATACAAAGGTAGGTTACCCTTCAAATGTTTCAATTGTGGAAAGGTTGCTCATTTTGCTTCCAAGTGCCCTCTCAGAATTTAGGAGAAGTAACAAAAATAGTAAATTCAAAAGAAGTTTGTTCTATATAGAGTAAAGTTGTTCTTCAGAAGATGAGGATCATGATGACTCAAATAATGAAACACTTTTCTTGGCCATGAGTGTTGGTGACAAAAATATTGAGATTAGAAAATTGGATACCTTGCAAACAGTTCAAAACAATGAAAAATAAATGGTTGTATGGACTACCTTTCATACAAAAGAAGAAACCAAAGCTTGGGTCATTGATAGTGGTTGTTCAAGTCATATGACTGGTGACAAAGAGAAGTTAATTAGCCTTAAGAAATGGGATGGTGGAGCTGTCAAGTTTGGAGGAGATGAGTCTACGCAAATCTATGGAAAAGGTGTCATATCTATTGATGGAAAGAACAGGACTAAGGATGTTCTCTATGTCAAAGGATTACAACATAATTTTCTTAGTGTCAGTCAGATGTATGGAAAAGGTTACAATCTTACTTTTCATGCTAATGGTTGTGAAATCAGGAAGGTAAAATCTAGAAATCTTGTTGTAGAAGGTATCAAGACATGTGGTGATATCTATCACTTGAAAGAAGAAAATGGAAGAACATGTTTGTTGACTCAATCCAATGATTGTTGGATGTGGCACAAAAGAATGGGACACAACGACTTTGATAACATGGTAAGAATCAACTCTACTCATGCAATGAGATATGCCTAAGATAATCAAGCCTACAAACTTTGTGTGCTAGGAATGTCATATGGGAAAGCAAACAAAGACAAGTTTTAAAAGTAAGGAGTACTCCTCTTAAAAACTATTAGAACTGATTCACACAGACCTATGTGGACCTACAAGAGTAAAAAGCCAACAAGGTGAAAGGTACTTTATGTTGCTCATTGATGATTATTCTAGAATGACTTGGGTTACTTTCGAAAGAGAAAAATTTGATGCTCTTGACAAGTTCAAAATTTTCAAAGCCTTGGTTGAAAATGAAATGGATGCTAAGATCAAATGCTTGAGGTTTGATAGAGGAGGTGAGTTTAATTCAAATGAATTTGAAAATTTTTGTGAATAACATGGCATTAGGAGGCACTTGTCTGCTTCTAAAACCCCTCAGGAAAATGGTGTAGTGGAAAGGAAGATTAGGAATGTGCAAGAAATGTCTAGGGCAATGTTAAAAGATGCAAATCTGCCTGATGTATACTAGAAGGAAGCATGTCTATCTAATAACAAAGTGCAGTTAAGGGTAATAGATCTAATACCCCTTATGAGTTGTGGTATGGAAGACATCCCTTTGTCAAATACTTTAGGATCTTTGGCAACAAATGATATATCAGAAGAGATGAAGAAGACCTAGGAAAGTTTGATTCAAGATGTAATGAAGGAATCTTTTTTGGTTACTCAGCTAGAAGCAAGGCCTATAGGTGCTACAACAAAAGGTTGTGAAAGATGATTGAAAGCACAAATATCAAAGTAGATGAAGACTTGTATCAGTTCTCATGGGATTCAAAAGACACTACTTTTGACATCTTCCCTTGTATTGAAGATATAGAAGAAGAAGTGAAAGAAGAAAAGGAATATCTTTCAACAGACTAGAACATTGAAGATGAAGAAGAAGTAAAGGAACAAGAAAGAGAAAAGTTGCCTAAGACTCCAGAAAAGTATGCTTAAAAGAATCATTTAGTAGAACATATCATTGGAGATAAGAATAAAGGAGTGCAGACAAGAAGAAGCTTTGCCAAGACACATGTGCAAGCAAACTTGTGCTTATTGTCAAAAGTGGAGCCTAAGACCTTTGTTGAAGCCAACAAAGATGATGGATGGATAAAAAAAATGGAAGAAGAACTGGTTCAAATTGAAAAGAATCAAACATGGGAATTGGTTCCTAGACTAGCCAACAAGAATGTCATAGGAACAAAGTGAGTGTCCTGAAACAAGCTAAATCAAGAAGGTGAAGTGGTAAGGAACAAAGAAAGATTAGTGTGCAAAGGATATACTCAAGTAGAAGGAATTGATTTTGAGGAGATTTTTACTTTGGTAGCCAGTATGGAGGTAATCAGAATGTTCCTTGCTCTTTCTACTCACAAGAACTTCAAGGTGTATCAAATGGATGCCAAGTTAGCACTTCTGAATGGTGATCTAGAGGAGGAGGTATACATTGAGAAATCAGATGGTTTCCAGATATCTAAAGATCCAGACATGGTATGCAAACTCAAGAAGGCTTTGTATGGGCTCAAGCAAGCACCTAGGGCTTGGTATGCAAGATTAGACAAGTACTTACTTCATCAGGGCTTCAAGAAAGGTACTACAGATAGCAATCTTTACAGAAAGGAAGGAGATATGATCTTAATAGTTACAGTTCATGTTGATGATATTATTTTTGGAGGAAATGATGATATGTGTAAGAGGTTTGTAGAGGAGATGCAAAAAGAATTTGAAATGTCCATGATTGGTGAAATGCCATTCTTCCTTGGTCTTCAAATTTCCTAGCTAGATGGTGGTATCTTTATTTCTCAAGCTAAGTATGTTAAAGAATTGTGGAAGAAGTTTGGTATGGAGGATTCAAAGCTAGTCAGTACTCCCATGGTCATTGGACATCACTTGAGTAAAGATGATGAGTCTCCTGAGGTAGATCAGACTATCTATAGGTCTATGATTGGAGCACTATTGTACTTAACTACTTCCAGACCTGACATTATGCATGCAGTATGCGTAGTAACTAGATATCAAGCCAATCCTAAGAAAACACATGAGAAGGAGGTGAAAAGGATATTTAGATACTTGAAAGGAACTCCAGACTATGGTCTATGGTATCCAAAAGGTAATGACTTTGATCTGAGTGCATACACTGATGATGACTGGGCTGGTTGTGTTGATGATAGAAGAAGTACAAGTGGTGAGGCTTTCTTTCTAGGAAGTAAACTAGTTTCATGGCAGAGCAAGAAGCAAGATTTAGTGTCCCTATCTACTGCAGAAGTAGAGTATATTGCAGTAGCCTCCTGTTGTACATAAGTATTATGGATGAAGCATACTATGAAGAATATCAAGGTAGTTTATGATGATCCTATCCATATTTTGTGTGATAATACAAGTGCTTTCAATATTTTCAAGAATCTAGTGATGCATTCAAGAACCAAGCATATAGAAATCAGGGATCATTTTTTAAGAGAGAAGGTTGCAGACAAGGAAGCGAAGTTGGAATATGTTCCAACCAATGATTAGATTGCAGATATATTTACAAAGGCTCTTGCAAAAGACATCTTTGAGGGTCTCCAACAGAGGTTAGGGGTAATTGCCCCTCCTCCTTCTTCCTAGGATGCAAAATGGTGCATCTATCTAGGGGGGTTCATGCTATATCTTTGTCTTGGACTAATGATGGCTACCTCTCAGTGGGAGCAAGTAGTGGTGACTGATGATAGGGGGAGCTTGCAAGAAAAAGTTCACAAATTATTGATGAAAGGAAGAGACTGAGCAGGGATTGGATTCCTTTGTCCTAGATGCCAAAGGAGGAGAGTCTAAGAGGGAGCATATGTTGCCATCAATGATAATGGGGGAGATTGTTGGCCATATGTGTTGTCATTGATGTCAACATAGAAACATACACTAATGTCAACACTATCATAAGAATAAGAGATTGGTCATGGTTGGATGTCATGCTCCTAAGAAAGAGAAAACTCATTAGAGGTCCTACTTATAGCTTTATATGGGGATGCAAAGAAGACTTGGCCTCCAGAAGCAGGTTGAAGACAGTCTGGGTTATGTGAAGATGTTTTTAGCATGACAATGGAATGCTACACATTCCTCTAATTTTGAATCTATTGTATTACAGTTCAAGATTTTAGTTGAGCATGATGTAAATATGGTAAATCCTAAGTTTTAGAGTGTTTTCTCTTCCATAACGAAAAATATAAGTGACTGAGTTCCAGTTCGGGCTCTAACAATGTAATGTGATGTTGAAAGGTGAATGGAATGCTTTGCATTCCTCCACATTTGTAGATATGGCTATGCAGTTCTGGATATGTGTTCAGAAGGCAGTAAATGAGTTGTTTCCAAAGTTCCAGACCATTATTCCCTCTGTAGTGAAAATTATGATTGATAAAGTACCGGAATGTGCTCTAGCAGAATGAAGTAGCATTGAAAACTCACTGGAATGCTCTGCATTCCTCTAGAAGTAAATGATTGACCTTGTGGTTTTGATAACATGTTCTTGAATGTTCATTTCATGTTTCTTTCCTATTTCAAGCTTCTTGATGGTCTGCAACTCAGTTTTTTAATTGACAGCATGTTGCAGTGTGTTTCGGATAACAGTGTGCTCTTAGAGTTAATAATTGAAGGTGTACGGAACAATTCTTTGATGTATGGTGGCAAAGAAGTGTTTGGGGATATTATATGAGTCATGTGGACTCATCTGGAAGTGTTTCATGAAGATATTTCTTGTTTTACAGTACTGCACAAGGTTCTCTAGTTGTTATGGCCATTACTCTTCAATTTTTTCATGAGCTTACCTTAAAGCTATCCTATTTTCAAATGAGCAGAGTGTGTGGAGGAAATTCCTTAGTGTTTGAAGCTATGAAGGATGTTTGAAACTGGTTAACCAAGTGTTGGGGTCCATAAGGCTTAAGTCTTCTATTGGTGTAACATGTTGTCCTAATTAGACCTATCCTCTACACGTTTCATATTGTGTATTCTATGGCTGACCTGTAAATTTATATTTCATGTTTAAATCTAGCTGACAAGGTATGTAATCAATGTAATATCATGTATAAATAGGAGATCAAATTGAGTGTGGAAGATATGATTGCAAGTAGATGAATAAGGTTCGTAAGCAAATAAAAGCATAATAATACATTCTTGTGTGTGACTGTAGGAGAAATAGCAAATGTTGATGCTGTCTTGATTTATTTTGAAGATTTATTTGAGATAGTGATCAAGTATAGAGTGTGCCTGATTGATCAAATTTTCAATAGAGTGTAACCTCCACATTCTTAAAACATAGTAAAACTACAAAAATTTACCATAGAGTAATTTAACAAAATAAAAATGAGATAATTCTATTTTACAAGCTTTTCTCTTTACAAAATAGTTTTACCTCATATTGTCTTTCTCAAATTACAATGTAAATCAATTACATAGATAATTTTGGAATAAATACTGCTGCTGAATATCTAACATCTTTACCACAAGTCCTAGTATATCTTCTGCTTAGATAGAGAGTATCTTTCTAGTGATTTACATCCATCCATAGACCAGTGGTCTCCCACATTTCTTCCACATAGGAAGTGGCCCTACCCTTCATCAGGGATGTAGACCAAAGGTGACCAGTGGTAATTTGCCTATCACGAGTACATAGTGTTGTATCCTACTCAACTCTATCAAACCATACAACCCTAGATACCCTCTAGCTAAGTATGATTTCTGATAGGATGAGCAATTCGGATACAGTGAACTGACAATGCATGCAGAAAACAAATGCATTACTTTGGCCAAAGTTTTTTAATTTCAATATCATTTATAATGAATGTTGTCGTTGTGTTCACCCACCCCTACTTGACTTGGATACTATTGTATTCCGCAGTTTATCCATCAACTATGTTTATACAATAGCTAAATCATGATAATAGTTTTTCTAGACTTTAGACATATCTATATGTCTTATCTAATCATTTGATTTTAGTTTGACTCTAAGTTTTACATAATATCCCATAATAATATGGCTTTACAAATTATCCGAAACTCATATCAATGAGACTAGGTTAATAACAACTCATAATTTATCTAAACTGAAAAGAAAAGAGTTAACTATCATTCAAAATAGATATTTCCTCTTATACAAAAATATGAATATTCTCAGTTTACCTATTCATGATGACTTCAATAGTCACGACACATATATATACTCGAATATGATTCCTCTCAAATTCCTATCTCTTTAGACTTCTTTTAATCATATCATACTGGTTTCTTACAAAGATATTCTCATGTAAAAATTACTAAGGATAACCCTATGATCCTTCATATTTCTATCGAAGCATTTCCATTGAGTTATCACTCAATTTATAATTAAAAAGGTATCTTCCTAAGCTTAATGAGATTCTAAGTTCTCTTGGAAAACAACCATTATAGTTATTTGTAACTTAACAAGAAATGGTTCTTATACTTCCATTAACCACCTCAAAGATTTAAGCATCCTACTCAACTATGTTTACAATCCTATCATAGTTCCAAATGGTACTTGATATATATAAGAATGGTATAAAATATCTCAATAATCAACTCTTAGTCCTTCTTAATGTCAAATTTTCTCTTTGTAACGTCGAAAAATGTCCCCTTGGGGGCTGTTCCCTCATAATGTTTAGCTCCTGGATCTTTAGCATGCATTTAGGACATTTTAGTTCATATTTTAGCATCCCGATGGAATGAGACCTGGGTTTCATGGAAAATGGCACCTAGAAGGACCCCTTTAGTTGTACCCTACCTAAAATGGGGGGGAGGACTTGGGCACCCACACCCTAGTCCTGCCCTATTTTGGGGCAGTCCCAATTTCTATGTGTTGGTTTATGACCGTTAGTTGGTTCTTTTGCCGACACGGTAAAGTTTGATTTTTAAAATATTGGTGGGAATGCTTGTAGGTGTATTTATAAGCATGTGTAGGCATTCATTTGTAAACTAGATGATTACTAGCAAGCTATTGTGTTCTTAAGGTGATTCAAGGCTTTTTATTGTGTTGCAAGAGCAGACTTGTATGTTTTATGTGTTGATATTTGCAGATTTGAGCATCAATCTCCTCATGGCATGAAGAGCATCTTCCTCCATGAGAGCTTCACTACATATCATTATGTTTTTATCATTGATTCCTTTGTTTTTTTTACCTCTGCCTCACAAGGGCATGCACTTTTTGTCTGACAATGGTGTTCAGAGACTTAAGTGTTCTCTAGGGCTTGACTGAGGCAAGCCTCTAAACACCACAACCCCCAAACCAAGTCTTGTGATTACAGGTTACAGGTATCACATTTGGGAAAAGTGGAGTTGCAGGAAGAATTGGTAGGCATCAAGGATCTAGGATCTAAAGAAAAGCTAGACAAAAGAGCACTTCTAGGACTAGGGCACCTACAACAGTGTCCTCTTCAGACAGATTTTGAAAAATAGAAGTTATAGGGCTAATCAGTGTCATAAGGAGGTCCAAATTCCCTGAAAAAGTAGGTACCTTGGACTTGGGTGCCCGCACCAGTGTCCTCGACTATTCCACCTCAGAATCCTGAAAATAGGTATTCTATGATTTGTCATTTTACTCCTGTCTGCAAGAGCTTTTTCCGTCTTTCGTCAATTTGTTGTTGTATTTGCATAATTAGAGTTTTAATGGTTAATTGGACACAAGAGAAGGAAAATTAATAATTAAATACCCTAATCCAAGTTTCCCTTCATTTGCAAGTGACCTAGGGTATTATAGTGCTCACCACTCGACCCTAGATCCTTCAATGTATGGTGGAGAGGCGGATTTAAACATCTAAACACTAGAACATTAACAAATTCAATTTCCACCTAAACATTTTGGTGAACCTGTGTTTTTGGATTTAAATTGAAACTTGCTAAGTGTTTTTCTTCAGATTTGGTGAGATTTCATTCATTTATTTGGTCATTTACTTTACTGTATTGAGAAAATTTCAAAAAAATTGAAAAATTAGAAAAATACAAAAAAATTGCATTGTTTGGCTTACTAAATTACACCAATTCTTCCTAAATTTTCCTAATTCATGATTTTTGCATCAGATCTGATATAAACTACACAAAAATCTAAAAAATCAGAAATAATTTACATTGCATTTTCATCATTTAATTGCTACGGTTTTGTGGAAATTTTGACAATTTTATATAACCTAGTAATTCCAAAATCTAGGGTTTGTAGGCAAACTCTTTTATCAGATTTTTCTACTGATTTTAGAGACTCATTCAAATTTTAATTTGGCTGTAGTCTTGCATTTTAGTGTGAATTTGCATTTAGATTTAAAATATTTGCAATTTTGCATAGAAAATTTTAACAAAAACTAGCAATTTTGATGCATTTTCATTAAATTTTCATGGGCATTTTGCATGTTAAGACTTGAAAATAATTTTCAAATCTGAGATTAATTCAACTTCATCATAATTTAGACTTCAAATCATTCACATAGAATTTTGTCCCAAGATCTCAAACCTAGGGCTTCAAAAACAATAATTTTCACTAAATTTGGCCTTATCAACTCTCTAAACCTGCACTATAGATGTGTTGTGAAAGATATTTTTGCACTAATTTGATTTTATCAGGGTTATAATTTTTTTCCCCTCATAAAAAGATTCACAACACCCTTTTATCGGGCTCTTGTAGTGAAAATTTCGCAAAAAACTACACATTTTGACCATTTTTGCCCTAGGGTTTGACCTAGTTTGCACTCCAAGTGTGTTGTGATAAATTTTATGGATTTATGTGACTGATATTATTTATATTATTTGCTATACCTCCTAAAATTCCTTACAACACCCCTTTTTCTAGGTCTTGGAGTTGAAAAATCATGAAAAATAGCCTATTTTTGCTATATTTTCACTAGGGTTTTACCTTAAGTGGCACTAAAAGCATGTTGTGTTGAATATTTTGGCACCAATTAGATTTTATTACTGATATTATTTATTTTCCATCATCATTTTCCTCACAGCACCCTTTGTTATGCTCTTTTGCATTGAATTTTGCTGAAAAAAGTGCCTATTCTAACATATTTTCACTTGGCATTATCTTAGATTTGCATCAAGAGTGTCTTGAGAGTGATTATATTGCTGTTTTAGACTGATATTAGACATATAACTTACTTCCCTTGACTGAAACCCTTATAGCATCCTTTGTTTCATGCATTGGCATTGAAAAGCATAAAAAAATAAAAAATTTTAAGCTATTTTTTGCTCTTATCTCTTGCACCAATTTTGAAAAGCTTTCAAAATACGATTTGACATTGGTTTGAGCATAAAAACATGGACTCTAATCATAACATAAAAAATAGGTTCCCTCCTAGACCTTATATGAAAAGAAAGGCTCCTAAACCTGAAATCATCTTTACTCCTCACGATAGAACAACTGGAGAAAAAGAAGGACCTCTTTACATTACTGTGAAAATAATGGGAAACCCCGTGAATGGAACTCTTATCAATCCTAATTGCATGAATAATGTTTCCACTGAGGAGTTCCTCTTTTCACATCAACTAATGCAAGGTTCTTATGACCTCTCGAGCATGATGATTAAGACACATAAGGGAACCTTTATCAAGCCTTTGGGTAAGATATCATTGTTAGTAACATTATCTAGAAAACATGTCAATTTTTGACCTCTTTCACATTAAATTGGGACATCCTTGGCCAAAAGAAATGAAATGCATCCCTTCAACAATACACCATTGTCTGAAATTCCCTCTGGATGGTCGTATAATCATCGTCCCTCGAAACAAGTATAAACCTTTGGTTTAGCAAAAACATTACAAGTTGAATTACATTTGGGATAAAACTGAAGTACCTAGTCCTTCTAAACAAGAAATGACAAAAGATAAACAACCCGCATGTGAAGATAACTTTAGACCGAAAGGACAAGGTCCCTATGCTGAGGTTCCTCCCCTGAAATCCTTACAGGGATCGGGAGATCATTGTCAACAACAAAGTGTTCCACTGCGACAAATGAGGTTTGATCCTAGTGCTTCATCTTCTAAATTGTACAAGCCTATGAAAGAAGATAGCCCTATCTTACAAAAGATAAGTGGTAAAACAAAATGAAATAGAAAAGCAAGAGAAAGAAGAAAAAGAAGACAAGAATATTCTATAAACCTTTCCTCTCAACAAGAAAACATCGATCCTAACATTCGACCAAACAAAGATGATCCTAACAATGAACAACATGATGAACAAGATATGAACTTGGCTATGATACGATATGTCCCACTATCCTCCAACATTAGGGAGTGGGAAGATGATGACAATGATTTCCTTATAGACAACTTCTAGCCTGAAAGGGGCCCTACAGGTAAGTATCTCTAACCCTTTATCTCTCTCATGATGTGCTTCCCCCGTAATGTGTTATGTGTTGTTTAGGCCTCCTAGGATGACATTGGATTCTCCTGTAAGGTTCAGGATACCAAGAGACTGCCTATGTTGTGACCTTCTTTTATTTGTATCATCATTCTTCTATATTGCCTCTCTCTGATTTCATTATTGTGTGTTGTGTCTTGCAAACATAGAGTCGCGGTTGGTGACTTGGGGGCACCTTCCTACATGTTTGTCCCTAAGACACTTGTTTCTCCTCTATTATTTATTGTTTCCCTTCCTCTAGTGTTTCCATCTAGTGGGTAGATGATGACAAACATTTATACTGATGTGGATCTAGTGTCCCTTTCAAGAGCAATAAAAAATTAGACTTAGTTCCTAATATGACGATGGGGTTGTATATTTTATCTGAATCTTGGCTAGTGGAAGCACTCATGCTTTCCATGTGAATTTCATGATGTTTCTATCACATTTACAAACCTTAGCAATACTGCTGTTCTATGAACCTTTGTTCATCTTTGAATCTGGCCTTGACAGTACTCGATTCGGAGAGCTTTGTGATATAGCCCTATGGTTATCCTTGAACTCTGGATTTGTTCTATAACCTTGGCTCTTTGTGTGGTTAATCATATGCATTAATGTTTTTGTTTATCATGATATTGTAGACACTAACATGTTTCTTGCAAGGATTTGTTTGTGGGAATATTTGGCGATCATGAAGTACATGTCACCTCTGAGGGGCATGGGCATTATGAAAACTGGTGCTCCCTTGTGTGTTTTCTTCCTACCTTAATGTGCTTGATATCGATAACTAATATCAACCACCTTAAGGTGGGGGCATATATAAGGTAAGCTGTCTATTATAGATGTTAGCAATGTGCTTGACCTCAGATGCAAAGACTTGCACCCCAGAGTAGTGCATCATGCATCCTGAGTTTGTTTGCAATCAATCAATCAATCAGTTAAGCCCTTTGTCGATGCAGGATATCGAGCATATCCTTTTTCTTAAGCCCTCTATAGAGGCAGGGGTGGTGTATTTCTCAGAGTAGATTGCATTATCCTGTCATTTTCAAAAGTCCTCTGCAAAGGCGGGGAGTGGTTCTATGACTAACTCAACCCTTAAGTGTGTCTTTGGTGATTGTTGTGGCAAAACCCAATCATCGATGTGTGCCTGTAATGTGCCTGAGATGGTGTTGGACCTAGAAATAGGTCCACTCCATCACTTGTGTGCCGTGTTTTCTCTGTGTCTTCAAGTGTGTGTGTTTTGGCGTGTTTGTTGCCCCATATGTAGAGACCAGTGCCTTTGGGTAGTGCTTCCAACATTTTTGGGAGGTTTTGCATGTCTTGCGTGTGTGTTGCCCCATGTATATAGAGACCTGTGCCCTTAGGTAGTGCATCCTGTATTATGGGAGGTTTGTTTACTTTCTAGTACTTGCATTTCCATTTCATACATATGAGGAAAAGAAAAGAAAAGATATCATTTTTGTCTTCCATACATTAATGTGTCTTCTATGCATTGACTATTTGCTCCGTGTTCTGTGTGACTGTAACTATCTTCTCCATGTTTTGCATGCCTGTTATTGTGTTCTATGTGATTGGCATGTCTTCTCCGTGCTTGATGTGTTTGCTATGTTTGTGACCTTACTTTAATGCATGTATTGGCCTCACGTTTATACATACATTAAAGTGGGGGCTAAATGTAACATCAAAAAATGTCCCCTTGGAGGCTTTTCCCTCATAAGATTCATTCCCAGGTCTTTAGCATGTATTTAGGACATTTTAGTTCATATTTTAGCATCCAGATGGAATGAGACCTGGGTTTCATGGCAAATGGGACCTAGGAGGACCCCTTGAGCTATACCCTACCTAAAATAGGGGAGAGGACTTGGGTGCTCGTGCCCTAGTCCTATCCTATTTTGGGGCAGCCCCAACTTCTAGGTGTCGGTTTATGACCATTAGTTGGTTCTTTTGTCGACACGGTAAAGTTTGATTTTTAAAATCTTGGTGGGAATGCTTATAGGTGCATATATAAGCATGTGTAGGCATTCATTTGTAAACTAGATGATTACTAGTAAGCTATTGTGTTCTCAAGGTGATTCAAGGCTTTCTATTGTGTTGCAAGAGCAGACTTGTATGTTTTATCTGTTGATATTTATAGATTTGAGCATCAATCTCCTCATGGCATGAAGAGCATCTTCCTCCATGAGAGCTTCACTACAAGGTGACATATCATTGATTTCTTTGGTTTTTGCCTCTACCTCACAAGAGCACACACTGTCTGACAATGGTGTTCAGAGACTTAAGTGTCCTTCGGGGCTTGACTAAGGCAAGCCTCTAAACACCACAACCCCCAAACCAAGTCTTGTGATTGCAGGTTACAGGTGTCACATTTGGGAAAAGTGGAGTTGTAGGAAGGAGTGGCAGGCATCAAGGATTCGAGATCTGAAGAAAAGCCAGACAAAAGATCACTTCAAGGACTAGGGTGACCGTAATAGTGTCCTCCATAGACAAATTTTAGGAAAAAGAAGTTATAGGGCTGATCAGTGTCAGAAGGAGGTCCAGATTCCCTAAAAAAGTAGGTACCTTGGACTTGGATGCCCACACCAGTGTCCCTGACTATTCCACCTCGAAACTCTAAAAATAGGTATTTTGTGATTTGCCATTTTACTCTCGTCTGCAAGAGCTTTTTCTGTCTTTCATAAATTTGTTTCCGTATTTACATAATTAGGGTTTTAATGGTTAATTGGACACAAGAGAAGGAAAATTAATAATTAAATTCCCTAATCCAAGTTTCCCTTCATTTGCAAGTGACCTAGGGTATGATAGTGCTCGCCACTCAACCCTAGATCCTTCAATGTATGGTGGAGAGGCAGATTTAAACATCTAAACACTAGAACATTAACAAATCCAATTTCCACCTAAACACTCTTAATCGATTGTATTTTTCTACATAATCGACCACTCATAAAGAAGACCTCTATGGTGTATTGGAATATCATTCTACAGTTATATCGTTCAATAGACCAACTTCTACACATTTCTATGGTTTTTGACTCAGGCTAATAGCCTTTGATAGCATCGGTCAGCTAGTGATAATGGTGACAATCATTAACTCTAAAGGTTTTAAACATAATGAAAACAATCATTAACAGGTTTGCTGATTAAGAATCAAATATCATAGACATATGAAAAGGGATGATATCGATTCTTCGAAGCATGCAAACAAAAGACATTATAAATCCTTACAATTCTATTATTGTTTCCACACAGATATTGAATGATACCTGGTGATGGCACAAGAGTTATCTGTAGCTGTGATTACTATTCACTCAACCTAAATGATGGCGTCCACACGCCTGTGTTCTGGCTGTGACCTTCTCTCAATGTTTTCCAAAATAACCCCCCCATATGTGTGTCCTCTAACTATGAATCTTATCTCCCTTATGATCAAGGTGAGTCATACCAATTAATGATGCTTCAAATCTCTTAATGAAATGGATTCTACCACTCCATCGAATGTAAGATAATTGGTAATGCAACCGACCACTCTCTCATTTAGTTTACAACTGATCCCACTTATCTAGCAGAGATAAACACATGTTCGTTCAAGGCACAGAATGTGGAGAGTTTTCAATGAATGCAACTATAATACCATACTCCCTCTTAAAGAGGTCGACACAAGCATAACCGTCCATGGTTATTATGGTCGATCACTTTAAGTGATCCAAATTCCATCATTCGAATTAATGTGGGTGTCATAAATAATATGCCCAAGGTTATTCAATTAATAAGTTCATTAAATAATGTGAGGTATTATCCTCTTCAGTTTTGTTGGTAAATAGATTTGCACTATAACATATGGATTATTATATTGACTCTTTGCCCAGAAAAACACATAGTGAAAATAAGTACCAACAGTTGGTAAAGTTGTAGTTTTCTTATCAACTTACCTCTGCGTGTAGAGGGGCAGCTCCCTCGTTTGATAAATTATAGATTTTAAGGATATTTGAGAATGAAATGAAATTAAAGAAAGGTTTGGAAGATTAAGACAATGGGCTTACGAACATTGACTCATCCCACATGCATAAAGTTTAACAATCCCACCAAGACAATATAAGAATACTTCTTAAACTATTAAAGTGAGTGTAGTATTAGAAAGAAGAAATGATTTAGGAGATATTCAACATACGTTGAAACAATATCTAGTAATCAATTCCTTCAAGACTAGTTGTTATTCCACATTACAGATGCAAGAATATGTAAAGAAAACATCATCCATGAACATAAGAGGAATGAATAATATTAAGAAGATATTTGAGATCACACAATCCAAAATGCCTATTATTTCTCCACACTGAGTTGTACAACTCTATTCCTTATAACATCCTTATAAATGTGAAAGCCAAAAAGTCCTTATTACAAATACCAAGTCTTGTATATATAGACTTGTTTAAGTAACCAACTTTATAACTACCTTATAACTACTTCCCATAACTACCCAAAATATTTTATGAAAATAAAAGTGCACTTTAATTAACCTTTATATGATATTTCAAAAGTCCCTTAAATAATAAAATACACTTTTTACCTTCATTACAAAAGAGTCACATAAAGTCACTTTCATAGAAAGAGAACTAAAACCTATCATTTGTAAACTTTGAAAAGTAGACCAATAAGATGGATCTCACAAGAAACCATCAGGTTTTGTCCTCGCCATCTTTGACACCATATGAGGACATTTCTGCTGCTACAAACTGCTGTGAAGGGAGAGTAGACTTTGTTTTGTATACTCTAAACATCCTGACTGCTGCAGCTATAAGTTTATTTTTGGGAACAATTACTCCTGTCATGTGAAGCTTCCATTCTGATTGATCTTTATGGACATCATTCAAATTATGTCGATAAATTGATATGTGATCAATGCCAGAATTAATAGCAACAAAGATGAGATTCAATTTATCCATAAGTCTTTCATTGAAAACCTGTTTGTTGAATAATCTTGTGTTAATCATGTCTTCAAAGTTTCTTTTGATAGCTTGGGCTTCCAAAACTGAAAATTTATCTTTCTCAATTACATCAGGATTGATTGCCAATAAATCAGCCCGAATATTCTTCTTCACCTGCTCACAAATTTCCAAGAGCTTTTATTGGGCTGCCAACAATCAGACAGTTGATAGGCCTTCTGTATGATTGTTCAAGGAGTTATTAGTGTCTGTACTTCTATATTTCTTCATAGACTTACAACCTTTTGTATGAAAAATGAACCAATTTGTGGAACAATTCACGTGTATTGGCTTATGATTTCACATCTTCCATCAATATCGGCTGGGACTTGCACTCACAAGAGATTTAATGAAAAGACTGATAGGATCAACCAAAGAGCAAATAATTGTCTGAGCATAACATACCCTTTACACATATAAAGCTTTGTTGACCAAAACTTGGAGGTATTCTTTCAAGCATTTCACGGCGTTTTGACTATGCACGTCTACTTAGGGTAAAAATCTCCTTCCCATTATGTTTTGATAGACGCTGCATATCCTGCTACAATGAGAAGATGCCTTCAAAATCATGGAGTTTGGCTTTAAGTCAACAAATCGTATATATCTCAAAGAGTGTTCAACACATCGTTTTATACAGTCGCTAGTATTATGACAGTGCATGAAACTAGATTTCTTCGAAGGTATCTATCAAGTGCTCTTTGATAGGTATCGCAAACGAACTTTGAATGCATGTCTCTTAAGGTGGCTATGTCTACCGTGAAGGCTCGCAATCCATTTCACATATGTTTCAATGAACATGCTTCGCCCCGCTATTACAGTATGTGACTTCCATCTCCAGCAGTGCAACGACTTGATACAATAACATGCCTCGATGAGTAAGAAAGTAATGATGCAATGCGTTGTCTCCTCCATCCTTTACACTTGCACTAGCCTGATGGCTATTAAAATTTTTGTCAATAGATCCATTTCATATTATATCTTCATAGATGTCTAACCTCAGATCTAAAGATTCTCACCCGAGTGCCGGCAGTAAGATGCTCATAGTTTCATTCTTTTATGGAGAAAGTCATGAGACCACATCAGTTTTGAAGACATTTTATTATACAATGTAATACCATTCCTTATGTTTCACGCTTTTATCGGCTTGCATGAAGGTCTTCACATCTTTGTTGGCAGGAGTCCGCCGATCGGTCAGTTACTCGAGCTCTTTTCGCCGAGAAGAATGATAATGTTCTTTAAGACGTATCTTGAAAAACAGAAACAAGGTGCCACCTCACTATATGTTTAAACTTCACTGTTTATGGTTGTTAACGGTGCATGGAGAATTCACCATATTAACATCTTAATTTTGCACTTTTCACGCATATCAACTTTTGAGAACTGTTGATGGAATTTTACCACGACCACCTTTTCCAGCATGTGTCTCTCACATAGGTTCAATGCATTAAACATGAGATAGGAGCCACGACATGTGCAAGGTGAAAATTTATGAATAACCGTCAATCTTCGCATGAATTTAATGGAGTGTGTTTGTCAAGACTAAGCTTCAACACTTTCTACCTCCATTAACGCCAATGATAATTGTTGGTCATTGATTTTAAAAGAATGTAGCCACCAAATGTCTTGTTCCATTTAAACTCAAAAGGTAAAAAAAAACCTTTCTTGCACTTGTTTTGAAGGAGAAAAATGTGCAAGTTTGTGATTTGAACAATAAAAACTAATGTTTAATTCCTGGCTGCATGCAAACTTGTGGAAACACAACCAAGGTGTGTGAAAGTGTATGTAGAAATGTGAAAGCATGAATGTAGCCACAAGTGGATGAAAACTTCATTATCTCTCCGAACTTATGCCATTGGTAAAAAGTGAATGGGTACAACTTAGGCGAACTCACAAGTTACGCGTACTTAGTGAAAGGTGGAATTTGACGTGAATTTTGTGAAGATCAAAAGCCAATGCAAGATGGACTTGGTGAGAAACAAAAGTTAACGCGGACATAGCATAAAATAGAAAATAGACGCAAAATAAATTATTACTAAGCCATGAGATTTGCCTTGGCATAAAACTTGCTTTTGAAGCTTCAAATGGAGAGAAAATAAGATGAGGGAAAATGCTATGATAATGAATTATCAACATGATTTAAATGTATGCAACATGACCCCAATGAATTGCAACGAAAAAGATGACTTAACACGGAAGATTAATTTTGCAAGAAGGTTTTAAACTTTGGATAGAAGGATTGGGGCAAACAGTTGGCTCTACTTGGGGACAAGAACTGCAAGGACGTAGACGAACTCCAGTGTCTTTGACAAGACTAGTGATCTTATCTTAGGGAAAATAGAGTCAGACTAGAAAAGAGATGTACAACATGACAAAAACAGGACAAACAAGGAAACTTACTAACACAACAAAACTGTCCTATATACAAAGAGTTGGGAATAAATCCCACATTACTGATTGTAAATCTTCAGGTGCTGCCCATTGTAGTGCAAGGGCAGATAAGTGCCATCAGGATACGCCAAGTAGAATGAATTGTCACCACATGCTTCTCTAACTCAAAAAGGTCCTTTCCACAGAGACTCAAACTTTCCATGCATCCCTTTAGGTTCTTTCCTCTTATCCTAGAGTAGAACGAGATCTCCTACAACAAACTGCCTTTTTTGGTCTTCTTATCAAATAGTTTCTTGACTTTCGCTTGATGTTCTGCTATTCTGTCGACTACTTGACTCCTTTGTTCTTCAATTTTTGTCAGATGCATGATTCTTTTCTCCAGAGAATCTTTAAATTCATTACCTTCGATTACTGTATGAAGTGAAAGGGCAGTAAGTTCCAAAGGGATTGGCAGGCAAGCATCAACTCCATAAACTAGTTGGAAAGGAGACATGCGGATGATCTTTTTGTATCTAGTCCTGTCAGCCCATAACGCATCAAATAATTTCTTGTGCCAATTCTTTTGTTTTTCCTCTAGTAACTTTCACATGATAGAGATGAGGTTTTTGTTGGTGGACTCTGCCAATCTGTTCCCTTGCGGATAATAATCAGAAGAATGTGCAAGTATGATATCATGTCAATAACAGAAATTAGAGATTTCATGAGAGGAGAAATTGGAAGTGTTATTTGTAACAATTTTTTGAGGTATACCAAATCTTACAAGAATATTCTACTTTAGAAAATCACACACCACCTGGGAGGAAGTTTGACGGACTGGAATGGACTCAACCCATTTAGTAAAATAATATATGGCCACCAAGATGTGTGTATACCCAGTACTAGATGTTGGATGAAGTAGACCAATAAAATCTAGTCCCCGTTGATGAAAAGGTTCTTCAATAATAACAGGCTTCAATGGTTGCATGGCTAGCTTGACCTTGCCTTTAAATTGTTGACAAGATTCACACTTTTCACCCATTGGTCTGCATCTTTGAATAAGCCAGGCTAGTAATAATTATGTCTTAGAACCTTATAGGCTGTGACACTGGAAGAGAAATGACCAGCACAAGCTTCGTTATGAAAGAATTGAAACAACTTTTCTTGTTGTTCTTTATCCACGCATTTCAAAAAATTTCCATCAATCCCCTTCTTGTATAAACTATTTGCCCAAATAATATATTTTGTAGCTTTCAACTTGATTGCTCTTTTCTGCTTCGGAGTAAAGTGTGAAGGACATTCACCATATGTCAAGAAATAGGCAATATCTGAGAACCATTCATCTGTCAACCATACAAACAATGCTTGAGGTAACTCGGCATTCTCTTCTGGAGATTCTTCAACCATGTGGTTGTCAGCTATGAGTTTACATAAGCCTCTTCCTTATACCAATTTGGTTGGCTTAATATCAATATCATATTCTTAAACTTTAGCAATCCAAGAGGCTCTTTTGTTGACACCTATTTCTTGTTGAGTAAATATGGTCTTGATTGAAGTGTCCGATACAAATACCTTAGAATGTGAATTGAGGATATAGAATCTGAAATGTTTTACTGCCTTGACAATTGCATAAGCATGCTTCTCTGCTAAGGAATAATTCAACTCGTGCTTTTTCATAGGGACACTCATAAATGCAATAGGTACTTCTATACGATCATCATTTTGTTGAGTCAAGATAGCAGATAAAGTATGCTCCGAAGCATAACAATATATAATGAAATCTTTGGAAAAATCTGGATGAATTAAAATGGGAGCATCCGCAATCGCTATTTTAATATCTTGAAATGCCTATTTCCCTTTTTCAGTCCACTTGAAGACCACCTTATCTCTCATCATGTCTACAATGTGGTGAGTTAATTCAGAGAAATCTGGTATGAATCTCCTTAAGAAATTGATCTGACCAAAGAAAGACTTTACTCCAGGTTTGCTTGATGGTAATGGCAATTTTTGGATGGCCTCAACATGTTCAGGATGAATCTAAATCCCATCTTTAGACACAATGTGCCCTAGTAGTTTTCCTTCAGTAACCCCGAAAATGGACTTCTTGGGGTTAAGAGATATTCCTTGCTCACGACAACATTGTAGGACTATCACCAAATGTTTGATATGGTCTTCTCTTTTTCTTGAAAAGACAGTAAGGTCATCCAAGTACACCATAATAATCTTGTTTTTCAAATTCCAAAAGAGAGATCCATGGCACGTTGAAAAGTTGCACCAGCATTGATCAACCCGAATGGCATTCAATTGTAAGCCAGGGTTCCCCAAGGCATTGTAAAAGTAGTTTTATGTTGATCCTCTCGAGTAACCTCTATCTGATTATACTTAGAAAACCCATCAAGTAATGACATCATTTCAGATCCAGCCATGGTTTGCAGAACGTGATCCATCACGTGTAAAGTATAGTTGTCTTTTAAAGATGCTTGATTAAGATTGTAGAAATCAACACAAATCCTTATTTCACCATTCTTTTTCCTCACAGGAACTATATTTGCTACCCAAGTTGAATGATGAATGGGATATATAATTCTGGCCTTTAACATCTTATCAATCTCTGCAAAGATAGCTCCAGCAACTTTAGGATTGAATTGCCTCTGTTTTTGCCTAAAAGGAGTAGCCCCGGTTTAAGAGTGATATAATGCTGAAATTTTCCAACCCTAAAACTCTTCAGATCCTCATAACACCATGAGAACACGTCCTTGTATTTAATCAGCAGGGTGATGAGCTTCTTTCTTTCTTCTAGCGAACATGCTTTGCCAATGCAAACAATTTTAGGATCATCTTTAGTGCCTATCTCTACTTTATCATACTGAGAAGGGTTGGGATTTTTCTCTTGGGCCTTATTCTTCAAATGGAAATCATGCTTATCAAATAGTTTCTCTAGAGTAATCAGACCCTTTGAAATGGTGTTCCCCTTTAGTTGTAGCACTTCGTCTTCTACAGAAGTTTCACTTCCTTCAAATAACAGATTGACAAAAGTACCGGCCTTCTCCAAAAAGGACACAATTTGTCTATCATCATAAAAAATTTGCCAATATTTATCATTATCAGGCAAGCTTGGTTGGTATACTAATTCAATCTTGTATTGATCTTTATTGAACTCTAGCTGTCGAAGCAGGAGAGCCGCAGAAACTGCAAGGTAGTCAGCTTTAGAATTAAGAGTTCGAGGAATAGCCTCTATAGAGAAAGCATTGAAGAACTCTATTTGATCCCATACTAAGTTTCGGTATCTTCTCAACTTGGTGTTCTTTGTTTTAAACTGATTTCTTACTTGTTTGACAACCAATTCTGCATCTCCAAGAACTCTCAACATTTTGATGCCTTTCTCTTTAGTAGCCTTGATGCCTAAAATGAGCGCCTCATACTCTACCGTATTATTAGTGTTGTCAAAAACCAACTTGAAAGGCACAGGAAACTTCTCCCTTGTAGGTGAACTAAGAACAACTCCAGCCCTTGAGACGGAAGAAGAACAACTGCCATCAAATTTTGTTGTCCAAAGGCCAGAAGACACATCAAGAGAGATAACTTCAGGGGTTACCTCTTTCTCCTGCATAAGCATATATGTACCCGGTCTAGTTTCTTCATATAGTATCTCCGCTCTTGGATCATCAGACTTCAGGACTGTATACTTTGCTTTGGGCTCTGGATTTAATCTAACCTTCTTTCCATGTATGGGGACTAAGGCATGGGACCAATCTAATTGTATTTCTCCACCTAGGTCTTTACAAAAACTTCTGCTAAGTAGCATGCCATAGCTTGCGGGAATGTCAGCAACTAAGATGGTGAGCTTCAATTTCTTCTCCGGGAAAGCAGCTAAAGCAATTTGTGCATCTTTGAGTTGACCTACTAATGGGACTAATTTGGATTCCATTGAATAAACTTTGCCTAAGGGTTTATTTAATGATAAGCCGAGGGCATGAGCAACCTTAGCGGGCATGACGTTATCAGAATCACCATAATCTATTATGCAATTGCTAAGTTTACAGCCAGCTATGTATAAGGAAACATAGAATGGGTCAGGCTTATCTAGTAGAATAACATTTACTAATGGAGTACCTTTTTCTAGAGATTCACCAAGGAGATCATCATGTGAAGGCTCTTCAGGTTGTGAGTCATTTGTCTATTGGTGTACTGAGGAAGTAGGATTTGGTTTTCCTTTGACAATATACATTAGTCTCTCCAACTGTTGAGGATTTGACTTCAAGTAATCAAGTTGAGAAATTTGTACCTTTGTTTTCTTGCAATGCTCTATGAAATCGAATGCATCATCAGGCGGGGGAGATGAATCACCAAGAGGGGAACCTTGTGTACCTTTATCTTTTATGGCAGTAAGAGGTTGATTCTCTAGAGGTTGTTTTCTTGATAGAGCCTTCGGGGTATTTTCTGGAATTTTGTGGGTAGATTCAACTTTGGCTTTTCCTTCATTCTTTTGATACTGATTTCTTGTAAAGATATTACAAGAATGATTATTAATGTCATGAACCTCTTCTTTTTCATCATCAGATTCATACTCAAGAAATTTGATTGTTGATTGGCCATAGGTTTCATTTGTCTCGTCTTCTTGAGAAACATATTCTTCTATCTTCTCACTTGATAGATTCATCTGCATGAATCTTGCCATTTCAGGACAAGTGCTACCATCATGGTCAGTAGTCAGATGAAAATCACACGTAGCTGCAGTCTGTTTATGACTAGAAGAAAGATGTTCAATAGCTTGCCTTTGCACTGGAGGAGGAAGCCTAGGAGGCTTGTTCTGCTGGTAAGGTACATAATTTCTCCTTGGTATATCTTGATATAGTGGAGGTGGATTATGCGGAAGCTGTTTCTTGAGCAGGAGTAAATCATTAGCTAGCTTCTGAATCATCAGGTCTGTAGTGGATGGATTAGAAGACTGTGCCTTCCCCTTCTGTAAGTCTTTGTTCCATTTCCTGGCAGTCAACAAATCATCCTCCATCTCAATGGCCATAGTTTGTGCCGCTTGTAAATCAGCCACTCGAGCTCTTCTCAAATGGAAACTTATATCTGGAGGTTACGCATTTAGAAAGAAACATTTTTGATTCTCCTCAGTTGGCCTTTTAGCAGTTTTGATTCTATTCACCAATTTGTTAAATCGTGCCACAAACTCCCACATCGGCTCATGAATCTCTTTCTTCATTTGAGTAAGTTGTGCTAATAATGCATGTTCATCTTCAGCACTTTTAAAATGGTCTTGAAATCTTTGGTGCATAATCGCCCATGAGTTTATAGTTCTAGTGGGTAAATGGTGAAACCATTCTGCTACTCCTTCAGTTAAAGATTCAACAAACAATCAGACAGAAATGTCTTCGTGCATGACACCTAGAACACTGCATGCGGAAAAGAAGGCATTAATATGCTCGTCTGTAGAAACTTTTCCATCTCCAGTGAACTTGGGTAAAACTATTCTGGATCCATGAGGTAAGTCATGCAACTGATTACCTAAGGTGAGGGGGCCAATAGCTGCTCCCAAGGGCACAGGTTGAGCCATTTGTAGTGGTGGGATTGGTTGAATATTTATTACAATAGGAACTGCAGTCCCATGCAAGGTTAATGCTTGGTAAGTGGAAGAGGAGGTAGAGGTTCTGGTAGGACTTCTTGTGGGTGAAGGATGGCTACTAAAATATTTAATATTCTTTCTTGAAGAAATAAAAGATTGAGAAAAATCAAGACTTGCTAGCTTTTCAAAATCAGGATCTAGGATGCCCTTTTCACGGTCTCCTCTGGTGTATCTCTTGGCGGCCAGGCTGATTTTGAGGAGGATTCACAGGGTGATATTCTTGAATAGGTCAGATAGGTGGACCAACTTGTCTATCTCTTCTTGGAGCTATTTGAAAAGGAAAACATTTGTTAGCTCTTTCCAAATCTTCTTCTGCGATGCCTTGAGCTATTAACCGAGCACGAACATGAATTTCTGTTCCTATGTCTTCTTCTTCATCAAGCACTGCATCTATTTCTTGATATTGGCGATTTGACCTCCTATATCTCCAAGCCAATACTCACAAATCAATAATTATATCTTCTTGCTCAAGGTCCAACCAATTAAAATTAGGTTGTAAAACAGGTCCAGCTCTACGTTGCAGCACCATATTTAGTGATAAAAAAGATTTGCTTTGAACACATTAAGGTGACTTTTTCCAAACAAAAGAGGTATACTTGAATCCAGTCCCTAGTAGAGTCACCAAAAATCTGTTGGTAAACAGATTTGCGCTATAACATATGGATTATTATATTGACTCTTTGCAAAGAAAAAGACAGTAAAAATAAGTACCAATAGTTGGTAAAGTTGTAGTTTTTCTATCAACTTACCTCTGTGTGTAGAGGGGCAGCTCCCTCGTTTGATAAATTATAGATTTTAAGGATATTTGAGAATGAAATGAAATTAAAGAAAGGTTTGGAAGATTAAGACAATGGGCTTACGAACATTGACTCATCCCACATGCATAAAGTTTAACAATCCCACCAAGACAATATAAGAATACTTCTTAAATTGTTAAATTGAGTGTAGTATTAGAAAGAAGAAATGATTCAGGAGATATTCAACATACGTTGAAACATTATCTAGTAATCAATTCCTTCAAGACTAGTTGTTATTCCACATTACAGATGCAAGATTATGTAAAGAAAACATCATCCATGAACATAAGAGGAATGAATAATATTAAGAAGATATTTGAGATCACTCAATCCAAAATGCATCTTATTTCTCCACACTGAGTTGTACAACTCTATTCCTTATAACATCCTTATAAATGTGAAAGCCAAAAAGTCCTTATTACAAATACCAAGTCTTGTATATATAGACTTGTTTAAGTAACCAACTTTATAACTACCTTATAACTACTTCCCGTAACTACCCAAAATATTTTTTGAAAATAAAAGTGTACTTTAATTAACCTTTATATGATGTTTCAAAAGTCCCTTAAATAATAAAATGCACTTTTTACCTTAATTACAAAAGAGTGACATAAAGTCACTTTCATAGAAAAAGAACTAAAACCTATCATTTGTAAACTTTGAAAAGTAGACCAATAAGATGGATCTCACAAGAAACCATCAGGTTTTGTCCTCGCCATCTTTGACACCATCTGAGGATGTTTCTGCTGCTACAAACTGCTGTGAAGGGAGAGTATACTTTGTTTTGTATACTCTAAACATCCTGACTGCTGCAGTTATAAGTTTATTTTTGGGAACAATTACTCATGTCATGCAAAGCTTCCATTCTGATTGATCTTTGTGGACATCATTCAAATTATGTCGATAAATTGATATGTGATCAATGCCAGAATTGACAACAACAAAGATGAGATTCAATTTATCCATAAGTCCTTCATTGAAAACTTGTTTGTTGAATAATCTTGTGTTAATCATGTCTTCAAAGTTTCTTTTGATAGCTTGGGCTTCCAAAACTGAAACTTTATCTTTCTCAATTACATCAGGATTGATTAGCAATAAATCAGCCTAAATATTCTTCTTCACCTGCTCACAAATTTCCAAGAGCTTTTCTTGGGCTGCCAACAATCAGACAGTTGATAGGCCTTTTGTATGATTGTTCAAGAAGTTATTAGTGTCTGTACTTCTATATTTCCTCATAGACTTACAACCTTTTTTATGAAAAATGAACCAATCTGTGGAACAATTCACGTGTATTGGCTTATGATTTCACATCTTCCATCAATATCGGCTGGGACTTGCACTCACAAGAGATTTAATGAAAAGATTGAAAGGATCAACCAAAGAGCAAATAATTTTCTGATCATAACATTCCCTTTACACATATAAAGCTTTGTCAACCGAAACTTGGAGGTATTCTTTCAAGCATTTCATAGCGTTTTGACTATGCACGTCTCCTTAGAGTAAAAATCTCCTTCTCATTATGTTTTGATAGATGCCGCATATCCTGCTACGACGAGAAGATGCCTTCAAAATCATGGAGTTTGGCTTTAAGTCAACAAATTGCATATTTCTCAAAGAGTTTTCAACACATCATTTATACAGTTTCTAGTATTGTGATAGTGCATGAAACTACATTTCTTCAAAGGTATCTATCAAGTGGTCTTTGATAAGTGTCGCAAACAAACTTTGAATGCATGTCTCTTAAGGTGGCTGTGTCTACCGTGAAGGCTCGCAATCCATTTCACATATGTTTTGATGAACATGCTTTGCCCTGCTGTTACAGTATGCGACTTCCATCTCCGGCGGTGCAACGACTTGATACAATAACATGCCTCGATGAGTAAGAAAGTAATGATGTAATGCATTGTCTCCTCCGTCCTTTACACTTGCACTAGCCTGATGGCTATTAAAATTTCTGTCAACAGATCCATTTCATATTATATCTTCATAGATGTCGAACCTCAGATCTAAAGATTCTCACCTGAGTGCCGACGGTAAGATGCTGGTAGTTTCATTCTTTTACGAAGAAAGTCACGAGACCACATCAATTTTGAAGACATTTTATTATACAATGTAATACCATTCCTTATGTTTCACGCTTTTATCGGCTTGCATGAAGGTCTTCACATCTCTGCTGGCAGGAGTCCGCCGATCAGTCAGTTACTCGAGCTCTTTTCACCGAGAAGAATGATAATGTTCTTCAAGACGTATCTTGAGAAATAGAAACAAGGTGCCACCTCACTATATGTTTAAACTTCGCTGTTTATGGTTGTTAATGGTGCATGGAGAATTCACCATATTAACATCTTAATTTTGCACTTTTCACGCATATCAACTTTTGAGAACTGTTGATGGAATTTTACCATGACCACCTTTTCTGGCATGTGTCTTTCACATAGGTTCAATGCATTAAACATGAGATAGGAGCCACGACATATGCAAGGTGAAAATTTATGAATAACCATCAATCTTGGCATGAATTTAATGGAGTGTGTTTGTCAAGACTAAGCTTCAACACTTTCTACCTCCATCAACACCAATGATAATTGCTGGTCATTGATTTTAAAAGAATATAGCCACCAAATGTCTTGTTCCATTTAAACTCAAAAGTTAAAAAAAAAACCTTTCTTGCACTTGTTTTGAAGGAGAAAAATGTGCAAGTTTGTGATTTGAACAATAAAAACTAACGTTTAATTCCTGGCTGCATGCAAACTTGTGGAAACACAACCGAGGTGTGTGAAAGTGTATGTAGAAATGTGAAAGCATGAATGTAGCCACAAGTGGATGAAAACTTCATTATCTCTCCGAACTTATGCCATTGGTAAAAAGAGAATGGGTACAACTTAGGCGAACTCACAAGTTACGCGTACTTAGTGAAAGGTGGAATTTGACATGAATTTTGTGAAGATCAAAAGCCAATGCAAGATGGACTTGGTGAGAAACAAAAGTTAACGCGGACTTAGCATAAAATGCAAAATAGATGCAAAATAAAATATTACTAAGCCGTGAGATTTGCCTTGGCATAAAACTTGCTTTTGAAGCTTCAAATGGAGAGAAAATAAGATGAGGGAAAATGCTATGATAACGAATTATCAACATGATTTAAATGTATGCAACACGACCCCAATGAATTGCAATGAAAAAGATGACTTAACATGGAAGATTAATTTTGCAAGAAGGTTTTAAACTTTGGATAAAAGGATTGGGGCAAACAGTTGGCTCTAGTTGGGGATAAGAACTGCAAGGACGTAGACGAAATCCAGTGTCTTTGATAAGACTAGTGATCTTATCTTAGGGCAAATAGAGTCAGACTAGAAAAGAGATGTACAACACGACAAAAATAGGACAAACAAGGAAACTTACTAACACAACAAAACTATCCTATATACAAAGAGTTGGGAATAAATCCCACATTACTGATTGTAAATCTTCAGGTGCTGCCCATTGTAGTGGAAGGGCAGATGAGTGCCATCAAGATACGCCAAGTAGAATGAATTATCACCACAGGCTTCTCTAACTCGAAAAGGTCCTTTCCACAGAGACTCAAACTTTCCATGCATCCCTTTAGGTTCTTTCCTCTTATCCCAGAGTAGAACGAGATCTCCTACAACAAACTGCCGTTTTTTGGTCTTCTTATCAAATAGTTTCTTGACTTTCGCTTGATGTTCTGCTATTCTGTCAACTACTTGACTCCTTTGTTCTTCAAGTTTTGTCAAATGCATGATTCTTTTCTCCAGAGAATCTTTAAATTCATTACCTTTGATTATTGTCTGAAGAGAAAGGGAAGTAAGTTCCAGAGGGATTGGCTGGCGAGCATCAACTCCATAAACTAGTTGGAAAGGAGACATGCCGATGATCCTTTTGTATGTAGTCCTATCAGCCCATAACGCATCAAATAATTTCTTGTGCCAATTCTTTTGTTTTTCCTCTAGTAACTTTCGCATGATAGAGATGAGGTTTTGGTTGGTGGACTCTGCCAATCCATTCCCTTACGGATAATAATCAGAAGAATGTGCAAGTATGATATCATGTCGATAACAGAAATCAGAGATTTCATGAGAGGAGAAATTGGAAGTGTTATTTGTAACAATTTTCTAAGGTATACCAAATCTTACAAGAATATTCTGCTTTAGAAAATCACACACCACCTGGGAGGAAGTTTGACGGACTGGAATGGCCTCAACCCATTTAGTAAAATAATCTGTGGCCACCAAGATGTGTGTATACCCAGTGCTAGATGTTGGATGAAGTGGACTAATAAAATCTGGTCCCCATTGATGAAAAGGTTCTTCAATAATAACAGGCTTCAGAGGTTGCGTGGCTAGCTTGACCTTGCCTTTAAATTGTTGACAAGATTCACACTTTTTCACCCATTGGTCTGCATCTTTCAATAAGCCAGGCCAGTAATAATTATGTCTTAGAACCTTATAGGCTGTGACACTGGAAGAGAAATGACCAGCACAAGCTTCGTTATGAAAGAATTGAAGCAACTTTTCTTGTTGTTCTTTATCCACGCATTTCATAAAATTTCCATCAATCCCCTTCTTGTATAAACTATCTTCCCAAATAATATATTTTGTAGCTTTCAACTTGATTGCTCTTTTCTGCTTCAGAGTAAAGTGTGAAGGACATTCACCATATGTCAAGGAATAGGCAATATCTAAGAACCATTCATCTGTCAACCTTACAAACAATGCTCTAGGTAACTTGGCATTCTCTTCTGGAGATTCTTCAACCATGCGGTTGTCAGCTATGAGTTTACATAAGCCTCTTCCTCATACCAATTTGTTTGGCTTAATATCAATATCATATTCTTGAACTTTAGCAATCCAAGAGGCTCTTTTGTTGACACCTATTTCTTGTTGAGTAAGTATGGTCTTGACCGAAGTGTCCGATACAAATACCTTAGAATGTGAATTGAGGATATAGAATCTGAAATGTTTTACTGCCTTGCAATTGCATAAGCATGCTTCTCTGCTAAGGAATAATTCAACTCATGCTTTTTCAGAGGGACACTCATAAATGCAATAGGTGCTTCTATACGATCATCATTTTGTTGAGTCAAGATAGCAGATAAAGTATGCTCCGAAGCATAACAATATATAATGAAATCTTTGGAAAAATCTGGATGAATTAAAATTGGAGCATCCGCAATCGCTGTTTTAATATCTTGAAATGCCTGTTTCCCTTTTTCAGTCCACTTGAAGACCACCTTATCTCTCATCATGTCTACAATGTGGTGAGTTAATTCAGAGAAATCTGGTACGAATCTCGTTAAGAAATTGATCTAACCAGAGAAAGACTTTACTCCAGGTTTGCTTGATTGTAATGGCAATTTTTGGATGGCCTCAACACGTTCAGGATCAATCCGAATCCCATCTTTAGACACAATGTGCCCTAGTAGTTTTCCTTCAGTAACCCCGAAAATGGACTTCTTGGGGTTAAGAGATATTCCTTGCTCACGACAACGTTGTAGGACTATCTCCAGATGTTTGATATGGTCTTCTCTTTTTCTTAAAAAGACAGTAAGGTCATCCAAGTACACCACAATAATCTTGTTTTTCAAATCTCCAAAAGAGAGATCCATGGCATGTTGAAAAGTTGCACTGGCATTAATCAACCCGAATGGCATTCGATTGTAAGCTAGGGTTCCCCAAGGCATTCTAAAAGTAGTTTTATGTTGATCCTCTCGAGCAACCTCTATCTGATTATACTTAGAAAACCCATCAAGTAATGACATCATTTCAGATCCAGCCATGGTTTACAGAATGTGATCCATCACGGGTAAAGGATAGTTGTCTTTTAAACATGCTTGATTAAGATTGCGGAAATCAACACAAATCCTTATTTCGCCATTCTTTCTCCTCACAGGAACTATATTTGCTACCCAAGTTGAATGATGAATGGGATATATAATTCTGGCCTTTAACATCTTATCAATCTCTGCAAAGATAGCTCCAGCAACTTTAGGATTGAATTGCCTCTGTTTTTGCCTAAAAGGAGTAGCCCCGGGTTTAAGAGTGATATAATGCTGAAATTTTCCACCCCTAAAACTCTTCAGATCCTCATAACACCATGAGAACACGTCCTTGTATTTAATCAGCACGGTGATGAGCTTCTTTCTTTCTTCTGGTGAACATGCTTTACCAATGCAAACAATTTTAGGATCATCTTTAGTGCCTATGTCTACTTTATCGTACTGAGAAGGGTTGGGATTTTTCTCTTGGGCCTTATTCTTCAAATGGAAATCATGCTTATCAAATAGTTTCTCTAGAGTAATCGGACCCTTTGGAATGGTGTTCCCCTTTAGTTGTAGCACTTCATCTTCTGCAGAAGTTTCACTTCCTTCAAATAACAGATTGACAAAAGTACCGGCCTTTTCCAAAAAGGACACAATTTGTCTGTCATCATCAAAAACTTGCCAATATTTGTCATTATCAGGCACGCTTGGTCGGTATACTAATTCAATCTTGTATTGATCTTTATTGAACTCTGGATGTGGAAGTAGGAGAGCCGCAGAAACTACAAGGCAGTTAGCTTTAGAATTAAGAGTTCAAGGAATAGCCTCTATAGAGAAAGCATTGAAGAACTCTATTTGATCCCGTACTAAGTTTCGGTATCTTCTCAACTTGGTGTTCTTTGTTTTAAACTGATTTCTTACTTGTTTGACAACCAATTCTGCATCTCTGAGAACTCTCAAAATTTTTATGCCTTTCTCTTTAGCAGCCTCGAGGCCTAAAATGAGCGCCTCATACTCTGCCGTATTATTAGTGTTGTCAAAAACCAACTTGAAAGCCACAGGAAACTTCTCCCCTGTAGGTGAAAAAACAACAACTCTAGCCCTTGAGCCGGAAGAAGAACAACTGCTGTCAAATTCCATTGTCCAAAGGCCAGAAGACACATCAGTAGAGATAACTTCAGGGGTTACCTCTTTCTCCTACATAAGCATATATCTACCCGGTCCAGTTTCTTCATATAGTATCTCTACTCTTGGATCATCAGACTTCAGGACTGTATACTTTGCTTTGGGCTCTGGATTTAATCTAACCTTCTTTCCATGTATGGGGACTAAGGCATGGGACCAATCTAATTGTATTTCTCCACCTAGGTCTTTACAAAAACTTCTGCTAAGTAGCATGCCATAGCTTGTGGGAATGTTAGCAACTAAGATGGTGAGCTTCAATTTCTTCTCCGGGAAAGCGGCTAAAGCAATTTGTGCATCTTTGAGTTGACCTACTAATGGGACTAATTTGGATTCCGTTGAGTAAACTTTGCCTGAGGGTTTATTTAATGACAAGCTGAGGGCATAAGCAATCTTAGCGGGCATGACGTTATCAAAAGCACCAGAATCTATTATGCAATTGCTAAGTTTACAGCCAGCTATATACAAGGAAACATAGAATGGGTTAGGCTTATCTAGGAGAATAACATTTACCAATGGAGTACCTTTTTGTGGAGATTCACCAAGGAGATCATCATGTGAAGGCTCTTTAGGTTGGGAGTCATTTGACTGTTGGTGTACTGAAGAAGTAGGATCTGGCTTTCCTTTGACAATATGCATTAGTCTCTCCAACTGTTGAGGATTTGACTTCAAGTAATCAAGTTGAGAAATTTGTACCTTTGTTTTCTTGCAATGCTCTATGAAATTGAATGCATCATCAAGCAGGGGAGATGAATCACCAAGAGGGGAACCTTGTGTACCTTTATCTTTTATGGCAGTAAGAGGTTGTTTTCTTGATAGAAGCTTTGGGGTATTTTCTGGAATTTTGTGGGTAGATTCAACTTTGGCTTTTCCTTCATTCTTTTGATACTGGTTTCTTGTAAAGATATTACAAGAATGATTATTAATGTCATGAACCTCTTCTTTTTCACCATCAGATTCGTACTCGAGAAATTTGATTGTTGATTGGCCATAGGTTTCATTTGTCTCGTGTTCTTGAGAAACATATTCTTCTATCTTCTCACTTGATAGATTCATCTGCATGAATCTTGCAATTTCAGGACAAGTGCTACCATAATGGTCAGTAGTCAGATGAAAATTACACGTAGCTGCAGTCTGTTTATGACTAGAAGAAGGATGTTCAATAGCTTGCCTTTGCACTGGAGGAGGAAGCCTAGGAGGCTTGTTCTGCTGGTAAGGTACATAATTTCTCCTTAGTATATCTTGATATAGTGGAGGTGGATTATGCGGAAGCTGTTTCTTGAGCAGGAGTAAATCATTAGCTAGCTTCTAAATCATCAGGTCTGTAGTGGATGGATTAGAAGACTGTGCCTTCCCCTTCTGCAAGTCTTTGTTCCATTTCCTGGCAGTCAACAAATCATCCTCCATCTCAATTGCCATAGTTTGTGCTACTTGTAAGTCAGCCACTTGAGCTCTTCTCAAATGGAAACTTATATCTAGAGGTTGCGCATTTAGAAAGAAACATTTTTTATTCTCCTCAATTGGTCTTTTAGCAGTTTCGATTCTATTCACCAATTTGTTAAATCATGCCACAAACTCCCGCATCGGCTCATGAATCTCTTTCTTCATTTGAGTAAGTTGTGCTAATAATGCATGTTCATCTTCAGCACTTTTGAAATGGTCTTCAAATCTTTGGCGCATAATCGCCCATGAGTTTATAGTTCCAGCAGGCAAATGGTGAAACTATTTTGCTACTCCTTCAGTTAAAGATTCAACAAACAATCAGATAGAAACGTCTTCATGCATGACGCCTAGAACACCGCATGCAGAAAAGAAGGCATTAATATGCTCATCTGTAGAAACTTTTCCGTCTCCAGTGAACTTGGGTAAAACTTTTCTAGATCCATGAGGTAAGTCATGCAATTGACTACCTAATGCAAGGGGGCCAATAGCTGCTTCCTAGGGCACAAGTTGAGCCATTTGTAGTGGTGGATTGGTTGAATATTTATTACAATAGGAACTGCAGTCAAGTGCAAGGTTAATGCTTGGTAAGTGGAAGAGGAGGTAGAGGTTCTAGTAGGACTTCTTGCGGGTGAAGGAGGCCTACTAAAAGATTTAATATTCTCTCTTGAAGAAATAAAAGATTGAGAAAAGTCAAGACTTGCTAGCTTTTCAAAATCTGGATCCAGGATGCCCTTTTCACAGTCTCCTCTGCTGTATCTCTTGGCGGCCAGGTTGATTTTGAGGAGGATTCACAGGGCAATATTCTTGAATAGGTCGGGTAGGTGGACCAACTTGTCTATCTCTTCTTGGAGCTATTTGAAAAGGAAAATGTTTGTTAGCTCTTTCCAAATCTTCTTTTGCGATGCCTTAAGCTATTAATCGAGCACGAACATGAATTTTTGTTCCTATGTCTTCTTCTTCATCAAGCACTGCATCTATTTCTTGATATTGACAATTTGACCTCCTATATCTCCAAGCCAATACTCGCAAATCAATAATTATATCTTCTTGCTCAAGGTCCAACCAATTAACATTAGGTTGTAAAACAGGTCTAGCTTTACATTGCAGCACCATATTTAGTGATAAAAAAGATTTGCTTTGAACATATTAAGGTGACTTTTTCCAAACAAAAGATGTATAATTGAATCCGATCCCCAGCAGAGTCACCAAAAATCTGTTGGTAAACAAATTTGCACTATAACATATGGATTATTATATTGACTCTTTGCAAAGAAAAACACATAGTAAAAATAAGTACCAACAGTTGGTAAAGTTGTAGTTTTTCTATCAACTTACCTCTGCGTGTAGAGGGGTAGCTCCCTCGTTTGATAAATTACAGATTTTAAGGATATTTGAGAATGAAATGAAATTAAAGAAAGGTTTGGAAGATTAAGACAATGGGCTTATGAACATTGACTCATCCCACATGCATAAAGTTTAACAATCCCACCAAGACAATATAAGAATACTTCTTAAACTGTTAAAGTGAGTGTAGTATTAGAAAGAAGAAATAATTCAAGATATATTCAACATACATTGAAACATTATCTAGTAATCAATTACTTCAAGACTAGTTGTTATTCCACATTACAGATGCAAGATTATGTAAAGAAAACATCATCCATGAACATAAGAGGAATGAATAATATTAAGAAGATATTTGAGATCACACAATCCAAAATGCCTCTTATTTCTCCACACTGAGTTGTACAACTCTGTTCCTTATAACATCCTTATAAATGTGAAAGCCAAAAAGTCCTTATTATAAATACCAAGTCTTGTATATATAGACTTGTTTAAGTAACCAACTTTATAACTACCTTATAACTACTTCTCGTAACTACCCAAAATATTTTATGTATATAAAAGTGCACTTTAATTAACCTTTATATGATGTTTCAAAAGTCCCTTAAATAATAAAATGCACTTTTTACCTTAATTACAAAAGTGTGACATAAAGTCACTTTTATAGAAAGAGAACTAAAACCTATCATTTTTAAACTTTGAAAAGTAGACCAATAAGATGGATCTCACAAGAAACCATCAGGTTTTGTCCTCGCCATCTTTGACACCATCTGAGGACGTTTCTGCTGCTACAAACTGCTGTGAAGGGAGAGTAGACTTTGTTTTGTATACTCTGAACATCCTGACTGCTGCAGCTATAAGTTTATTTTTGGGAACAATTACTCTTGTCATGTGAATCTTCCATTCTGATTGATCTTTATGGACATCATTCAAATTATGTCGATAAATTGATATGTGATCAATGCCAGAATTGACAGCAACAAAGATGAGATTCAATTTATCCATAAGTCCTTCATTGAAAACCTATTTGTTGAATAATCCTGTGTTAATCATGTCTTCAAAGTTTCTTTTGATAGCTTGGGCTTCCAAAACTAAAAATTTATCTTTCTCAATTACATCAGGATTGATTGCCAATAAATCAGCCCGAATATTCTTCTTCACCTGCTCACAAATTTGCAAGAGCTTTTCTTGGGCTGCCAACAATCGGACAGTTGATAGGCCTTTTGTATGATTGTTCAGGAAGTTATTAGTGTCTGTACTTCTATATTTCTTCATAGACTTACAACCTTTTTTATGAAAAATGAACCAATCTGTGGAACAATTCGCGTGTATTGGCTTATGATTTCACATCTTCCATCAATATCGGCTGGGACTTGCACTCACAAGAGATTTAATGAAAAGACTGATAGGATCAACCAAAGAGCAAATAATTTTCTGATCATAACATTACCTTTACACATATAAAGCTTTGTCGACCGAAACTTGGAGGTATTCTTTCAAGCATTTCACAGCATTTTGACTATGTACGTCTACTTAGAGTAAAAATCTCCTTCCCATTATGTTTTGATAGATGCCACATATCCTGCTACGACGAGAAGATGCCTTTAAAATCATGGAGTTTGGCTTTAAGTCAACAAATCGCATATTTCTCAAAGAGTGTTCACCACATCATTTTATACAGTCGCTAGTATTGTGACAATGCATGAAACTACATTTCTTCGAAGGAATCTATCAAGTGCTCTTTGATAGGTGTCACAAACGAACTTTGAATGCATGTCTCTTAAGGTGGTTGTGTCTACCGTGAAGGTTCGCAATCCATTTCACATATGTTTCAATGAACATGCTTCGCCCTGCTGTTATAGTATGCAACTTCTATCTCAGGCGGTGCAATGGCTTGATACAATAACATGCCTTGACGAGTAAGAAAGTAATGATGCAATGTGTTGTCTCCTCCATCCTTTACACTTGCACTAGCCTGATGGCTATTAAAATTTTTGTCAACAGATCCATTTCATATTATATCTTCATAGATGTCGAACCTCAAATCTAAAGATTCTCACCCAAGTGTCGGCGGTAAGATGCTGGTAGTTTCATTCTTTTACAGAGAAAGTCATGAGACCACATCAGTTTTGAAGACATTTTATTATACAATGTAATACCATTCGTTATGTTTCATGCTTTTATTGGCTTGCATGAAGGTCTTCACATCTCTACTGGCAGGAGTCCGCTGATTGGTCAGTTACTCGAGCTCTTTTCACCGAGAAGAATGATAATGTTCTTCAAGACATATCTTGAGAAATAGAAACAAGGTGCCACCTCACTATATGTTTAAACTTCACTGTTTATGGTTGTTAACAGTGCATGGAGAATTCACCATATTATCTTAATTTCGCACTTTTCACGCATATCAACTTTTGAGAATTGTTGATGGAATTTTACCACGACCACCTTTTCTGACATGTGTCTTTCACATAGGTTCAATGCATTAAACATGAGATAGGAGCCACGACATGTGCAAGGTGATAATTTATGAATAGCCGTCAATCTTGGCATGAATTTAATGGAGTGTGTTTGTCAAGACTAAGCTTCAACAGTTTCTACCTCCATCAACACCAATGATAATTGCTGGTCATTGATTTTAAAAGAATGTAGCCACCAAATGTCTTGTTCCATTTAAACTCAAAAGGTAAAAAAAACCTTTCTTGCACTTGTTTTGAAGGAGAAAAATGTGCAAGTTTGTGATTTGAACAATAAAAACTAACGTTTAATTCCTAGCTGCATGCAAACTTGTGGAAACACAACCGAGGCATGTGAAAGTGTATGTAGAAATGTGAAAGCATGAATGTAGCCACAAGTGGATGAAAACTTCATTATCTCTCCGAACTTATGCCATTGGTAAAAAGCGAATGGGTACAACTTAGGCGAACTCACAAGTTATGCATACTTAGTGAAAGGTGGAATTTGACACAAATTTTGTGAAGATCAAAAGCCAATGCAAGATGGACTTGGTGAGAAACAAAAGTTAACGCGGACTTAGCATAAAATGGAAAATAGACGCAAAATAAAATATTACTAAGCCGTGAGATTTGCCTTGGCATAAAAATTTCTTTTGAAGCTTCAAATGGAGAGAAAATAAGATGAGGGAAAATGCTATGATAATGAATTATCAACATGATTTAAATGTATGCAACACAACCCCAATGAATTGCAACGAAAAAGATGACTTAACATAGAAGATTAATTTTGCAAGAAGGTTTTAAACTTTGGATAGAACGATTGGGGCATTCAAGTTTATAAATACATCTATGGCTTATATTAAATAAGACTTACATATCATCGTTCACATTCGATGATTATGATTTAAATCAATAAGAATAATAGCAATAAAATAACGATTTACGGATATTGTGAATGGGTCAAGTTTACCTCCCCATCACATTCCTTCATTAAAAATACATCAGTCTAACTTGATGGAATTCACTTTGACGTTCAAGGGTCGACAAATAAACACTAAGTGACCCAAAAATAAAAACACCACCCATTACGATAATTATGTCATAACTTTTATGTTAGACGTAAATGGTCTTGATTCATGTTCAAATGACATCGTTAACATTACTTACGACTTAATATGACTTACTATGACTTAGAAAGATTTGTAAATAATATCGACTACCTGTTGATTATGTTCAAAAGCAAACTAACAAGGCAAGACTTACCTCTTACGACACATTGGTTCACATTTTCGTTAAACACTTATACTCGATTTGGCAAATAAACCACTCGTAACACGAGGTCAATATCTCTCTCCTTGAAAGATACTCTCTCTCTCTCCATTCTCTAAGAGTCATCTGAGAACATGTATTCCTGTTTCAACTTGTAACCAAACAATATATGATCAGTGCATCATTATTCAAATAATTCAAATAATAAATCAAATCTCATAATGCAATTATTAAATCAATAATAACACATTATTTTCTATAATTTCATAAATGACATTTAATATAATCCATGTCTTTCCTTATCATTAATCTAATCATCATAATAAATTTACTTATGTACAAGTAAAAGTAAAAAGTATAGCAAGGCAAAAATTGGGGATGTAACATATCCTTCCCCTAAAGATTCATCGTCCCCGATGATATAAAGTAGCAAAAGTAACTAAAGTAAGTTCATTGTTTTTAACTGATAACAACAATAAATAAATGAGGAAACTTTTGATAAATTCATGGTAATCCTCCCATGTAGCATTTTCCTCAGCATATTGGTCCCATTGCACCTTACACTGCAAGACCTCTCTATTACGCAGGCGGAGCTTGCACGTTTCTAGCACCTTTAGTGGCTCGATTGTGACCACCCCTAGATCCTACATCTGTAAAGAATTCCAATTTAAAATATGGTTATCACCTGCAACATATTTCTTCAAATAAGACACATGAAAAATATTGTGCATTCTAGACAAGGCTGGTGGTAGAGCAATTCTGTAGGCAACTGGATTGACTACTTCAAGCACTTCAAAGGGTCCCACATATCAAGGGGCTAGCTTAGAAGACTTCCCAAACTTAATAGAACTTTTCTAAGGTTTCATCCTCAAAATAACTTTTTCTCCAATAGCCTTGGAACACGCTTTGCATCCGCATAACTCTTTTGTCTATCATTGGCTTTTGCCAATCTTTTTCTGATCAACTTTACCTTCTCTTCCATTTCAGCTAGCATTTCTGGCCTGATGCTAATCCTATCTTCTAGCTTGTGCCAACCTATAGGAGTTCAACATATTCTGTCATACAATGCTTTGAATGGTTCCATCTTAATAGTAGAATGATAGGAATTGTTGTAAGCAAATTCCACAAGTGGTAAGTATTCTTCCCACTTATATTTCTAATCCATGCAATACATTCGCAAAAAAATTCTAAAACCTAGTTTACTCTTAGTTTGCCCATCAGTTTCAGGATGGTAAGCTGTACTCACGTTGAGTTTAGTCCCTAGCACAGAAAACAAAGTTTGTGAAAACCTTGATGAATGTTACACATGCATCTCTATTTGAGATAATCTTCTCAGGGAAACCATGCAATCTAAACACTTCTTGCACAAATTTGCGAGCTAACATAGGTGCTCCATTAGTCAAATTCCCTGGTATAAAATGTGCTACCTTTGTGAGCTTATCCACCACAACTAAAATGGCATCATGTCTATTCTTTGACATAGGAAGACCTTGAACAAAATCTATGCTAATAACTTGCCATTTCCACTCTGGCACATCATGGGGGTACAACAATTCTGTAGGGTGTTGATGCTCTACTTTTACCCTCTGACATTCTAAACATCTTGCCACAAATCTTGCAGCATCATTCTTCATTCCTTTCCAGAAATAAAGAGGTTTAACATCTACTAGGAGTTTGATCACTCCTGGATGTCTCGAATATGGTGTAGTATGAACTTCATTCCATACTAGATCCCTTAAGCCAGCTAAAATAGGAACATACATTCTACCCTTGTACCTCAATAGTCCATCAGACTCTATTAGATAACCATCATATCTTGGATCTCTAGGATTATCTTTTAGAGCCTACTTAACCTATTCATAATACTCATCACCAGACAAATTTTGTAACACCAAATCCTTGAAATTTCTACGAATAGAAACAATAGAAGCTATATGTCTTCTATGACTCAAAGCGTCAGCTACTCTATTCTCTTTTCCTTTGATGTAGCTTATTTCAAAATCATAGTCAGATATCAATTCTAACCATCTCCTTTGTCGAGCATTCAGATGTGGTTGAGAGAAAATATACTTAAGACTTTGATGGTCTGACTTAAATACAAAATTCTTCCCCAACAAATAGTGTCTCCACATCTACAAAGCATGAGTTGCTGCTGCCAATTCTAGATCATGCGGTGCATAATTCTTCTCATAGGTTTTCAATTTCCTTGATTCGTATGGTATCACTCTTCCATTTTGCATAAGCACTCCTCCTAATCCTTCTCCTAAGGCATCTGTAATTACCTCAAATTGTCCTTCAGGATCAAGGACTTTCAAAATTGGAGCTATAGTTAACTTTTCTTTTAAGAGATCAAATGCATCCTGACATTTGTCTGTCCATTCAAATCTCTTTCCTTTCATCTGAAGGGAAGTGATTGGACTAGCAATATTGGATAAATTTAAAACAAACTTCCTATAATAGCCAACCAGGCCCATGAAACTATGCACCTCATGCACATTTGTTGGTACATGTCAATCTAGAATAGTTGTGATTTATGCAGGATCAACATATATTCCATCAGCAGAAATAATATGACCTAGATATTGAATCTCCTTCTGAAAGAATGTACACTTTGATAGTTTTCCATATAACTTATGTTCTCTTAATCATTGCATAACTATTTGCAAGTGTCGTTGATGTTCTTCTTCATTCTTAGAATAAATGAGTATATCATCTAGAAAGACAAACAAACTTGTCCAAACAATCTCTGAATATATTGTTCATGAGATTCATGAATGAAGCAGGTGCATTTGTCAAACTAAATGGCAACACCATGAACTCATAGTGCCCATGTCTGGTTCTAAAAGATGTCTTATGAATATCCTCATCCTTCAGTCTTAACTGATGATATCCTGATCGTAAATCAATCTTTGAAAATATAGCAACTTCACGCATTTGATCAAAAAGATCATCAATACGTGGCAAAGGATATTTTTTCTTTACCATTGCTTTATTAAGCATACGATAATCTATACACAATCGAAGGGTTCCATCCTTCTTCTTAACAAATATAACTGTGGCACCCCAAGGTGAAACACTGGGTCTGATCAAACCTTTTGCCAATAATTCATGTAATTGGGATTTTAGCTCCATTAACTCCGTAGTTGTCATATGGTAGGGTGCTTTTGATATAGGCTCAGATCCTAATTTAATATCAATTACAAAATCAAAAACCCTTTTGGGAGGTAGTCCTAGAAGTTCTTCTGGAAACACATCCTAAAATTCCTAAAGAAAATGATACTTTTCAAAAGATGAACTAGGGTTTTCTATCCCTTCCTCCACTTGTTCCATTTTGACTACAAACAATTGACAACCTTTCTGTCTAACCCTTTTCAATTGCTTGGCAGAGATAGGTTTGATTTTAACTTCTCTTTGAATCCCTTGGAATTGGGTTTGATTTCCCAAATCATCTAAGCATTCAACTATTTTTGAAAAATAGTTAACCTTAGCTCTATGCTTCCATAACCAACTCATTCCTAGGATTACATCATAGGAACCTAGGGGAGCTACATATAGGTTTACTTCAGTTGAGAAACTAGGGAGGTCAATTTTGGCTTCAAACAAACATTGCTCTACCTAAGCCTTAGATTGATTAGCATATTCTACTAACCAAGTTTTAGACATGTATCCAACTTTTCTAGGAAGCTTATTCAAAATTTTAGGAGAAATAAAATTTTCAGTGGCTCATGTATCAATCAAAATAGATATAGGGACTTCAAACAAAGTACCTATCATCTCAATAGGTGTGATTTGATACTTTGCTTGACGATTGTCGAGAGCTACATGAATCCTTTGCTGGAATGCTTCTTGCTGAGTAGGTAGTGCAGTACCTCTTTGTTGACCATTTTGATTCTTGTTAGGGCAACTATTTGCATAATGGTCGCCCCCACAAGTAAAACATCCTCCTATGGGTCCTTTCTTATCTAAAACTTTCCCATTGTTATCTTCATTTCTCTTGAAGTTGTCATTCTTCTTCCCATTACCAGATCCACTCTTGTTCTTCTGAGATCCTTTATCCTTCCTCTTGTTATCATAGTTCCTTTCATATCTCTTCTTATATGGTTGGTTGTTAGAAGTTCCATTAAACCTCTTACGGTTTCTATCACGATAAGCTGAGATGGATTTTAGCTTTTGCTCTTGCTTGATTGCTTTCTCATACACTTGATCGATTGTTGTGGGACCATGTACATCTACTTCTTCACCGATTTGAGCATTTAGACCCATGGTGAATTTCTTGATCCTAAATCTCTCATCCTTTTGATACTGTGGAACATATTTTAGGAGTTAGGTGAATTTTTCTCCATATTCCACCATTGTCATATCTCCTTGTCGAAGATACTAAAAATCAGTCAGTTTCTGATCAAAATATAGTTGTGGTAGCCATCTCTTGCGAAAGAGTTCCACATACTCATCCCAAGTTACCCTTAGAGAGCTTAAATTCAATTCCATCTTCTTATTCATCCACAAAGTGGATGCTTCTCCTACCAGTTGGAATGCTCCCCATACAGCCTTGGTCATCTCCGAGTAATTCCTTATCTCGAAGTATTTTTCCATTTCCATTAACCAAGCTTCTGCAGCATCTCCAGTCTTTGTCCCATCAAATTTTGGGGGAGTGACCTTCTTCAAGTCTTTAGAGAGCTCTGAGGTCAGTCTATCTCTTGCCTCTTTATTAGGCTCTGTACTCTTACTACACTCTTCATGATTTTCTCTACTTTCACCATGAGAGTTTTCACCTCCTCCCTTGGAATTTCCTTTAGCATCTACTTTCTTCTCCAAATCACCCAGTCTTTTCTTGGTTTCCTCAAGCATGGTTATGATTTGGTCCAGCTTATTATTTAGCAGGTGGTTTTCCTCTTCGCTTTCTCCTTGGTTAGTCCTTGTTCGAACCATGTTTATCGATTTCTCACACCTGAGAATATTGAGTTGTCCATTAGTTCAAGATTATAATGCCTCCCATTAAATCTAAACATAATAAACTCAATTTAAACAATAGTTTGGCACAAAAACAACTCTTTTTTATTTATTTCATTTCAAAATTAAAGAGAATTCTTCATTTTTACAAGATATGACTTCAAAAGTCATGTTCAAGAGGAGTATATCCTTCAGACTCATTTTTTGATACATAATCTCAAGGTATATAACCCTCTGACTCACTATCGGACCTAACTTCTATGATCTCAACAGTTGGGGGTATGCAGGGATCTCGCCTAACCATAATTATTTCCTCATCTTTAACTCTTTCCAAGTACTCCCTTTTCACTCACTTGATTCGAGTTAAGGCAATCACTAGATTTTCTGTATCACTTAACCAAATGTCACTCTCATCATTGGTTCCCTCAAAGGTTTTGATAATGGCCTCACATTCTCTTTTTGCTTTAAGGAAGCGTTGACTCATATTAATAGACTTTCTTTCTATCTTTTTAAGATGTACCATCTTGGCATAGAAATTTTTCAAACATTAGCTAACTGCATAATGTTGGATACAGGCACGCATAGTGGTCTCATAAGCCCTAGTGCTGAACCTGGTAGCTCTGATACCATATGTAACATCCATGTTCTTAAAACATAGTAAAACCAAAGAAATTTACCATAGAGTAATTTAACAAGATAAAAATGAGAGAAAATTTTTCTTTTATTCAACACATAATCAAGTATTTCTATTTTACAAGCTTTTCTTTTTACAAAATACTTTTACCTCATATTGTCTTTCTCAAAGTACTATGTAAATCAATTACATAGATAATTTTGGAATAAATATTGTTGTTGAATATCTAACATCTTTATGATAGGTCCTAGCATATCTTCTGCTTAGAGAGAGAGTATTTTTCTAGTGATTTACCTCCATCCACAGACCGGCGGTCTCCCACACTTCTTCCACATAGGAACCCTTCACGAGGGATGTAGACCAAAGGTGACCAGTGGTAATTTGCCTATCCCGAGTACATAGTGTTGTATCCCACTCAACTATATCAAACCATACAACCCTAGATACCCTCTAGCTAAGTATGATTTCTGATAGGATGAGTAATCCGGATACAGTGAACTGACAATGCATGCAGAAAACAAATGCATTACTTTGGCCAAAGTTTTTAATTTCAATATCATACATAATGGATGTCGTCGTTGTGTTCACCCACCCCTACTTGACTTGGCTACTGTTGTATTTCATAGTTTATCCATCAACTATGTTTATACAATAGCTAAATCATGATAATAGTTTTTCTAGACTTTAGACATATCTATATGTCTTAAATCTAATCATTTGATTTCAGTTTGACTCTAAGTTTTACATAATATCCCATAATAATATGGATTTACAAATTATCTGAAACTCAGATCAATGAGATTAGGTTAATAACAACTCATAGTTTATCTAAACTGAAAAGAAAAGAGTGAACTATCATTCAAAATAGATATTTCCTCTTATATGAAAATATGAATATTCTTGGTTTACCTATTCATGATGACTTCAATAGTCACAACACATATATATATACTCGAATATGATTCCTCTCAAATTCCTATCTTATTAGACTTCATTTAATCATATCATATTGGTTTCCTACAAAGATATTCTCATGTAAAAATTACTAAGGATAACCCTATGATCCTTCAAATTTCTATCGAAGCATTTCCATTGAGTTATCACTCGATTTATAATGAAAAAGGTATCTTCCTAAGCTTAATGAGATTCTAAGTTCTCTTGGAAAACAACCATTATAGTTATTCGTAACTTAACAAGAAATGGTTCTTATACTTCCATTAACCACCTCAAAGATTTACGCATCCTACTCAACTATGTTTACAATCCTATCATAGTTCTAAATGGTACTTGATATATATATATAAGAATGGTATAAAATATCTCAATAATCAACTCTCGGTCCTTCTTAATGTCGAACCTTCTCTTAATCGACTGTATTTTTCTACATAATCAACCACTCATAAAGAAGACCTCTATGGTGTATTGGAATATCATTCTATAGTTATATCTTTCAATAGACCGACTTCTACACATTTCTATGATTTTTGACTTAGGCTAATAGCCTTTGATAGTGTCAGCCAGCCAGTGATAATGGAGACAATCATTAACTCCAAAGGTTTTAAACATAATGAAAATACTCATTAACATGTTTTCTGATTAAGAATTGAATATCATAGACATATGAAAAGGGATAAATATCGATTCTTCGAAGCATGCAAACAAAAGACATTATGAATCCTTACAATTCTATTATTGTTTCCACACAGATATTGAATGATACCTGGCGATGACACAAGAGTTATCTGCAGCTATGTTTACTATTCACTCAGCCTAAATGATGGCATCCACACGCCTGTGTTCTGGCTGTGACCTACTCTCTATGTTTTCCAAAATGATCCCCCCATATGTGTGTCCTCTAACTATGAATCTTATCTCCCTTATGATCAAGGTGAGTCGTGTCAATTAATGATGCTTCAAAGCTCTTAATGAAATAGTTTCTACCACTCCATTGAATGTAAGATAATTAGTAATGTAACCGACCACTCTCTCATTCAGTTTACAATCGATCCCACTTATGTAGTAGAGATAAACACATGTTCGTTCGAGGCACAGAATGTGGAGAGTTTTCAATGCATGCAACTATAATACCATACTCCCTCTTAAAGAGGTCGACACAAGCATAACCATCGATGGTTATTATGGTTGATCACTTTAAGTGATCCAAATTCCATCATTTGAATTAATGTGGGTGTCATAAATAGCATGCCCAAGGTTATTCAATTGATAAGTTTATTAAATAATGTGAGGTATTATCCTCTTCAGTTTATAAATACATCTATGGCTTATATTAAATAAGACTTACATATGATCGTTCACATTCGATGATTATGATTTAAATCAATAAGAATAATAGAAATAAAATAATGATTTATGGATATTGTGAATGGGTCAAGTTTACCTCCCCATCACATTCCTTCATTAAAAACACGCCAATCTAACTTGATGGAATTCACTTTGATGTTCAAGGGTCGACAAATAAACACTAAGTGACCCAAAAATAAAAACACCACCCATTACAATAATTATGTCGTAACTTTTACGTTAGACATAAATGGTCTTGATTCATGTTCAAATGATGTTGTTAACGTTACTTACGACTTAATACGACTTACTACGAATTAGAAAGATTTGTAAATAATATTGACTACCTGTCGATTATGTTCAAAAGCAAACTAACAAGGCAAGAGTTACCTCTTATGACACATTAGTTCACATTTTCGTTAAACACTTATACTCGATTTGGCAAATAAACCACTCGTAACCCGAGGTCTATATCTCTATCCTTGAAATATACTCTCTCTCTCTCTCTCTTCTCTAAGAGTCATCTGAGAATCTGTATTCCTGTTTCAACTTGTAACCAAACAATATATGATCAGTGCAACATTATTTAAATAATTCAAATAATAAATCAAATCTCATAATGCAATTATTAAATAAATAATAACACATTCTTTTCTATAATTTCATAAATGACATTCAATATAATCCATGTATTTTCTTATCATTAATCTAATCATCATAATAAATTTACTTATGTCCAAGTAAAAGTAAAAAGTATAGCAAGGCAAAAATTGGGGATGTAAAATAGAGAGTGTGTGAAGAGATAGAAGTGCAATCATCAAGTGTGAGCTTTAAAGATAGACTTCAGACAATTGAAAGATTGTCATACTGTAATCATCTTTGAGTTTTCTCTCAGATTAGGGAGTAGTTGCTTCCTTGGGTTAAAGCCCCTAAAACAAAGTCATTAGGGAGTAGAAGCTTCCTTGGGAGTGACCCTAAATCAAAGTTACTTAGGGAGTAGCATCTTTCTTGGGTGAAAGCCCCTAAAACAAAATTATTATTTGAGATTCATATATTGTGATTTAATCCTCACCATGGTTTCTCCATTTTAGGGTTTTCCACATATATCTGGTGCCATGTGTTGTTGTGCATTGTGTTAATCTTTCGTATTCATGTTAATGTTGTGATGCTTGTTGGGAATTAAGGTGTCTCAACCTTGGTAATTCTCTACATTTGTAATGTTTATATTTATTATTTAATTGCCTATGTTGTAAATAATTTGGAAAATCCATATTGTCATATTGTGGGATGTGGCACGGTGATGTGTCAAACCTACATGGATTATGACAACTTGTATTTTTGTCCTCACATGAGGAGATAGGAATCCCACTTAGTGGTAGGAATATTCTGCCATGTGTCAGCATCTTCTATGTTGTGTAAGGAATGTTTGATCGAAACGTTTATGACGGATTCCTATGACGAATCTATTACATGTAAGAGTCAAGAATAGAAGGTTGTAAGACAGGTGATGGCATGTGTCATGAAGCATCTTTGAATAAGGCATATTTGGGTGCCCCAAGGTGGAATATGACATGTTCTAAGAGAATATACTATTTATATCATGTGTATGATAGATTCTCTTACAACTGTAAGTTGTAACCGCTATGACAGATTCTACGATGGTCGTAAGAGCATCTGTCATAGCCCATTTTGGAAATAGGTGACCTCTTTGGGATGGGAGCTATGGACAAGTGTTAGACACATTCTACAATGTTGACCAAGTGTCCCTAGGCACGGGGTTTTGGTCCAAGATGCCATGTTGGATGCCCATTCCAAGATAGGTCCAATAATGCCTTATATTTCCTTTATATATAGGTGCTTGGAGATGGAGTTTGTATCACAGGTTTACAAGTACTGTTATGCTGCCGGATTGACTCCAGACACGAGTGTTGAAGACCATTGAAGCTTGCATTGCAAGTGTATTGTAAACAACTTTCAGATTTGTTAATACATTGTGCAGGTTTCTGAGTGTGGGGTTTTTCACCCGATAAGGGTTTTCCCCACCGTAAATCTTTGTCTCTCTTCTTCTGTCTACTTTCTGGTTCTTGTGTTTTGTTGCAATATCTCATGTTAAATGTTTTAACATTGCTGTAATAGTTAGGACAAAGTTGAATTTGCATAGCCCTCTCCTCAATAGATTAGTGTAGGAAGTGTTTTCGCACACCTAGCTTTCTTTCAATGCTTAAGTTCTGATCTACTGCGGATAAGTTAAAATTGTTGAAATTGAAGAGTTCTTAAGATACTGATTCATCTCCCTCACAGTATCTTAGTTTTTCTAACAAAAGCATAGCTGCTAGAGTAGGGTGCTGGACCCGAAGAGCTTGGGAACCTTCTTTAAGGAGGGAGAATTTGTTACTAAACTCTAGGGAGGGTTCGAGTGAGAGAAATTGTCTACCCCATGGGACTAGGTTTGTTTAATGGTTATGAAATATTTCACCCTTGAAGGGAATTTCAAGGTCTACTTCCATTACCATTTTGCCTTTTTAAAGTACTTTAGGCATAGTGCCGAGATAAGTTTCCCATTGTTTCTTTTATCTTTGCTGGAAAATTCAATTGGGTTGCGAGGGAAGCACACGCCAAAAATCTTAGCTCCCTGGTCATCCCCTTCCACCAAGGCCTTATTTTCTAGCTTTATCACTTCTATTTAGTTCTGTACCCCCCCAAGAAGATCAAGGTTACCATTATCCAATATTCCCCAGGCTACCTACTACTGTAGGTCGTAGTTTGAAGGGCAAGAATAAAAAAGTGGTAAGGTTTTCCAAAAGTATGGTCCCCCCTTCCTGTAGCCCCAGGGATGGGCCCAAAATTGAAGAAGTCTGAGACTCCCCATCGATTGAAAATCCTAGTCCCAAGTTTGGTTCTAAATCCAAAGGTAAAACCACCTTTAGGAAGACTAGGAAGAACACTAAGTCTCTAGCCCATGTGGCCAAGAACGGGGAGGATTCCTCGAGGAAAAGAGGGTTGGTGTTTAGGGTAAAAAGTGAAGAGGGTTTGTTTTCAATGGTTTATGTTGATCCTCTTTTCACCACTAAACATTCAAGGACATTCAGCTGAGTAGGAAGTCTGTTACAGGCTTTTTGTCACTTGGAACATAGGGGAAGATTGGAATTGTATGATTTAGTTGTTCAATTAAGCCCAATTATGCTCAAAACTCTAATTATGCAAATTTGTGAATAATGATTGCATACAAAGATATCAAATGATAATCAAATGCATACCAAATTTTGAAGTTTGAAAAGTGGAAAAGTCAGGGACTAATGAACGGGTGCCCTAGTCTAGTGCCATAGTTTTTGTCAAGATCTAGGAATCTTATCTGTAACTTGTTCTTGTCGTTCCAAGGATTTTCCTGTTATAGGATCTAGAGGACTAATGAGCAGATGCCTGAGTCTAGGTCCCTATTTTCTTCTCTGATCTGTAATTCTGACAACTTGTACTACTCTCCTGCAACTTCACTTTTTCTTCTTTCACAACCTAAAACCTGCAATCACAAAAAAATGGGTTGGGGTTTGTGGTGTTTAGAGGCTTGCCTCAGTCAATTTTTGGAGAGACATTCAAGTCTTCCAAACACTGTTGTCAGATAAAGAGTGCATATCCCAATGGGATAGAGGCAAAATTCAAATGATAAATGATAGAAAACACAATTGATATCACCTTGTAGTGAAGATCTCATGGAAGGAAGATACTCTTCATGCCATGAGGAGATGGATGCCAAATCTACTAATACAAAGACAAGAACAACACAAATTTTTCTCTGTAACACACAATGAATGCCTTGAATCACCTTACATAAGCCACAAGTTTGAAATATCCATCTAGTTTACAAATGAATCACTAATCATGCTTATATATGCAACTACAAACATTCCTGCTAAGAATTTTGTAATTCAAACTTATCATGTCAGCATAGGACCTAAATAATGGTCATAAAAAGACACTTTGAAATTGGTCCTAACCTAAAATAGGGTAGGACTAGGGCATGGGTGTCCAAGTCCTCCCCCCCTATTTGAGATAGGATTTATGCTAAGTGCATCCCCTGAGTCCTATTTGCCATGAAACTTCAAGTTTTTCTCATTGGGAGTCATCAAAATCATGCAAGATGTTCTAAATGCATTCTAAAGACCCAGGACCAAAACCTTAAGAGGGAAAACCCCCAAGGAGACATTTTCCAATGTAACATTTAGCCCCCACTTTAATGTATGTATAAACACAAGGCAAATACATGCATTAAAGTATGGTCAACAAGCACAGAGAAGACACGCCAATCACAAAGAAGACAGTAATAGGCACAAAAAACATAGAGAAGACAGTTACAGTCATGCAAAACATGGAGAAGATAGTATTGAAGACACACAAAACATAGTGAATACAATGAATGCATTGAAGATAGTGATGATTTTTCTTTTTTCTTTTTCATTTTCATATATGAAATGTAGATGCAAGTACAAGGAAAGTAAACACACCACCCATAATACAGGAGGGACTCATTGCCATCGGTCTTTAAACACATATAGGGTGATACACACTCCAAACAAATCTTAGAGTGCAAGAGGGACTCATCATCACACTTGAGAACAAACATGCCATACAAAACAAGTACACCATACAAATCCCAAAGCATAGGAGGGACTCATCGCCACCAGTCTTTAAGCCTATTCTTGGGAACAAACATGTAATATTCACACACTTAGAAGACACGAAGAAAATATGGTAGACAAGCGATGGAGTGTTCCTATTTCTAGGTTCATCACCATCTTAGGCACATTACAGGCACACACCGATGATTGGGCTTTGCCACAACAATCGCTGAAGACATGCTTAAGTGTTGAGTTAGTCATAGAACCGCTCCCTACCTCCGTAGAGGACTTTTTGAAAATAATAGGATGTGCACTCTCCACGAGAAATACACCATCCCCGCCTTTGCAGAGGGCTTAAAATAAAAAGGATATGCACAATATCCCACCTCCGCAGAGGGCTTAAATGATTGCAAGAGATTTCAAACAAACCTTAGAGTGCAGGAGGGACTCATCACCACTAGTCTTTAAGACTACACCTAAGAACAAGCACACTTTACTAGCATCTAAAACAAAAAGCTTACCTTGTATATGCCCCCACCTTAAGGTGGTTGATATCAAGTAGAGATATCAAGCACATTAAGGTAGGAAGAAAACACACAAGGGAACATGAGCTCTCACAAAGCCCATGCCCCCCGGAGGTGACATGTACTTTACGATTGCCAAATGTTCCCACAAACACATTCCTGCAAGAAAAGTGTTAGCGTCCATATAATCATGATAAACAACAATGCATATGATTAATCACACAAAGAGCCAAGGTTATACTATGAATTTGGAGACCGAGTATAACCATGGGGCTATACCATAAAAATCTTAAAACTGAGTGTAACCAAGGTGAGATTCAAAGATAAACAAAGTGCACGGAGCAGTAGTATTGTTATGGTTTGTAAGTGCGATAAGACAACATCAAGATCACACGGAGTAATTCTACTAGCCAAGCATCAGATAATATATATCAACCCCATCGTCATGTATGGACTTGATCCATTTTTTTGTTGATTTCTTGCTGAAGGGACACTAGGTCCATATCAATATAATATGTTTTTTGTCATTCGCTCACTAGATAGAAACACTAGAGGAAGGGAAATAATAAATCAAGAGAGGAGAAACAAGTGCCTTAGGGATAGTCATGTAGAAGGGTGCCCCCAAGTCACCAACCGCAATGCTATGTCCATAAGACACAACACATAACAATGAAAAATAGAGGAGAAGCAATGTAGAATAATGATGATATAAATAGAAGAATGGTCACAACAAAGGTGGTCTCCTGGTATCCTAGAACTTACAAGAGAATCAAGGGTCATCCCAGGAGGCCTAAACAACACAACACATCATGGGGGAAACACAACACGAGAGATAAAGGGTTAGAAATACTTACCTATAGGGATAGTCTTACTAAGGGTTGTCATCAAGCAAATCATCATCTTTCCACTCCCAAATGTTAGAGGAATGTGGGACATAAGGTACCATAGCCCAACTCTTATTCTTGTCTTCAAGTTGTCCATTCTTAAGATCTTCTTTGTTTGATTCAATGTTTGGTGAGATGTTTTCTTGTTGAGATGCAATTCATTGGGCATAATCTTGTCGTTTCCTCCTCCTTTCTCTTGCTTGTCTATTTCTTTTTATCTTACCACTTATCTCTTGTAAGATAGTGTTTTTCTCTTCCATAGGTTTTTGTGTTTTAGAGGAAGCACCAGGTTCAAATCTCATTTGTCTAGGTGGAATGTTTTGCTATTGATGACTACCTCCTGATCCTTGTAAGGATGATGGGGGAGGAACCTCAACATAGGGTCCTTTTCCTTTTGGTCTAGGATTCTCTTCAAATGCGGGTTGTTCATCTCTTATTGTTTCTTGCATAGGAGGACCGACCACTTGATGTAATAGTTTCATTTTGTAGTTTCTGTAGCTCAAGAAGTTAAAATCTATCCATGGCTCCGGTTCCATTTTAGATCTTTCCCAAAATTAATCAAGTGTAAAGTGCTGTCTTGTAACCAAAGGTTTATACTTATTGTGAGGGATAGTAATCACTTGTCCATTCAAAGGAAATTTTACACAGTTATGAATTGTTGAAGGGACAACTTTCATAGCCTTTAACCATGTATGTCCCAATTTTATGCGAAGGAGGTCAGAAATGGGGACCACATCAAACCATTGTTCTACAAATTTCTCAAATACAATGACCAATAAAGATATCTTCCCATAAGTGTTTACAAAGGCTCCCTTATGTCTCTTAATCATCATATATGAAGGGTCATAAAAGCCTTGCATCAATTCATGTGAATAGAGGAAATCTTTTGTTGCCACATTAGTCATGCAATTAGGATCAATAAGGGTTCCATCCATAGCATTTCCCATTATTTTCACAGTGATATAAATAGGTCTTTCAGTGTCTCCAATTGTTGTATCATGAGGTGTAAACATAATTTCAGGTTCGGGGACCTTTCTCTTCATGGAAGGACTAGGAGGGAACCTATTGTTATTGTTTCAATTATAAGCCATGTGTTTAAGTTTTCAAATCAATGTAAGATCAAATTTTAAAAACTTTTCAAAAGTTATGTAAAAGATAAGTGTAAAACTATGTGCAAAAATGACCTAAAATGCTCAATTTTTTCAACTTTTTTCAATGCAAATAAGTGAAAGAAAAGGTGTTGTAAGGAAATTAATGAGGTGAAACAAATAATCTGTCTAAAATCAGTCTAATAAATCAATAATATCCTTCACAACATGCTTTTGATGCAAACCTAGAATGATGACAAGTCAAAACCTAGTGAAAATACCCTAAAATTTTTACAAATTTTCAATGCAAAGACCCCATAAAAAGGGTGTTGTAAATAATTTTAGGAGGTTAAGAAGATTATAATGGTAATATAAGTCACATAAAGCCATAAAAAGGTGTCACAACATGCTTGGAGTGCAAATCTAGGACAAACCCTAGTGAAAATATGTAATTTTTCACCAAATTTTCAATGCAAGGGCCCAATAAAAGGGTTTTGTAAATTATTTTAGGAGGGGAAGCAGATAATAACCCTAATAATAGCCAATTAGTGTAGAAAAATCCTTTACAACATGCCTATGGTGCAAATCTAGAGAGACCCTGAGGCCAAAATCTAGTGAAAAATTAAGGTTTTCAAACCCTGGGCATGAAATTTTGCAAGAAAACCACTATGATGAAACACTATAGTTAGAAATTAGCCCTAATGAGTGTTTTTAAAAGGGTAGTGAAATCTGAAACAAGATTTTGACTACAAACCCTAGCTAATACAAAACTAGGTTATATGAAAAAATACATAATTTCAAGCAATTTTCGACAATTTAAGCATGAAAATGCAATCTAAATGAATGACGAATGATGAATTTCTGTATTTTAAATTAGATCTGATGATAATGACAGAAATTTATTGAAATTAAATGCAACTAATTCAAATTATTTGAAAATGCAAGCCAAAAATGCCAATTTTTTTTCAAAATTTTCAATTTTTTTGTAATTTTCCAAATGTAATAAGATGAACAATTAAATGAATGAGTGAAATGAATGTAAATATGGAGCATAACACTCAACAAGGTACAAAATTCAAAAGAACATGGGTTCACCAAAATGTTTAAGGTAAAAAGTGAAGAGGGTTTGTTTTCAATGGTTTATGTTGATCCTCCTTTCACCACTAAACATTCAAGGACATTCAGCTGAGTAGGAAGTCTACTATAAGATTTTTGTCACTTGGAACATAGGGGAATATTGGAATTGTATGATTTAGTTATTCAATTAAGCCCAATTATGCTCAAAACTCTAATTATGCAAATTCGTGAATAAATAGACAAATTACAGAAAATGATCGCACACAGAGATTTCAAATGACAATCAAATGCATACCAGATTTCAAAGTTCAGAAAGGGGAAAATTTAGGGACTAACGAGCAGGTGTCCTAGTCTAGTGCCATAGTTTTTATCAAGATCTGGGAATCTTGTCTGCAACCTGTTCTTGCTATTCCAAGGATTTTCTTGTTGCGGGATCCGGAGGACTAATGAGTGGGCACCCGAGTCCAGGTCCCTATTTTCTTCTCTGATCTACAATTCTGACAGTCTGCACTACTCTCCTACAACTTCACTTTTTTTTCTTTCACAACCTGTAACCTGCAATCACAAAAAAATGGGTTGGGGGTTGTGGTGTTTAGAGGCTTGCCTCAATCAAGCCTCAGAGAGACATTCAAGTCTTCTGAACACCATTGTCAGATAAAGAGTGTGTATCCCTGCAGGATAGAGGCAAAATCCAAATTATAAATGATATAAAAAACAATTTATATCACCTTCTAGTGAAGATCTCATGGAAGGAAGATGCTCTTCATGCCATGAGGAGATGGATGCCAAATCTACAAATACAAAGACAAGAACAACACAAATTTTTCTCTACAACACACAATGAATGCCTTGAATCACCTTACATAAGCCACAAGTTTGTAATATCCATCTAGTTTACAAATGAATCACTAATAATGCTTATATATGCAACTACAAACATTCCCACTAAAAATTTTGTAATTCAAACTTACCGTGTCAGCATAGGACCTAAATAACAGTCATAAACCAACACTTTGAAATTGGTCCTAACCTAAAATAGAGCAAGACTAGGGAGAGGGCACCCAAGTCCTCCCCTTATTTTAGGTAGGATTTATGTTAAGTGCATCCCCTAAGTCCTATTTGACATGAAACTTCAGGGTTTTCTCATTGGGAGTCATCAAAATCATGCAAGATGCTCTAAATGCATTCTAAAGGCCCAGGAGCTAAACCTTAAGAGGGAAAAGCCCTCGAGGGGACATTTTATGACGTAACAGTTGGAAACAGAGGAGGAAGGTGGGTCCCAAACCCACAAAAAAAAAAGGGAAGGTGGATGTTCTCTATGAACTAGCTACTTCAAAATTTGTTGATTTGGAAGCTTTCGCTAAACATGGTGAAGTTGGTGAGGCATCGAGTACCACTGCTAATCCTGCATAGAGTGTTAGAAGGTCTAGCTGCATAGCTAGCATTCCTTCAATCAACCCTTAGGAGATGGAGCTATCAGGTGAGTTAGAGTTTGTTGAGGATGCCTTGGGCAAGGATGATGATGAGGCCCCTATGGAGTCTGTTCAAGAGGCAGAGGGGCTAGCCACTTCCCCAAGATGAACATCCCTTATTCAGAGGATGAGGAGGAGGATTAGGAGAAAGAAGGAGACAAAGGGAAGTGCACCCTATGGGTCAAAATGGTGGAAGAGGTTGCTGAATTCAGGTCCAGAGTGGAGAAGCTACAAAAGAAATGGATGGTGATGTCCAAGTTTGCTACTAAAGCCTTGCACCATGCAACCTCTGTGTTTTCTGCTATGAAGGATTTTGATGATAAGATCAAGGGTATTGGCATTGATAGCTTAGGTGATTATGAGGTAATGCTCAAATTCCTTACTAAGAATGAGATTTATGGGAATCCCTAGCTAGTTGTCCTGTGTCTTTTTGTTGTTTTTGTTTAAAGTCAGTTCCTTTGTGTTGTAGGTTTTTCTGTGTTGCTATTGTTTGGCGGTTAATGTGTTGTTTTTGGCCTATGTGAGGCTTTTGTTTTTCCTTGTGGGTTGTTTTGTATAGGGATCTAGACCCTCATTTCCAACTGACTTTATCAAAAACAATAAAGGTAATTTGTCAACATTAAAATAAATAAATATCGAAAAAGAATAATAATCCCTTTATTTAAAAAAATTAAAACACTATACCAAAAATCAAAACCATGACAAAATTTAAAAGATCAAAATTAATTCATTTCACTTGAAAATAAAAAGAAATAATATAAATATAAACTATGAAAAATAAATCATATTACACACACCAAAATTGACTAAGCCTTATTCCTCTAGCAAAATAGGCTAGAGTTATTATTGGTTTGACACAACAAATAGTTCTTGATAAATCTCCATATCTTATAAGCCTTGGCCACCCCCTGCAAAACTCCATTTCAAACATCAGATTATCTTGAAACATATTGCTGAAGTAACAATTAAATAAACATACACTTAACCATAAATGATCATCACACATACAAAGAAATCCATTTAATTTAACAACACCATTTCCTTGCATTTTAAATAAAAGTGTACATCAATCCAACATAATCTCATTCACTAGAAAATCAAATAATTCAAAACACATTATGTTCAACCATCCACTTATCAATATCACACAAGTAAAACACTCTTAACCACACATTAACCATAAAATAGTTCAACTCACAAGTTCCATAGTCCACATGATAGTATCAAACCAAGATCAACAAAATAAGTCCACAAGTCTAAAGTCATGAGTCATATAAGTCTATGCAAAAGAAAAGGGTAGGCCTTACATTCCCCCCCCTAAGATTAGAATTCCTCTTAGAATTCCTCAAAGAGGTGAAGATGCAAAGCCCTCATCTATACCGCATCCTCCCAACTGGCAAAAGCCTCATCATAGAGGTCCCACTGGACCCTGACCTAGTCCAGCACCCAACCTCGAAGGCCCAAATTTTGATGATAAAAAATGTGAATGGGTTCTGATATTAGCTCCTCATTTTGCTCCACCTGTAAAGCATCCCAATCCAAAACATGAGACAAAATTCACATATACTTCCTGAGAACAAAAGCATGAAACACATAATGGATATGAGATAGGCTGGGTGGCAATGCTAAATGATAAGAAACTGGACCAATCATCTCTAGAATCTCAAAAGGACCTAAAAATTGAGGCGTCATCTTAGAGACCTTATCCTAATGGATAAGACTTTTATGTGGTCAAACTCGCAAAAACACCTTATCAACAACCTAGAAACTCCTGTCAACCCTCTTATCATCTACATACTATTTTTGTCTATCATGAGCATTTTGCAAATGTTCACGGATAAGAATAACCTGCTTCTCTATTTGTTAAACCAACTCAGGTCCCACTACAACTCTATCCTTGATTTGATCCCAACTTTGAGGTGTTCTACGGGGTCTACCATACAAAGCCTCAAAAGGAGACATGCCTAAAGAGCTGTGATAACCATTATTGTAGGAAAAATCCACCTAGTGTAAATAATCCTCCAACTTTGGCTGTTGATCCATCATGTACATCTTGAGCATGTCTTCTAAAACATGATTCACTCATTTAGTTTGTCCATTAGTTTTGGGGTGATAAGCTATGTTAAAGTTAAGCTTCGTGCCTAAAGCCTACTGTAAAGCTATCTAGAAAGATGATGTAAACATAGGATCTCTATCATAAATCATCTTATGAGGTATACCATGGAGTCTAACAATATCATTCAGAAATATCTTCACCATCAAAGGTGCATTATATGAAGATCTCATAGGAGAGAAATGAGCCACTTTCATCAAATTGTCCACTATAACCATAATGGCATCATGTTGTTGAGCTCCCAAAGGGAGACCTACAATCAAGTCCATAGAAATGACATCCCACTTCCATTACAGGATTTCATGAGGATACAACAACCCTATTAGATGCTGATGTTCAGCCTTCACTCTCTAACACTCAAGACAAGGAACTACAAAATCTGCTATATCACTTTGTATACCAACCCAAAAGTACAACTTCCTAAGATTTTCATACATTTTCTTAACCCTTGCATGTGTCGCATAAGGTACTCTATGTGCTTCAACTAGCACAAAAGATCTAAAGTTTCCCAAGGAGGGTATATAAATACGTCCATTATGCCGTAACAAACCATCAAAATCAAAAGAGTACCCCTCAAACTTGTCCTTCAAAACACCATGAACTCAATTTTCCTACTCTACTACCTGATACCAAGAATCATGGGGCAAAGTTTCTAAAATGCAACCTCTCAAATCTATCTTCAAAGTTAGAGAGGATATCTCATATTTTCTTCCACTTAAATCATCCACCACTAAATTTTCTCTCCCCTAGATGTAATTTACATCAAAATCATACTCACAAAGGAACTCCATCCAATGCCATTGATGATCATTGAGATTAGGCTAAGTAAATATATACTACAAACTACGATGATTTAAATGAAGTTCAAAATGATGACCCAATAGAAAATGTCACCATCTCACCAAACCATGCAGTACCATTGCTAACTCAAGATCATGTGTGGGATAGTTAAGCTCATGAATTTTCAACTTACGAGACTCATATACAATTACTCGCCCTTCCTACATGAGGACAGCACCAAGACCCTTAATAGAAGCATCCACACACACAACAAAGTCATCCATAGGATCAATTATAGCTAAAATAGGAGCACTAGTGAGTTTCTCCTTCAACAACTAAAACACTATGTCACATTGCTCTGTCCACACAAGCTTATTCCCCTGCTTCTGAAGGGATGTAATAGGATTAGCTAACCTAAAAAAACCTTTGACAAACCTTTGATAGTAAACAACTACACCCATAAAACTCCTAACCTTAGCTGATACATTAGTAGGAGTAGACCATTCCATGATAGCCTTAATCTTAGTCAGATCCACCAAAATTCCATCTCCTGAAACTATGTGCCCCAAATAATGAATTTCTATCTGAAATAAGTCACACTTAGACAAATTTGCATACAATTGGTTATCTCTCAAACACTATAATACCAACCTCAAATGTTCCTTATGCTCTTCCTTTGTACAAGAATAAATCAATATATCATTGAGGAAGATGACCACAAACAGATCAAGAAAAGTGCAAAAAGCCCCATTCATCAAACTCATGAACACTACTAGAGCATTAGTTAACCTGAAGTGTACTACGGTAAACTCATAATGACCATAGCGAGTATGAAACACTGATTTATGAATGTCAACTTCCGCTATCCTCAACTAATAGTAACCTGATATGAGATCTATCTTTGAGAATACCTTTACTCCATGAATTTGGTCGAACAAATCATCAATCCTAGGCAACAGATAATGACTCTTCACTGTCAACTTATTCATCTACCTATAGTCTACTCAAAGATGCAAAGACCCATCCTTCTTCTTAACAAAGATAAGAGGAGCACCCCAAGGAGAAACACTAGGGTGAATGTGACCCTTCACCAAAAGTTCCTCTAGGTAAATCTTAAGCTCTTGAAGCTCCTGAGTAGTCATCTTGTAGGGAGCCCTAGAGACAAGCACTGCCCCTAGAACTAAGTCAATGTGAAAATCAATTTCTCGACGAGGTGGCATTCCTTTAATTTCTATAGGAAACACAACATAAAAATCCTTTAGAATAGGGTAATCATCTAAGGATGTCTCAAGTCCTTCCTCAGACCTATCACTAACAAAAATAGTGAAGAGTTGACAACCCTTACGTATACTACACTTAATCTACTTAGCTGAAATCATTCAAAGAGAAACAAGTATCCATACTCTTGAGATCCTCACAAATTTACCTTAACCATCCAAGCATTCAATTGTCTTCTTCTAGCAATATAAATTCACCTCATGGGTATTCAACCAATCCATACCCAAAACCACATCATAAGATGCCAAGGAATGTACTTGGAGACCCACCGAAGTAGTAAAAACACCAAGTCCTAACTGACAATCTCTAACAACAGAATTAATTGACACTTTAGAATTGGTTGCTAACTCCACTTCCCAATCAACCACCTGCCACCAGCTTGCATTACTCCACTATCAAAGGGGATATGAAAGAATTCAAAGCCCCAGAATCAAAGAGTATAGAAACTGTCATATTACTAATCGTACCTGGGGTCTCAATCACTGTCACTTGATGCTCTACCTATTAGTTATCTACTACTACAAAAACTCTATGTGATCTCCCTACATCTGCAATTGTCAGCTCAGAAACACCTACCTATTGACCCCCTGCTACTAAATTATTACGAGGAAAATTTTAGGGTATATGTCCAATATCTTCACAAGAATAAAAAGGTCCCCTAGGTGGTTCCTAAGACTATTGTTGAAACCTTGTTTGGCTAGAACTAGCCTGACTGCCTCTAAAAGTTTGATGTTGTGGATGCACTGAACCTACACTCTAAGTCTAAGATTTCTAATCTCTACATGAATGCGGAGCCTTCCAAGCCCAAGGAAGGCCTCCCTGTACTATCTAATCTTTCTAACCTTGATTCTGCTATTGCAGTTTAGGTTTAGGAGGAAGTGTGTTAGCCTTGGTCCCACCTCTTTGATGAAAGGATTGTTTACTAAAATTTTGATTATGTGGTGGCTGATTAAAGTTCCTGTGATGGTCTCTATTATCTTATTTATGATTAATTTCTTTAAGAATAAGATATCTTTCCACTGCCATCCTATAGTAGTAGGTTCTGCCAACTATACAGGCCCAACTATACTCAGATTAAGTTCTCTAATGAAATGATTTACAAGGATCATCTCATCTTGCATATACTCAACATACTGCATAAGCTCTAGGAACTTATTCTCATATTGTGCCACAGTAAGTCCCCTCTATTGCAAATCATGAAACTCATCAATCCAACACTGCTTAAAATGCTCTGATATGTACCTATTTCTGAAAAACTCTAAGAACAACTCCCAGGTCAAAGTGTCCACTATAAAATGGTTCTTGCATTCCTCCTTATGCTACCAAGTAGCTGCAACGTCCTTAAGCAAAAGAACAACCACTCGAGCCTTAAGATTGCTCTCATAATACTTGAGTGCAAAGCACTTCTCCAAATCTAGCATCCAAGACCCTACCTCTACAGCCTCCATAGTACCAGTAAAAGAGGGTGGTTGGAGATGTAGTATTTCTCTTATTTGCTTCCGTGAATCCTGATGAACACCCCGATCCTCAAAATGATCGTTCTCTCTAACCTAAGGAGGGATTCCATGATGTACTGACTCATCTCCCCCTTCACGAGACTCTACCTTGCCCCGAGGGGAACTCCTACTATGCTCTTGATGAGTCGATGTATGACCAATAGAATAATGAGATTGACCTCGAGGATTATCTAACACTGGTGGTGGAAGTCTAGTTTTATCTACCTCAAAAAGGTGTTACAAAACCTACATCATCTGAGCTGCTGAATCAACAGGTGGCTCCTACTAGATGGAGTCAGACAATACATGTTAAGATGGTACTAGAGAGTGCGGAGGGGTTTGAGTTGGCCCCTATGACTAAGTGTTCTTATGCTTGGGCGACATCCTACACTAACTAAACAAAAATTAATACCCAGAGTTCCCAAAGTGTTGGAAACCTGGCTCTGATGCCAAATGTGATGCCCATCTATACACGTATGTATAGATGGGCACACATTGTGGATTTTTTTAAGTTTGAAATAGTTAAATTAAATTAATTACAAAAGTTTGATGTTTACCTAACCAGGTTTCCTGAATGCACGATTCAAAAGAGACAATGATTTTGCAGAAACCTCCTCAATTCAACAATCTATAAAAGCCAAGGAACAAATGAACTAAAGTCATTACCACCTTGTTATAGTTTTTCATAAATGACATCTTACATTAATAAACGTTAACAAGATAAAATTGATGTAGATGATAATAATTATTAAATTAATATTAAAATTAAATGAAAAAGTTTTAATTACTAATTAAGTTATTTATTTAATTTACTATTGACAAAATAAAATCAATTTATTTATTTATTAATTCCAATTACTAATTATTGAATTAAAATTTAAATCACCAGATAATTTATTATATGGTTTAAAATGTTATAAAGAAAATGGATGGAATAAAACAAATCACATAAATATATATTTCTAGTTGCTTTTTAAAAAAAATACTTTCTTTGCTTTTCTTAATAACATGTTTAGCCAATAATGATTTTTAAATCAATTACTGCTTTCATTCTAAAACTGATTTTGTTTAAAGCCAAAAATCATACGCACACACACACACACACATATCTGTGTGTGTGTGCGTAGACACCTAAAAATGTCCTCAACTTGCAAACACCATTTTCACACCAATCTCTTCCAAATTCCACATTCAACTGTTGATTAAATAATTTTTAATTATTTAATTAATTCATTTTCTCTTCTTTGACCTATAATTAAATAAATTTTATTTATTTAATTATTTGTCTATTTTCCTCTATTTTTCCTTTGTAATTAAATAATTAATTTTCAATTAATTTTAATTATTCATGCTCCAATATCCCCTTTACTCAATTAATTTAAATAAATAAACATTTGTTTAAATTATAGCCCTCACCTTAATCAAGTAAATCTCATTTATTTAATTAAGGGGTTCACATGCATTATCCCACTTCAAATAAATTAACTAAATTTATTTAATTTAAATTCCCTCACACCTTATCATTCTTTCAAATTTAAAATTCCATCTTGTCCTTTTGTGAGAGGGAAACCCTAATCAATCCTCACCATTCATTTCCCTCCAAAGTCAACATCAAATCTCAACCCTTCATTCAACCCTAGTCTTCTATAAAATCACTCCTTCAGTGTTATTTCAACACATAACTTCCTAGCTTGCTGAATACTCTTTGATATTTTGCTAAGTCAATACTCAAGCTTCTCATGATTGTTGCAAGTCTATAAATATGAGAACACAATAGCAAAGTTGAGGAGAACAATGGAGAGAAGTTGAATATAGCTTAGAAACTTAGTTTGTGTTATTTTGATTGACTTGTAAGTTTATTTGCACTCCATTGAGGAGCTAAGGTTGTTGTAGCTTGATTTTGACATGCTTGAATGATTTACCCTAACATAGTATGTATGTATATATGTGTGTGTGTGTATTGTATATATACATACATATATATGTGTGTGTGTGTGTATATATATATACATACATACATATATATGTGTGTGTGTGTGTGTATATATATATACATACATACATATACATATACATATACATATACATATACTATTCTAAAACTATAACAAAATAATATAATTTATAGAGATATAAACATAAGATTAATACTATCTATAATTACATATATATACTCATTAAAATTGATCAACACAAAAAAATACAAAAGAACATATATAGTAGAGATCTATTAATAAATTGTTGATAAAAAAAATATATTATTGTGCATATTGTGCACAACAGAGACAATAGGAAAATTAAAATAAAATATTTTTTGTTTTTAAAAGTTAAAAGGAAATTTAGAAGTTGGGACGGATGCCATTAGGCAAGTGCCACCCAGCAGTGGGGAGCCACGGCTCCCCATAACACCTTAGGTGTTATGGGTAGTCATGGATCTCCATGGCTGCCTAGGGCCTGGGGGCTACCCATGGCAACGCCCATCAGGTCATGGCCTGTTGCGCCTGCCATGGGTTTCCCAATGGCCGGCAACGACAATCAACACATTTTTTTATTTATTTAAAATTTCTTCAATACAATTTTTATATCTTACATTTCAACCTCAAAAATATTAACCGAAATACAATTGTTTATATATATATATATATATATATATATACTCAATTTCATCTACTGGCTATAAAGAAAAAAAATACATAGTAAAATTTTCTAATAGAAGAAATACAACCTGGAATAGATATTCCATAGAATTTACAAATGAAATTATATATATATATATATCCTACTGATAAATAAAAGGAATCAAACTTTTCCAAAATCAATTTCACCAAACACATACTTTCACTAGAATATACATCTCTATAGGATAATCAATTTTCAAAAAAATAATTTTTCTCTTTACAATACAGTTGATTTTCATATACAGAGAGATATTGCGTCTATCACAGGGAAAATTACATATCAATAAACTACTCCATTGTTTCATAATTTTCTGAAAAAGAACTTCCAATTCTTGACACCAACTTCTTTAAACAAAATAAATCCCAGCAACACCTACACAACAACAAGCCAAACTGGATGGCCTGGCTCGCTCTCCACCCTACCATATGGTTGGAATACCAAGCCACCCCCAAGCTTGGGAGATCTATCAAGAACTTGGTTTCAAGCATTTAAACAAACACAAAAATTTCACAAACTCAACCCACTTTCAATCCCAAGTTTTTGACTCACAACAAAACAAGAATCTTAAGTGGATTCTTTTTACAAGGGGAAGAGGGAGAACCTCCTCTCTTCAGGAACAAAGATAACAAACCTTCAAAACTTCTTCTCAAACCAACTAAAAACCCAACTTCAATAAAATCACACAACCCTTCATTTTCATAACCCAACTACAAACTTCATTCATCCTTCTTCTAGGATAACCCATCTACAAAATTTCAAAACCCTTCAAGTATATAAACCCTATTGGCAAGAGACACTTCTACGCATGACATGTGTTGTCATTGATGGCAACTAAGTCTATCTTACACATCCATATTACATAATTTGTTCAGAACGGAAGTCAGAGTGAAAATTTGTCTAAGTACGGGTAGTCAGAAACAGAGCATGTGACAGGGTCCGGTATCTTGGTCTAGATCTCTTGGGTGGTAAATCACAATGTGTTGTGGATCTGAGGGAGTGATAAGGATTGTCAGGACTATCTAAATCTAGAAATTTAGCCTCAGGTGATGAAGGATTCAAAAGTTACAAGCATCTAAGTATCAGGTTCCAGTTAGTCAGTATAGTCAGAAGAAGAACAGGCTGACCTAGTATTTGATCTTGGTTCGGATGAAGAAAAGTTGTTGGTTAAGCAATTTGTAATAATCAGTGGTATTGGCCGACATGATTGATGATTTGAGAATATAATTTTTTGGTCTGTGTTATTGTTTGTGCATGGATTTAGCTGAGAGAGCAGAGTTCTTAATAAATGTTCTAAGTTTTCTTGAAGCCAACTACAGTTGATTGAATTTCTTGATGCAAATATATATAGCTGATGAATTTGAGTGTTTTGGTGTGCGATTGTGATGTGGTGATGGAGTAAGTGCGAAAAAGGCATAAAGAAGTGTGAAGGTGAAGATCTAAACTCAGATTATGGCTGAAAAGTGAAACAGGGCAGAGTAAAGATTAAGTGTGTAAGATCAATATTATATGCTTAACCAGAACTAAATTTTTGCATTGGTAGATTCTATTCATCAGTTCAAACATTCTGTAATCTTCTTATAATCATCTCTATAGGTAGTGAACTATGGGCAGTGCACCCTGAAGGCATGTACCTTCTCCATTTGTAATACTTTTAACATAGTATAAATTCCTATGGGTTAACCCCCACCGTGGTTTTTCCCTTAACCAGGTTTCCACGTAAAAATCCTAGTGTTCATGTGTTGTGATCTTGCTATTTCTGTTCTTGTATTCATGCTTCTTTCTTCTGGATGTATGTGGTAAATTAATAAAGGAACAAAGTAATAAGTTTTGCAAAACACTGATTCACCCCCCCTCTTAGTGTTCCTTATTCTCAACAATTGGTATCAATGTAAGGTTGCTTAGAAGAAGTTTAACAGCTTGAGGAAGATCTGGGAAGGTGTTTTCAATGGGTTCTTTCAAGCATTTTGATGGTATCAATCAACAACTACAAGTAGCCTTAAATGATCTTGACCTATCTAGAGCAGAAATCAGAGATCTGCAAGAGAACCTTAAAGATGCTAAAGATTTCATTGAAACCTTAAAAGAAAAATTGACTAAATCTAATGAAAAGAGAAAGGAGCTACTTCTTCATCTAACAAATTAGAATGAAGACAATGACATGAATGAGGCCCTGAAAGAGAAGACAAGGGAATGTGAGAAGCTAGCAAAAGAAGTTGTACTAAAACATGAGATGGATTCCAGGTGATGAGGCTAACCAAGGAAATTGAAGAAAGGAAGAAGACTGATTAAAAATTGAATCAATCTCTGAAAGAAAGAACAGAAGAATGCTACAGATTAGACAGAATAATTGGCCATCTAGAGTTTGATCTACATGAAAGTAGGAACAATGAGGAAGAACTTGAAATGCAAATTGTCATTCTCAAACATGATCTAGAAGTTGCAAATGAATACAAGGAGAAGTTCAAGATAAGCTCAGCTAAACTTGAAGTGTTGCTTGATAGTCAAAATATGGCAGATGATAAGCATGGTCTGGGATATGAGAAAGGTGAAATCTCTGGATCCGATCAAAGAAATCCTAAACTAAGGAATCAAAGAAGCACACCTAGAAGACCTCCGGTAAGACAACCTAATGCTCAAAGGTATCCATCTTTCAATGGAAATTGTTTCAATTGCAATAAATTTGGTCATAGAGCTACTCAGTGTACAAGTAAAGTGAATCAAAATGGTCCATCTTTCTTTGGTCAGTGCTTCAATTGTAAAAGGTATGGTCATAGATCCAATGAATGCAGAAGTATGATGAACTACTCTAACAACAAAAGAAATGTCAATTCTTTCAATGGCTACTGTTTTGCATGCAACAGATTTGGACACATGGCTAATTAGTGCAGATCAAGAGGAAATCAAGTAAATAAGAAAAAAAATGTTGTGTGCTTCAATTGCAATAGATCCGGTCATGTTACAAGATTCTGCAGAAGTAGGAATGATGACAGAAAAGGTTTGGTAAACAGAAACCAAAAATTGCAGGGACAAGATAAAGACAAGGGTATAGTGGATGTGAATGAGATTCAAAAAGAAATGAATAAAACATGTGTGAAGAAAGATGCAAAGAATGAAGGTGATGGATCCACACTGGAATCTAGTACTAATAATTCCTCTGGGAATTGAATCAGGAGCTTTGGCTCAGGGGGAGCTGCATTGAAAATCAAATTCCTCCAGCTAGTAAGTGGGTACCTAAATCCGACATGATGAGAGAAGATAATTTGGGTTATTGTAGATCATTTGAAAGGATTTTCAGAAGAAAAGAATTGGATATGGTGATTTACAGAGCGATTCATGAGAAACTGCATCAAGAAACAGAGTAACCAAATGAAGTTAGGGCAACGCATTTATTACAATGGAGAATTAGGTTTTGCGGAGCATAAAAGGTCATCCTTTCATCATTTGGATCACTTTGTATTTGAAGAAAACAAGAAGAAGAAGAGTGCTTGAGCTAAGATTTCAAGATTCAAAGTGTGATAGGTGAATTCGTCATCTAACCCTAATTAGTGAAACATGGTATTCTCTATGAACTATTGCTAAACTAGCTCATGGAGAATCTAAGCATGATAAAGAAGGACAAAAAGCACTCATTCAAATATGGTACACCGATTTTGTGTATCTTCTTCTATTTCTTGAGTGAACTTCTGGGAAACAAAAATATAATTTGGTCAAGTGATAAACCGGTAGCAGTCCAGATTAGGAATCATTTGAGTTGTCTAGGTAGCTATGATGCACAAATGACTGCACTTTGGGGATTCTTCAAAAGCTTCTAGAGTATGATGCAAGCTAGGGATAGAATACCTAGGGCTGTGGTTAAAAAATATAAGGACACAATCTGTTTTATGGTTACTACTGATCAATGCAAAATGGAAGCAGTAGAACCTAGAGTTGTGTGGATCATGCCCATAGGGTATGAAGTGGATGGACGTGTCTTGGAATTGTAGGCACAACATTTGTTAAGTCATCCTAGGGATCTAGCTGAAGAAAGATTTGGAACCTATTCAGAAATCTCACAAAAACTGCATATTGAATTCAAAGCTCATAAAATCAAAAGAAGTGTAAGGAAAGAAGTTGAGCAGCTGGCAGAGAATCTAGACCTTACTAAGGACGCTGTAAGGCAATTCAGGGAAAGAATAGAAAAGGTAGAGAAGGAGAAGTAGGACATGAAAAAGGGAAGTGTTCTGATAGAACCTCCTAAGTTAAGGACTACTAGGAGTTCTAGCTCAACCTCTAATATATCATCTTCCCCTGCTGCAGAAAATATCAAAGAAAAACCTACCAATAAGGAAGGAAAGAGAACAAAAGTAATGGCTAAGAGGGCATATGGGAGTTTGGAGAAGGAGGATGAAGAAAAGACTGATTCAGATGATACTACAGCTATTAAAGTGTCTAAGGAGAAGCTCTCAGGAAGCAAAAAGAGAAATAAGAGGTAGAAGTCAGAGGCTGAGATTGAGAAACCTATTCCTTCTGTGAAAAACATCATCAAGTCAATCACTGTAGATGGGAATCTAAAGCCATTAACTAAATTTTATAATCATTATAGTAATGATCACAAAAGACTTTTAGAGGATTCCACTGTGAAGTACCTAAATGTATTCAACATAGCTCTAGTGGAGATTTTTTCAGAAGTTCCTAAGAGTTTAAGAGAAGTTCTGGAATTAAGAAAAGAAACTGCTACAGCAAAAGATCTGGAGTTAAGGGAACATGTATTATCTACTCTGTGTCTGGTGATCTCCAGAAAAGAAGCAGATAAAATTCTTAAAGAAGTCAAAGAGGAATTCAGAAGCAAAATCTGGATGAATAAGTTGATGATTGGAGATATAGAGGAAGTTGTCCAAGAAACTACACAAATTCTAAGGAAAGCACTGGACAAGAACAAGTTCTATGTGGTCACAGAAGAATCTGTTGATACTGAGGATACATCAAATCCTCTGGAAAAGAATGTAGAGGATATTTCTAAGAAAGACAAAAGCAAGAATGCTTCTGATGAAGATGTAGAAAAAGTAGAAGTGGAGAAAAGGAATGATGAATAGGACAATATGGTTGACTCTCAAAAGGGAGGAGATGGAGGCCCTAGAGAGCACAAGTCTAAAACATCATTTTGGGCAAGAGACAATGCAGAAGCAGTGAAGGAAATTTTGGAAAGAGATAAACAAACTGAAGAAGATCGGGACATAATACAAGGTCCAATTAATTTTGATTCCTTATCTCTGGTGTAGAAGATAAAATTGGCCTCTATTTCTCAAGCCAAGGCAAGAGAAGATATCTTAAAGTCTCAGATAGAAGATAGTGAGTTGCTTGGCTTTGCATCTGGGATTTTGGAGAAGATCATGCCCACATTTCAAAAGGATTCATCAGCATCTCCCTCCGACTAGTTGAAAAGTCTAATAAACTCGGTAAGTTCTCATTTTGAAACTCTAGAGAAGTCTACAGAAGTTAAAGTGAAAAATGAATTCAATGAGAAAAGATTTGCTGAGATAAAGAAGATAATTAGCTATGATAGATATGGGCTTGATACCAGTGTAAAGAGTATTCAAAATGCCCTATCTGAAGGTACAGAGACCTATAAGTTTTTTCTAAATAGATCTAAAGTTGTTGAGATTATTGAGAAAAGGATTAAGGACATAGAGCTCAAACTGTATAATATATCTCAGACATATAGTCCTTTAATTGAGTCTTTTGTTACCAAAGAATGCCAAGTAGTGAGTCTCCAGAATGAATTGAGTGATTTGGAGAAGGAAAGGACCAAAGTTTTGGGCAGATTGGATGAGCTCCGAGGACTGATCTCCCCTAAGTTAGAAACTATGTATGATATATTGGTAGAGTCCTAAGCAGCAACTGCTACTAGCGATCCTACTAACCTTCAAAAGGCAGAATCACTGGCATTTTTGTTCAGTGGGCACATATCTATCTTGGGCAGTATTAAAAAGAACTAGGACACTGAATTGACAAAATTGAAAAACATTTTTGGTGATATATTTTTGCTGATGAATAAGGCCTAAGAACTGTATGCGGAAGTATGTAGAGTTTTGACCCTTGTATATAAAATTTTTGCATAAATTTTGGTTTGCAGATCCCACCCTTTTCCATTGATGTCAAAGGGGGAGTGAAGAGCAATAAAAAATGAGGAATCCAACAAAGGGGGAGCATTGGAGAATAGTGAAAAGCATAAGTGTACAAAGTAAGGGGGAGTTGCTCCGACACTTAGTCATTTTTCACTAAGTGTTGCCATCAATGACAAAGGGGGGGATTGTTGGAAAGAGACACTGCTACGCATGATAGGTGTTGTCATTGATGCCAACTAAGTCTATCTTACACATCTGCATTACATAATTTGTTCATACCAAAAGTCAGAGTGAAGATTTTTCTAAGTCCAGGTAGTCAGAAATAGAGCATGTGACAGGGTCTAGTATCTTGGTCTGAATCTCTCCAGTGATAAATCACAATGTGCTACAGATCTGAGGGAGTGATAAGGATTGTTAGGATTATCTAAATCCATAAATTTAGCCTCAATTGATGAAGGATTCAAAAGTTACAAGCATTTGAGTATCAGGTTCCAGTTAGTTAGTATAGTCAGAAGAAGAACAGGCTGACCTAGTTTTGATCTTGGTCTAGATGAAGAAAAGTTGTTGGTTAAGCAATTTGTACTAATTAGTGGTATTGACTGACATGATTGATGATTTGAGAATACAATTTTTTGGTCCGCATTGTTGTTTGTGCATGGATTCAGCCGACAGAACAGAGTTCTTAATAAATGTTCTAAGTTTTCTTGAAGCCGACTATAGTTGATTGAATTTATGATGCGGATATATATAGCCAATGAATTCAATTGTTTTGGTGTGCAATTGTGATGTGGTGATGGAATAAGTGTGAAAAAGGTAGAAAGAAGTATGAAGGTGAATATCTAAGCTTGAATTATGGCCAAAAAGTGAAATAGGGCAGAGTAAAGATGAAGTGTGTAAGATCAGTATTATGTGCTTAACTGAAACTAAATTTTTGCATTGGTAGATGCTATTCATTAGTTCAAACATTCTGTAATCTTCTTGTAATCATCTCTGTAGGTAGTGAGCTTCTTGGAGTAGTAAGCTCTGGGCAGTGCACCCTGAAGGCATGTGCCTTCCCCATTTGTAATACTTTTAACAGAGTATAGATTCCTGTGGGTTGAACCCCACCGTGGTTTTTCCCTTAACCGAGTTTCTACGTAAAAATCCTAGTGTTCATGTGTTGTGATCTTATTGTTTCTGTTCTTGTATTCATGCTTCTTTCTTTTGGATGTATGTGGTAAATTAATAAAGAAACAAAGTAATAAGTTTTGCAGAACACTGATTCACCCCCCCTCTCAATGTTCCTTATTCTCAACAAACCCAACTACAATATTTCACAACCTTTCAAAAATAATAATCCAACTATGGAATGTGTTCCCCAAAGAGAGGTTCATCACCTCTCAGGATCCCAAAAAAAAATATTCCCATAACCCAACAACAACACCAAAATTTAAATAACAATCTTTTTTTCACCAAATCAATGCCATTCAATCCTACCTTTTCCTTCCAAGTTAGGATAGGTACAAACTATGCAACAACTGTAACTTCATGAAAACAAAAATCTGAAAGCAAGCCTTCCCAAAATCCAAAACTTCAAGAAGCCTCCAAAATTCCTCCAAACTCTTTTTCCCAATGCATTTCATGAAAAAAAACTCCTTCAAAACTCAATTGAGACAAACTTAATTTTCCTTTTTTGAAAAGAAAAAGAATTATTAAAACAATAAATCTTTTCAATAAAGTAGTAAAAACAAAAATAAAACAAAAATAAAACAAAATCTTAAATAAATTAAAAAGAAATAAATAAACTAAAATTAAAATCTTATCACAAAATGAGGGGATGGGTAAATGTCTCTTCCTTGGTGGCAAAAAAGGGTGGCAAGGACTCTTTACATATGTAACATTATGGTAGCTCCATTCAAATCCATAAAAACACTAATTTGATAGGTACATAGGACACAAAAGGGGCTTGCAATTATCAAGCCATTTATTCTTTAGATTGGCTTAATCCCTACAAAAAAATAAAGGCACTTTTACGACGTATTTGTATATATGTCTATGTCGGAACTAGAAGGATACCATGGGGGTGAAATCATTAAAATTGAGCCCTCTTCCCTGGAGGAATTCAAACATGACCTAACTATTTGGCATATTGTTTAGGAAGGTGGGGTGGCTTCCTTTTTGGAAGCTTTGATTAGTCATGATGAGAATCTATCCAAGTAGTTCATGGACTCTTGGGATAATAGACAAGTCCACCTCGGTGGTATTGGGTTTGAGGTGATGGAAGATGTCAGTGGTCAGGCCATTGGGATGTCGACCAAAGGGAAAAAGCTTAGCCACCAGAGTAGGGTGCCAGACCTGGAGAGCATGGGAGCCTTTTTTAAGGAGGGAGAAACTGCTACTAAACTCCAAGGAGGGTTTGAGTGGGAGAAATTTCCTACCCTATGGGACTAGGTTTGTTTAATGGTTATGAAATATTTCACCCTTGAAGGACATTTCAAGGTTTACTTCCATTACCATTTTGCATTGTTAAACCACTTTAGGCATAATGATGAGATAACTTTCCCATTCTTTCTTTTATCTTTGCTAGAAAATTCAATTTGGGTAGCGAGGGAAGCACATGCCAAAAACCCTAGCTCCTCGGTCAACCCCCTCTATTAGGGCCTTATTTTCTAGCTTTATCACTTTCATTTAGCCCTGTACCCCCCCAAGCAGATCAAGGTTAGCATTCTCCAAGATTCCCCCTATCTCCTTACTATTGTAGGCTGCAGTTCAAAGGGCACGGGTAAAAAAGCGGTCAGGATTTCCAAAGTATGGTCCCTCTTCCTGTGGCCTTGAGAATGGGCCTAGAATTGAAGAAGTCTGAGACTCTCCATTGATTGAAACTCCTACTCCCAAGTCTGGTTCTAAAACCAAAGGTGAAACCACCCCCAAGAAGACTAGCAAGAGCACTAAGTCTCTAGTGCATGAGGCCAAGAAGGGGGAGGCTCATTCAGGGAAAAGAGGGTTGGAAACAAAGGAGGAAGGTGGATCCCAACCCCAAAAAAATTCAAGGAAGGGAAGGTGGATGTTCTCTATGAAGTAGTTGCTTCGAAATATGTTGACTTAGAATCTATTGCTAAACATGGGGAAGTTGGTGAGGCACCGAGTACTAGTACTAATCCTGTGTAGAGTGTTAGAAGGTCCAGCCACATAGTTGGCATTCCTTTGGTCAACCCTCAAGGGATGGAGCTGTCGGGTGAGTCAGAGTTTGTTGAGGATACCTTGGACGAGGATGATGATGAGGCCCCTTTAGAGTATGTTCATGAGGTGGAGGGGACTAACTGCTTCCCCAAGATGAACACCCCTTATTTAGAGGATGAGGAGGAGGATCAAGAATAGGAAGGAGACAAAGGGAAGTGCACCCTATGTATGGAAAAATTGAAAAAGGTTGTTGAACTCAGTTTGAGAGTGGAGAAGCTACAAAAGAAATGGAGGGTGATGTTAGAGTTTGTTGCTAGATCCTTCCACTGTGTGGCTATTGTGTATTCTGTTGTGAAGGATTTTGATGATAAGATCAAGGGTATTGGCATTGATATCCTAGGTGATTATGAGGGAATGCTGAAATTCCTTACTAAGTATGGGATTGATGGGAATCCCTAGCTGGTTGTCATATGTCTTTTTGTTGTTTCTGTTTAAAGTTAGTTCCTTTGAGTTGTAGGTTTTCTGTGTTGCTATTGTTCGGCAGTTAATGTGTTGTTTCCGACCTATATGAGGCTTTTGTTTTACCCTATGGGCTATTTTGTATAGGGATCTGTACCCTCATTTCCAGTTGACTTTATCAAAAACAAAAAAGGTAATTTATCAACATTAAAATAGATAAATATCGAAAAAGAATAATAATACCTTTATTTAAAAAAATTAAAACACTTACCAAAAATCAAAACCATGACAAACTTTAAAAGACTAAAATTAATTCATTTCACTTGAAAATAAAAAGAAATAATATAAATATAAACTATGACAAATAAATCATATTACACACACAAAAATTGACCAGCCTTATTCCTATAGGTAGAATAGGCTAGGGTTATTACTAGTTTGACTCAACAAGATAAATCTCTATATCTTATAAGCCTTGGCCACCCATGCAAAACTCCATTTTGAATATCAAATTGTCCTAAAACATATATCCAAAGAAACAATTAAATAAACATATGCTTAACCATAAATGATCATCACACATGCAAACAAAATCCATTTTAAATAAAAGTGTACATCAATACAACATAATCTCATTCACTAGAAAATCAAACAATTCAAAACACATTGTGTTCAACCATCCAATTATCAATATCACACAAGTAAAATGCTCTTAACCACACATTAACCATAAAACAGTTTAACTCACAAGTTCCATAGTCCATATGATAGTATCAAACCAAGATCAACAAAATAAATCCACAAGTCTAAAGGCATGAGTCATATAACAAGTCTATGCAAAAGAAAAGGGTAGGCCTTACATCCCCCCCCCCCCCCAAGATTAGACTTCCTCCTGGAAGTCCTCAAAGAGGTAAGGATGCAAAGCCCTCATCTATAAGTCACATAATCCCAAGTTACAGAAGCCTCATCATAGAGGTCCCACTAGACCCTGACCTAGTCCAACACTTGACCTTGAAGGCCCAAAGTTTAATTATCCAAAATGTGAATGGGTTCTAAAGTTAGCTCCCTATCCTGCTCCACCTATAAAGCATCCCAATCCAAAACATGAGAGAAATCAAACATATACTTCCTGAGAACGGAAACAAGAAACACATCATGGATGCGAGACAAGTTGGGTGGCAATGCTAAGTGATAAGCAACTAGACCAATCCTCTCTAGAATCTCAAAAGGACCTATAAATTAAGGCATCAACTTAGAGCCCTTGCCATAATGGATAGGACTCTTATGTGGTTGAACTTGAAAAAACACCTTATCAACAACCTAGAAATGCCTATCAACCCTCTTAGCATCTACATACTATTTTTCTCTATCCTGAGCCTTTTACAAATGTTCACAGATAAGAATAACCTTCTTCTCCATTTCTTGAACTAACCCGGGTCCCACCGCAACTCTATCCTCAATTTGATCCCAACTTAGAGATGTTTTGTAGGTTCTACCATACAAAGCCTCAAAAGGATCCATGCCTAAAGAGTTGTGATAACCATTATTGTAGGAAAACTCCATCAAGTGTAAATAATCCTCCCACTTTGACTACTAATCCATAACATACATTCTAAGCATGTCTTCTAAAACTTGATTCGCTCGTTTAGTTTGTCGATCAGTCTCGGGGTGATAAGTTGTGCTAAAGTTAATCTTCATGCCTAAAGCCTACTATAAAGCTATCTAGAAAGAGGATGTAAACATATGATCTCTATAAAATATTATCTTATGAGCTTTACCATGGAGTCTAACAATATCATTCAGAAATTCCTTTGCCACCGAAGGTGCATTATACAAAGATCTAATAGGAGAGAAATGAACCACTTTCATCAACTTGTCCACTATAACAATAATGACATCATTTCATTGAGATTTCAATGGGAAACCTACAATGAAGTCCATATAAATGACATCCCACTTCCATGCGAGATTTTGTGAGGATACAACAACCCTGCCAGATGCTGATGTTTGGCGTTCACTCTCTGACACTCAGGACAACGAGCTACAAAATCTTCTATATCACTTCACATACCAACCCAAAAGTACAACTTCCTAATATTTACATGCATTTTCTTAACCTCTGGATGTGCCACATAAGGTGCTCTATGTGCTTCAGCTAGCACAAAAGATCCGAGGTTTCCCAAGAGGGTATATAAATACGTTTAGTATGTCATAACAAACCATCAGAATCGAAAGAGTACCCCTCAAACTTGTCCTTCAAAATACCATTGAGTCTATTTTCCTACTCTACTTCCTAATACCAAGAGTCCTGGGGCAAATGTTCTAAAATGTGACCTCTAAAATCTGCCTTCAAAGTTAGAGAGGATATCTTGTGTTTTATTCTACTTAAAGCATCCACCACTACATTCTCTTTCCCTTGGATGTACTGTACATCGAAATCATGCTAAAAAAGGAACTCCATCCAACGTCATTAATGAGCATTGAGATTAGGCTAAGTAAATATATACTGCAAACTACAATGATCTGAATGAAGCTCAAAATGATCACCCAACAAAAAATGTCACCATCTCACCAAAGCATGCACTATCGCTACTAACTCAAGATCATTTGTGGGATAGTTAATCTCATGAATTTTCAACTTACGAGACTCATATGCAATTACCCACCCTTTTTGCATGAGGATGACACCAAGACCCTTAATAAAAGCATAAGAACACACAACAAAGTCAGCCATAGGATCAGGTATAGCTAAAATAGGACCGCTAATGAGTTCTCCTTCAACAACTAAAATGCTCTCTCACATTGCTCTATCCACTCCCCTGCTTCTAAAAGGATGTAATAGGATTAGATGACCAGGAAAAACCTTCGACAAACCTTCGATAGTAAACATGTAGACCCATAATACTCCTAACCTCTGAGACATTAGTAGGAGCAGGGTATTCCATGATAGGCTTAATCTTAGTTGAATCTACTAAAATTCCATCTCCTGAAACTATGTGCCCCAAATACTAAATTTATATCTGAAAGAAGTCACAACCAAATTTGCATACAACTGGTTATCTCTCAAACACTGCAATACCAACCTCAAATGTTCCTTATGCTCTTCCTCAGTACAAGAATAAATCAATATATTGAAGATGGGAAATTTGGAAAACATGAAAAACATTAAAATAAATCAAAACAAGTAAATCCTTATACCTTCCAATGCTTCCTAACTCCTCACTCCTTGATAGGGATGAGGAATTTGCACTCTTGAGCTCCTAGCTTTACGCAAACTAGTGTTTACAATGTGAAATTCTCTCCATAGTCAATGCAAAATTCACTATAACCTAGCTATGATGGAGGAAATTGAGAGAAATTTTAGTAGAATAGACTTGCTCTAAAATTGGATGATGAAATGGCTTGTGGAGGTTTACATTTATAGGCAAATTGGAGGAGATTTTGATCTAATGGTGGAGACTGATTGTTGAGATCAATGGATGAGATTGATTGTGAGATGGAGGGCTAGGATTTGATCATCAAAATTGGATGGTGGAGAATAAAATTGAATCTTTCATTCATTTTGGGGAGAACTTAACATTTAATGTGATTTGGATGTGTGAGGAAATTAAAAATTAATTTCCTTGGGAGGAGGTGGAACTAAAAATTCCATTTTATGTGGGAATGTGAAGGTCATGTGACACATGCACATTTTTGGGGCCTTATATTTGTAAGGTAAAAATATGCAAGATGTTTTATTTTTTGTAATTTTTAATTTGTGGGTGTGGGAGAAGGTGTTAAGCATGATTTGACCAAGTTAATTAGGGTGATTAACTTAGTTAATGTGGCTGGAAAAAAATAGTGAATGGGGTAAGCAAATCTGTCCTAGTAGTGATACTGATCTACAACCTAGCTTGCATAGAAATCACTCCTAAAGTAGAAAAAGAGTTGAATGGTATCCTGCGGTCCTTTTTTATGGGAGGGCTCAAATGAAGACAAATAGATCCCTTTGATTGCATGGGACACAGTGCAAAAACTTCCCTCTAAAGGCGGTGCAGGCATTAAAGACTTCTAAAAAAAAATCTTGTGTTGGGTGCCAAATTAATTTGGAGAATGTATAGCGATCCAAACACTCTATGGAGTAAAATCCTATGGTCCAAATATCTCGACAGTGATAGCCTGCTGAGAATATTGACAATTACAAATCCTCCTCGCAGATTCCATCTATGGAACTTTATGCTCAAGTGCAGGCCCATCATCACAGAACATTTATCCTAGAAAATCAATAATGGGAAATTGGCCAACTTTTGGACCGACTCTTGGGATGGCCACAGGCCATTATTGAAGCTTCCTAGTTTTCAAGAGAAGGTAGCTATTTTAACTGAGAAATATGGTCATTAAGTGTCCAATTACATCAAAATTTCAGACAAGGATGGTGTCCCCTCCTCCTCTTGGATTCCACTTCATGAGTTGGAGGAACCGACTCAGCTCATCTTGGAATCTAAATTCTCCAATTGGTGGATTTTCATGAAAGAGGAAGATGATGAACTTGTTTAGTGTGCTGCCAAAACTAGCCAATATTTAGTTAGATTGGGCTATGCAATATAGGAAGCCATGGAAAGACCCCAACTGGCCCCCCTAACTCTATTGGAATCCAGAAGTTCTCCTGGTAGGAGCATTCATGTGGACTTTCTTGCACCAACGTATTCTCACTGGAGATAGATTGGTGCAACTGGGCTTTGCGGGTCAATTTTATTGTCCCTTATGCAACCAAAATGTAGAAACCTTGGACCATTTACTTCTCCAATGTGACATCACCCAAGAGTGCTGGAAATTCTTCCATCTCAGACTCGGGTGGCAAGGGCTTCTCCAAAACTCGATTGCTGAAGTTCTTCATGGGTGGCTGAAGAAAAAAGGCTCTTTATGGAGCATTCTCTAGGTGGATGTCCCCGCGATGATTGTGTGGCTACTATGGAAAGAGTGAAATGCTCGCATTTTTAGGGACAAGCAAATGTCTACAACCTTGCTAATTGCTCGAATTGAAATTGGGATCATTGAGCATCTAAACTATAGAGTGCATAAATCAAAGGCGAGGAAGTACACAAAATGGGACAAGGAGATGACTACCATTTGGGATGGACTGAAACCTCCTGATCAGGCACTCTCTCTTCAATCACCCTCAACTTCAAGAAGAAAGATGACAAAGTGGTCATGTCCACCCTCTGGGTGATTGAAGATGAATTTTGACAAGGCCTCATGGGGAAATCTCAGGGCCTCCGATGTTGGATTCATTATCCAAGATCATTTGGGAGCTCTAATTGAAGCTAGCTTTGTCAAATTGTTGATAGGAACAAGCAATGAAGCAGAATTCTCTACTCTGTATGAAGGTCTTCTGAGATGCCAGAAATACCAAGCGCCCTTTGAAATAGAAGGTGACTCCCTTAATGCTATAAGATCCATCATCACTCAAGAGACCCCGAACTAGAAACTTGCTCGTTGGATTGACCACATTCACATGTTGTTGCACAAGCTACCAGATTACTCCATCAAGCATGTCTTTAGAGAAGCTAATAGTTTGGCAGATGCCCTAGCTAACCATGCCATTAATCAAATAGAAAATCAAATCTTTTCTTCTGACGGAGCCACTTGGAAAGATTTAACTTGTCTGCTGAGGTCAGAGGAGTCTCTTCCTTCCCAAGGCTTTGGCATGCTCTATATCTCAACCATAGCATGGGCTTGCCCAACTCCCTATAGTGTGTGGTCTCACATGTGACCATTGTTCTATCTTGTTGTAGTAGTAGAAGCTTGTATTTTCCTTCTCATCAATGTAATGGGAGCTATCCCCATGGTACCAATTTGATTAAAAAAAATTATTTAATTAATTGTGATGATGTTAGTAAGGTGTGAATGTTGAATTAATTAAATTAATTCAGTTTCAAAGGTTAATTGATGAAGGATGAATGGATGGTTCAAGTGTTGTGTAGGATAATTAATTAATTAATCAGATCAGAAATCAATGGTGTTATGTCAGAAAATGTCCCCTTGGGGGATTTTCCCTCTTAAGGTTTAGCTCCTGGGTCCTTAGAATGCATTATAAGCATCTTGCATGTTAATCGTGAATCCTGATGAGAAAACTGAAGTCTTATGGCAAATAGGACCTAGGGGATGCCACTTTGATGACTCCTAACCAAAATTGGGAGGGTGGACTTGGGCGCTAGTGCCCTAATCCTACCCTAAATGTCAGTTTTATGATCGTTATTTAGGTCCTATGCCGACATCTCAAGTTTGAATTACAAAATTCTTAGCGGGAATGTTTGTAGTTGCATATATAAGCATGTTTAGTGTTTCATTTGCAAACTAGAAGATGATGGTGAACTTTATGCATACTTGTGATTTTAGAGCATCCATGATATTCATTGTTGTAGAGCAGAGCATTGTTATTGTGTTTGTGATTGCAAATTTATCTTCATCTTCTCATTCAATTGAAGAGCCTTCATTTATGTGAGATCTACACTTGTAAGGTGATATCTATTTGTATTTGAATCATTTATCATTTGTATTTTGCCTCTATCCCACAGGGATACGCACTCTTTATCTAATAATGCTGTTCGGAAGACTTGAATGTCTCTCTAGGGCTTGACTGAGGCAATCCTCTAAACACCACAACCCCAAACCACACTCCTTTGTGATTGTAGGTTATAGGTTTCGTATCTAAATGGAGTGGAGTTACAGGGAACAATAAGACAGTGTGAAGATTCTGAATCCTTGAAGAAAAGGACTGCTAGGACACGGGTGTTAGTGGTAGTGTCCTTCGAAGTTGCAAACATAGAAATCATTGTGACAGTGATAATTAGCATCTGAAGAGACTCCAACATCTTGAAAAACATATGGACTTGGACTTGGGTGCTAGTGGTAGTCTCCTCACATTTCCTAGGGTAGAAACATAAGATATAGTGATCATCAGTGTCAGGAGATCAGGATTCCGTGCAGAAAATAGTAGCTTGGACAAGGGCGTTAGTGGTAGTGTCCCCAAGTATTCCACATCTTGAACTTCAAAAAATAGTTAGTTATTAATCTTTGCCTACTACCTTAGTCTACAAGGATTTGTCGTAATTCATCAATTTGCTTATTGTTTTGCATAGTTAGTGTTTTAAAGGTATTTGAGTATTAAATTAATATATTAGTTGATAACATTTGAGCTTCCACATCATTCCAAGTGATAGCCTAACTTGTAGTTGAATCCTCTTGCAAAAGTGTGATACAACTCGATTGATATGTCCTTGAATGTTTGTTGAGAAAGGAGGATTTAACCCTTGCTTTCACTGTCCCCCTTTTTCCTACAAAATAAGTGGTACGGGTGATGTTGGACAGTGGTCGAAGGGTTGAGACATTTTTAGGTGTCTACATTTGCCCCTCTTTGACGTGGCATCGTGACCTATTAGGGATATGGCATCAAGTCAAAGAATTTAGCCCTAGCTGCTAGGAAGGAATTAAATGGATGAGGGATGCCCCCTCAAGAGGTCAGGTGAAAAAATTAATTCTTTTTGGGTGAACTCTTGAAAAAAGGAAATGGTGATGAAAAATGGATAGAGGACGAGAAATTAGGCAGACAAGAAGAAAATGGGTGAAAAAGATTACATTTTGCACCCTGGGGAAAGAAAAAGGTGTATGGGGTATGACATGGTTGTTGGTAGATGGTCAGTGCTCCCCGTGGAATTTGTGACATGGACTAACCGCCTCTTGTGGATTCATTAACTCTGGTGCTTGTAGCAGAAATTGACAGGTCGACCTTTTGGTTTAACGGTAATGATGGGCCAACAATTGGTATCAGAGCGAAAGGTCACGGGTTTGAATCCCCCTGGATAACATTGGGGGGAGTTTGTTGGCAGATGGTCAGCATTCCCCATGGGAATTGTGACATGGACTAACTGCCTCTCATGGATTCATTAAATCTGGCGCTTGTAGAGGAAATTGACAGGTCGACCTTTTGGTTTAATGGCAATCATGGGCCAACAATGGTAGGCTATAAATAGAAAGTGTGGGCCCAAAGTGCTATATTTGCACACATTGAGCTTATTGGATGAGAGGAGAGAAGGAGATGAGATGGCACAACCACCCTTCCCACTCTACAAGCATCGATCTGAGAGAGTCTGTGATTACATGATATCACCACTAGCAAGCACCCAGGTATGTGGGTCAACCTTGACTTTATCAATTTTAGGTTTTGGGGCATTTATTATGTCAGGAAATGGATAGTTAGATGGATTGGCGCCATAGCATAGCTGCATGGCACCATCCTTAGGTGAATTGGCACCATCTTTTGGATTGGTGCCATAGGTTAAATGGGGGTTAGGGGAGCTTTAGTGCCATATGACAGAGTTTTGGTGCCATGTTTTGTTTTAACGCCAAGGGGGAAATGAACTATTGGATAATTTAGCACTATATATGGTAGTTTTTCTACTAAGCTCTTGTTTAGCATCATAGGTTTAGGGTTTTAGGTTCTAGCACCATCTCTTGGAGATTTAGCGTTAAGTTCTAGTTTGGCACCATGAAATGATTTTTTAGTGCCATGCTCTACATTAGCGCAAGGGTCAGGGAAAAATGGCGGTTTAGTGCCATGTTAGATAGTTTTAGCACTAAACTTTGTTTTAGCACCAAAAGCATAAGCATTAGTGCCATAGTGTGAAATGGCACCATATGGTCCAGAATTGGCACCAAGCTCTATTTTGGAACCATAAGGTTGTGCATTAGTGTCATAGCACTATGTTGGGAGAAAAAGCTAAGTTTTGATGGTTTTTGGATGTAGATTTCAAGTAGGATATTGTAGTCATGGGAGTAGTGGGTCCCCTTAGTGATGAGGTTACTATCTCAGTTTGATCAGGCTACTCTAGCTAGATTAGGGAGGTTAGGTTTGCAGACTGTTGTAGAGATGCCCCAGATACAGGCACATAGGGCTATGATGACATCCCTAGTTGAGAGGTGGAGGAGCGAGACATGCTCTTTTTTGCTTCCTATGAGTGAGATCACCATCACCCTTGAGGACGTGTGGAGGATTTTGAGACTCCCTATAGTTGGAGCAAGGGTTACATATGATGTACCCTAGGGAGTGGCAGCACTGGACAGGTTGTTTGCACCTAGGCATCCGGTCCTTACCCAGGATCGGTGACAGATGAGCTACCGACAGACTTAGGTGGCTGGGGTGGATTAGTTCACCTTGTTTGTGTGTGCAATGATTGGGGGCATTGTTATGCCAGATTGATGATTGCAGGGATTCTCGATTGGTTGGGGTGGTGTGATAGAGAAAATGGAGACCCAAGAGACTATGTATACGTGGGGACCCTGCATGTTAGGGCAACTATATCATGAGATGTAGACAATGGTATACCATATGGATAGAGCCTTATCTGTTGGGGTTACACTTCTTCATGTGTGGACCTTGGAGCATATTGACATTGCGCAACCTCAGGCAGCTTATCACCGAGGCCAGTTTGAGGTGTTTGTATTTGTGTATAGGTCACCTATTGTTTATTCCTATGTAGGGTAGTTGTGGTACTAGAGGCAGATTTTGGATGACATGGATTCTATTATCTGGTGCCCATACATTGGTGTGGAGGCATGGATGGATGATCATATTCATATGCCTTTCACATTTCAACCTCACTATTTGATGGGGTGAGGGGATCATACTATAGATAGGTATATCCCCTCGTGAGTGATGAGGTAATATGGGCAGGTGCAGGACTTGCCCCAAGCTATGGCTATTTTTGGGAAGACTCCTCAGGATGTGTGATGGCCAGCATCGATATTGACTTAGGTGGAACTCTTAAATTTTGTAGGGCTATAGCTAGTACAGTGGGACTGGGGGAGTTAGGTGGTGGATGCAGGTACTACTCCAGCATACAATTGGTCGTGGCAGGTGTGGAGACCCATCCAACTGATTGACTCGACAGCAGAGCCAGATATGAACATGGAGGATGTGGAGGAGGGAGAGGAGGGAGATGAGGTGTGGGTAGAGTATGTGATGGAGGAGGTGCCTATTGATGAGGGTGATGGCATTGGAGTGTTGGCTACAGCAGCAGCGGGGCAGGTAGCAAGGAGAGGACAGGGGCGGGGATAGTGAGCACACCAGCAGTAGTAGGTACCTATACAACAGGTGCATAGAGGATAGGGACAAGGACAGATGTGGCCACTGCAAGCACCACAACCACAAGGGTAGGGATATGGCTAGGTTCCTCAACAGATATAGCAAGTAACCCAATAGACACAACAAGTACCCCAGCAGACACAATAGGTACCCTAGTAGGTAGGGACCTCAGGTGTTGGGACTTCAGAAGTAGGGACCTTAGGAGCAGGACCATCTGGGATAACACCTAACCCTCTTCCTAGTGTTCATATTGGGCGTCAATGGACTCAAGCCGATGGAGAGGAGGAGGTAGACACTCTACAAGCCTATGTGGCTAGCTTAGAGGATGAGGTGGCTCAGTAGAGGCAGGAGTTACAGCAGTTACAGGGAGTTTAGGCCTTGATAGATAGAGTGAGCAGTGGAGACAGGGATTGTTAGATTCTCATGTTGCAGGCCCATATAGGGCATTTATAGAAATAGCTACAGGCACAAGTGGCCTAGAGTACTGCTAAGAGAGACAGAGAGAGATCACTGTGGCTGACAACTGAGGTGAGGATACAGAGTGCTAAGGCTAGGGCACAATAGGCTAAGGGCCAGGTTGCAGGCTTATAGGCTAAGATCACACGCCTACAGGGTATGGTGGTTGGGACTAGCATTGGTGAGATTTGGTTAGATTCTCAGCAACGTATTCAGTAGTTATAGGATCAACTTTTAGAGCAATGATCAAGAGCTAAGTACTACTATGGTGTATATTGACTGCAGTGCCTAAGGGCCAGCGTGCTCCTAGTTACAACCAGAGGAGCAAATCTAGGATGTCAGGGTCACAGAGATTGAGGAGATCTTAGCAGTCATTTCAATAGCCACCACGTCAGTAGTAGCCACTAGTTTAGGAACAACCGCACATGGGGCCACCATCTCAGCATCCACCTAGGTCTCCTATTGACTCATCTAGGGGCTCCTCCACCCATGGTTCTTGACTCTTATGGTTTTGATGTATTTCAGCCCTTGAGGCATTTTGTATCATGACAAGTACTATTTTTTAGTGATGTATATTTTGGTGGCGATATATGATATGCATTTGTGGTTATGGATGATTATGAATATTTATAGTTTTGATGTTCATGAATGGATTTGTGATGATGTTTATGCATTATGGATATGGATGTTTTATGATGGTATTCATGAATATATGTATAGTATGATGTTGATTTATGATATCTATTTGGATTATGATGTGCATTATATGCTTATATTAATAAACATATATACTATATGGATGCTAATGGAAGATATGCTTAGATTAATAAACATATATTATGGATGGATGGTAATGGAATATATGCTTAGATTAATAAACATATATTGTGGATGAAATGGTAAAGTAATGGTTAAATGGATAATGAATAATGGAATGGTTATGGATAATGATAATGTAAATAATGATAATGGTTAATGGATAATGATAAATGGGTAATACAATGGTAAGTGATAAATGGATAATGTAATGGTAATGATAATGTAACTAATGATAATGGTTAATGGATAACGATAATGTAAATAATGATAATGGTTAATGGATAATGATAAATGGAATGGTAAATGGATAATGTAATGGTAAATGATAAATGGATAATGAATTGGATACTGGTAAATGTAAATGGTTAATGGTAAATGATAAATAGATAATGGTAAATGATAAATGGGATGGGTTTTCGTCATGATACATTATGATGTTTTAGAACCATGGATGATGGGTTGGGTGGTTAGGATAGGTCTGGGGATGTTTGGGATGGTGTAGGAAAGGTTGGGATAGGTTTAGGAATGGTTGGGATAGGTTTGGGGATGGTTGAAATAAGGAATACTAGGTACCACATTGTTAGAGGGGTTTTGTTGGAATAGGTGAAGTGATATGTTATGCAGGGTGAATTTGTTAGAGTGGTTGCAAGATAGGATTAGATGGATGAAGTTATTGTCATTAGATGCTAAGTCTAGATAGCATGTTTGATGGTTGGTAGTATAGAGGATAGATGGGCTAGGATAAGTATTTGTGTTGACACTATGGAGAGCATTTCTAGATTTATTATAGCAAAAGGGGATACATATCCTTCTTTGCATGGACTAGACCCACAAACAATAGGATGATCTCATGCATGCCTAAGGTAGTGTAATCTTGCCTAGATGAGGGAAGAGGACTCATAGCATAAATCCATAGTACATGAAAGGTATGTTTGACCTTAGATGTAAAAGGGGGAACAATATGCTAGAATTGCCCCTACATCTTCAAAATATGAATACCATACTTAGAGTAATAAGACCAACCCACAAGCACGGCATACAAAACAATGACCATGCCCCATTCTAGGTGTTTTCCACCACATACCATGATATAGTAAGATCAAGGTCACTTTGGAATGATCCTAAAATGAGACAAAAGATAAAAATCAATAATAAAAAAGACCAAGGAATTATACAAACAACCATTGTATCTCTTACCAAGATAAGTGTTGATAGGATGATGGATTCTACCTATTGTAGGAATGATATATCTGTTTAGATGAGAATCGGTGGGATGTTGTTGGATAAATTTTGAAAGGTGGGAAAAAAGATAGTAGGCCATATGTTATGATTATGGTTGGTTTGTTGACTGATGATTTTTGCATAAAATGTGATGTTTTGAGGGTATGCTTAGCCTGTGTATTTCTTTTTTGGATTTAGTAAGCTTAGGGGATAGGGAACATCCAAGCGGGTTGGATGGGTGCATCTTTTGTTTCCAAACTGCCTACATACCCTGTGTCCACAGGACCAAGGCACTTTAAGATGCGGGTGATGATGAATATGTAGTTATGGCTTGTAGTGATGATGTAGGAATGGTTTGGGGTAGATGATATGATGTTGGATAATGATGTGTTGGATGCTTTGGATAATTGTGGTGATGGTTGAGATTATTTTTAGATTTTTTGTAATTTTTTTTATTTTTGGGGGGTTTTTGGATTTTCTATTATTTTTAGCTTTTTGGCTTTTCTAATTTTTTTTGGATTTTTTTGGTTTTTTGATGTTTTTGGGTTTTTTGGAGTTTTTAAGCTATATAAGGGGAGCATACAAGGATCCTCTTTCCAATAATTTACCTTGGGTGGGGTGATGAAGGGTGGGGTGATAGGATTGAATGTTTTAGAATTCTAAGCCATGGGATGTAGGTGATATGGAATGTCGTAGTGAATAAGAGGACTTATTAGATGGTAGAACTAGCCACTACACATGGTGCCTTAGACAGGTTTTCACCATGGTACTTATCAAAGGTGTCATTGAAGTGATTTTCACCATTGGATGGCTTTATTATACTCGAGTTTTTCTTGATTTTTTGATTTTTTTTTTGGTTTTCTATTTTTTTAATTTTTTGGGATTTTTCTAATTTTGGGACACTCGATGGGTTATACATAGAACCTTTTCAGGTGAATGATGTTTATAGGTTCCTCTAGAGGCTTCCCCTCAGGTGTTCTAAGCTGGTAAGCTCCTGATGCATAGCTAGTTGTGATAACATATGGTCCCAAACCAATTAGGCTCAAATTTTCCTTTCTTGTGGCACTCTTGTAGGTTTCTTTGATTTTACATAAGCACAAGGTTGCCTATCTTAAACTTGTGGTTCTTGATATTTTTGTTGTAGCTTCCATGTAGGTAGTTCTAATAGGATTGAAGGTGATTAAGAGCATCCAGACATTTCTCATCTAGGAGTTCTAGCTCATTCAGTTGTGCAACTCAATACTCCTCCTTAGTGATTATGTTTTGCAATGAAATCCTGAGAGAAGGGAGCTTGACCTCAATAGGCAAAATGGCTTCGGAGCCAAATACTAGAGAGTATGGTGTGGCTCATGTGGGTGTGTGAATGCTTGTGCTATAAGTCCATAGGGCGGGGTTGAGCTGAAGGTGCTAGTCATGATCAGCTTCATTAACCATCTTTTTCAGGATGCGTAAGATGGTTTTGTTAGAAGCTTCGACTTGACCATTACCTTGGGGGTAATATGGTGTAGAAAAATGATGTTGGATGTGGAATTTATCACATAGGGTGCAGACTTCCTAGTTCTTAAACAGTTTCCTGTTATCTGTGATAATGGAGAAAGGAATGCCATAACGACATATTATGTAATGGAGGATGAACTTTCCAATTTGGATGCTAGTGGTGAAAGTGACTGGAATGGCTTCTACTCACTTGGTGAAATATTTGGTAGTAGTAATGATGAATTTGTGGTCAGTGGATGAGGGTGGGTGAATTTTTCCTACGAGGTTGAGTTCCCACTATGAAAAGGGCCAAGGGGTCATTATCAGTTGTAATTCCTATGAAGGTGCATGGATTAGATCACTATGTTGTTGACATGGTAAACATTTCTTCATAAATCGGTAGGCATCTTGTTCCATGGTTGGCCAATAGTACCCTATTCTGAGAATCTTCTTTGCTAGAGTAGGTCCACTAGAGTGTGCCCCACAAATGCCTTTGTGTACCTCTTGCAAGGCCACTTCAGCTTCCCTAGAATTGAGACATCACAAAAGAGTACCATCAAGACTTTTTCGGTACAGGGTATCTCCTATGATGCTGAAGCATGAATCTTGGTGGATGAAGGTTTTGTGTTGTGCAGATGTTCAATTTGGTGGGATGATTTTATCATGGAGGTGTGTAGGTTTCTTTATACCAAGGAGATAAGGGACCAACAATGTCGCATATTAACTTAGATTGTGGTACGTCGTAGGCTAGCATTGGAAGCTCTTCAATCAGGAACATTTTTTGCTATCCTTTTTCATGTCAACCAGGGATCCTATAGTAGCCATAAAATCTACTGCTTTGTTGTTCAACCTTGGGATTTGTTCAAAATGGATATCATGGAAATAGTCCTTAAAATCATCAACCATTCTTTTGTAAGGCAGGAGCTTGTCATCTTTTGTTTTGTATTCATTATTGACCTGTCTAATGACTAGCTTAGAGTCTCCATAAACTGTAAGCTTTTCAATCTTCCACTAAATGGCCATGCGAATTTTTGTAATAAGGGCCTCATATTCTGCTACATTGTTTGTGCATGGAAATGTTATTTTGTAGGATTTTGGGATAGTGTCTCCTTGAGGGGTAACAAACAAGATACCTACCCCCAAGCCATGATGTCTGTAGGATCCATCAAAATACATTTTCCATGTATCTATCATTAGTGCTACTATCAATATTGATTCATTTGGGAATTTTGAAAGCAGTGGTTGTTCTGTTGGGATAGGTGCATCAGCCAATTGATCAGTAATCACTTGTCCTTTGATGGCTTTTCTTTCTGTGTACTCAATGTTGAATTCACTTAGGATCATAACCCACTTATCCATCCATCCTATGAGTGTTGCTCTAGTTAGTAAATACTTTAGTGGATCAATCTTGGCAATGAGCTTTGTCTTATGGTTGATCATGTAGTGTCTTAGCTTTTGAGAAGTGAAGATAATGGCATGACATGATCATTCAATAGAAGTGTAATTCAGCTCATAGGTCACCAAGGTACAGCTGATCTAGTATATAGCTCTCTCTTTTCCTTGTTCATTGTGTTGTGCTAGCAAGACCCCTATTGTTGTTTCTGTTGTTGAGATGTATAGAAGGAGGGGTTGTCCTTGCCTTGGTGGAATAAGGATTGGTGGTGTAGAAAGATATTCCTTTAGCTGTTCAAAGGCATTATGACACTGGTTATCCCATACAAATGTTGTGTTTTTTTAAAGAAGATGCTGAAATGGTTGACATTCATCTACAAGTTGTGCTATGAAGTGATGGATAGATTGAAGTTTCCCTTGAAGGCTACCAAGTTGCTTGAGTGTTTTAGGTGGAGGCATTTCCATTATAGCCTTAACCTTAGTGGGGTCAAGTTAAAATCCTCTTCTTGACACAATATATCCTAGGAGTTTTCGTGAGGTGACCCCAAAGACACATTTCTTGGGATTTAGCTACACTTTGTATTGTTCTAATTTGTCAAGGATTTTAGCCAACACATTTGAGTGGTCTTCTCTAGTCTTTGATTTTCTGAGTAAATCATCTACATAATCTTCCATTATGTTGTGGAAAAGGTCATGGAAGATAACTGTCATGGCTCTCTGATAGGTAACTCCTACATTTTCAACCCAAAGGGCATCATAACCCAGTAGTAAGTTCCCCAAGGACATATAAAGGAGCTCTTGTGTTGGCCTTCTTTAGCTATCTTGATTTGGTTGTAACCAAAAAATCCATCCATCAATGACAACATCTCATGTCCTACGGTGAGATCCACAATGATGTCTATGTTGGGTAATGAAAAGTCATCCTTAGGACAAGCCTTATTAAGGTCTCTAAAGTCTGTGCAACAACGGATGCCCCTAGTGACTTTTTCTATAGGTACGATGTTTGATATCCATTCAAGATAGTTTATAGGATGGATAAATCCTACATCTAGAAATTTTTTGAGTTCTACATTGATGAGAAGTGCTACTTGTGGATTCATTTTTCTTAGCTTTTATTTTACCAGTTTTGCATCATGATGTACAGCAAGATGATGGACAACTAGAGTGAGATCCAATCCTGGCATATCAGTGTATGTCCATGAAAAATTATGACTCCTTTGTTTGAAGAAAGATAAGAAAGTCTCTTGCTCTATTGTTGTGAGGGATTCTGCTTGGAATGCAATCTTGGGTGCCTTTTCTACTCCAAGATTCATCTCCTATGATGTTTCTACTAGGATTGGTGACCTCTCGTAATAGAGCATAGGTACTTTGGGGAGGACCATTCTCTCATCCCCCAGTGCCTCGTGGAGGTTTTCACTAGGGGATATGTCCTTTATTTTATTTTTTTTTTCATTTGAAAGTGCCACAAGGTGGTTTTCACTAGGGGATGTTATTTTTATTTTCATATTTTTGTGACTAAGAGTTTGGATTGTCTCGCCAAGTATGCAGATGTATTTAGTTCCATGATATAGCAGGCCTTGTGGTATCCAAGGGGAAAGAGATCTCTAACCCCCATCATTTCAGCAATTACTTCATCATTTTGAACGACATCAAGGACTAGAGGTCCTTGTTGGTCCCAATCTATGAGTTGGGGATAGACGGGGGGTAGGTCATTGGATGTAGATGGCATGATAGTTAGGGTGTAGATGGTGCATATGGATGATTCAAAAAGTTTGGAAAAATCATTGAAAGAGTCTCGATGGTCCTCTTCATTGATGTTATCTATCGTGGGGAAGGCCTTAGCAACCTCACTTAAGATATACTTAGTATCAATGGAGTTGGACTCTTGTTTTCTATGCCCTAACCCATGGAGATATGGATTCCTTATTGCTTGAATAGGCTCAAAAATTCCTTGTTCATGAAGACCTATACCGCCTTGTCCTTTGTATCCCATGCATTTGATAATCTCAAGACCTTTTCCATAGATCTCGATTGGGAAAGTAGGAACTTCTTGTTTATCTTCATCTTTGTATAACCAAGAGGATATGTCTTCGAGAACAGCATGTTCAAGGAGGTGCTTTTTCTTGAAGGTTGGTGACAACTTGCATTTGATGTTGGTAATAGGCCCACACAAAATGTGCCATGTAGGTTGTATTCACCACATCCCATGTCACTTACTTTGATCTTGACCTTGAGAGGAGTGGATGTTTGTGATGTGGTTGTGATGTTGGAAGGTCCAATGTATGAAGTGGATGGTGTAGGATTATCATGGGAGGTGGATGTCTTAGTGGCGTTGTTATAAGGACATAAAGTTTGGTCATGTCCTTCCAAGAAGTTGTAGTATTGGAAAGGGTGAGGTCTCCAAGGGGAAAGAGATCTCTAACTCCCATCATTTCAGAAATTGCTTCATCATTTTGAATGACATCAAGGACTAGAGGTCCTTATTGGTCCCAATCTATGAGTTGGGGATAGACGGGGGTAGGTCATTGGATGTAGATGGCATGATAGTTAGGGTGTATATGGTGCATATGGATGATTCAAAAAGTTTGAAAAAATCATTGAAAGAGTCTTGATGGTCCTCTTTGTTGATGTTATCTATCGTGGGGAAGGCCTTAGCAACCTCACTTAAGATATACTCAGTATCAGTGGAGTTGGACTCTTGTTTTCTATACCCTAACCCATGGAGATATGGATTCCTTATTGCTTGAATAGGCTCAAAAATTCCTTGTTCATGAAGACCTATACTACCTTGTCCTTTGTATCCCATGCATTTGATAATCTCAAGACATTTTCCATAGATCTCAATTGGGAAAGTAGGAACTTCTTGTTTATCTTCATCTTTGTATAACCAAGAGGATATGTCTTCGAGAACATCTTGTTCAAGGAGGTGCTTTTTCTTGAAGGTTGGTGATAACTTGCATTTGATGTTGGTAATAGGCCCACACAAAATGTGCCATGTAGATTGTATTCACCACATCCCATGTCACTTACTTTGATCTTGACCTCGAGAGGAGTGGATGTTTGTGATGTGGTTGTGATGTTGGAAGGTCTAATGTATGAAGTGGATGGTGTAGGATTATCATGGGAGGTGGATGTCTTAGTGGTGTTGTTATAAGGACAGAAAGTTTGGTCATGTCCTTCCAAGAAGTTACAGTATTGGAAAGGGCGAGGATTGGCATAGATAGTGATTTATGTGCCATTGTAGAAAAATTTTAGGCATTGATGGAAGGTGGATGGAACGACTTGTATGGCATGAATCCATGGTTGGCTGAGGAGGATGTTATATGGGAGGTCAAGATCAAGTACTTGGCATTTGGTTTCCAAAATATTTTGTCCCACTTGGATGGGAAGCTTTATGGTGCCTTCAGACAATCTTTCAGAGTCATCATATCCTTTGATAGTTATACACTCACTAGAGTCCACAACCACATCAGAGTATCCCAAATGTTTTAATAATTTTAGAGTGCAAAGATTTAGGCTAAAGCCACCATCTATTAAGAATTGTTTGATGGTATGTTTATGGATTAGGACTTCGATGTGTAGGACTTCATTATGTGTTGCATTAGAGGTGGGTAGGTCCTTTTTCAAGAAGGTGAGGTGATGAGGTGAGGTGATGTGGACTACCATGGCTTAGAATTGATCAACATTCAAGTTGGTAGGGACCTGGGTTTCCATCAAGGCTTTGTTGAGGACTTCCTTATGGAGGGGAGATGTGTGTAGTAATTCAAGGATGGAAATTTGTGCGAGAGTTTTCCGAGGTGATCTAGGAGGTTGTACTTGTGGGTAGATGGTGGATTGGTAGGTGCAGATGTAGAATTTTGATCATTGGTAGGGGCTCCATAGATGGAGATGCGGGCGCGATGAGTAGTAATGACGCAATTAGGTGTTTTGGCTCTAAAGATGATGATATTAACATGGTTGGAATAATTTTCTATTCGACCTACAATGGAATCAAAAGAAGAAGGGGGTGGCATGACATTGTATGTTTGGTTGGACGATGAGGATTTTACTTTGTTATGATCCAGAAGGGGATCCTTGTATGCTCCTAGATTGGCATTAGGTGATTTTTTTAGAGGTTCGTCGCTGGTTATACCACCTCTATCTATAAGGTCTTGGATGCAATGTTTAAACCTCATATAGTTAGATTTTTTATTCCCTTTCACACGATGATATTCACAATAGGAATTCTCATCAAACCAAGAGGTTTTAAATTGATTTTCATTATAAGGGAGAATAGGGGGTAATGTTACCAAATCCACTTTTACAAGGTTGTTCAAGACACTTTTGATATCTTGTCCTAAAGGTGTGAATTTCCTCTTAGAATTGTTGTTTTGTCTTGGCGGTCCCCTAGAAACATTTACATTGTTATTGTTATTAGATGTACTTGGTGGAAAGGGATTTTGTACATTTTGGACGACCTTCACATCGGTGACACAATTGTTGAGGGTATTCTTGTTTTTACTCCAAAAGCAGGGTTTTTTGTTGGATTGTGCATTGTTGTTCGTATGGGAAGTGTTGGTATTATTGTTGTTGACTTTGTTGTTGTTGTTGTTGGTCATGTTGTCATTGTTGTAAATTTTTATATAACCTTTAGCAATAAGGGCTCTTTCAATGGTTGTTCCTTTGTCTATAACCTCCTCAAAGGTTGATGCACATTGGATTTGTAAATGGAAACCCATTTCTTGGTTAAGATTAGTCACAAACATAGTGACTAATTATTTTTCAGGAATTGGCCAAGGGAGTTTGCTTGCCAAGCTTCTCCACCTTTTTAAAAAGGTGGCGAAGGATTCCCCATTCTTTTGTTTTTTGTTGCAAAGGTCGGTCATGGATATTTCATGTTCAAAGTTATAGGAGAAATGATTTACAATTTTTCTGCAAGCTCATGGAATGTCTTAATACTGGGGGGAAGATGAGCAAACCATTTGGTAGCTAGACCATTGAAACTTCTAGGAAAGAGTCTCATTCAATATGTGTCATCATATGAGACCTCTAGGAAAGCAATATAAAACTCCCTAAGGTGTTCCCTAGGGTCTCCATTTCCTTTGTATTTGTCAAATTTTGGTGTTTTAAAATTTTTAGGAAAGGGTGGCATATGTATGGTTCTATCAAATGGGTATGGGAAAATATCCTCAAAAGAATATTGCTTTCTTTTGTTTCCATGTTGCATATCATCAACCTTTTGAATCAAATATTTCACAATGTTAGGTAAATCTTGGGTAGTTGGTGGTTGTGGAATGTGGGTTTGTTGGTTTTGGACGAGGTTTTGAAGAAAATTGGGAATTTGTTGATGTTGGGTGGCTTAATTTTGTTGGGTTTGATTTTGATGGGTGAGGTAGTTTTGGTAGGTGAGGATTTGTTGTAGAATATGAGGTGGAATTTATTGGTTTTGATTGGGATTTTGTTGTGAGGTTTGGATGGAAGATGTAATAGGTGGTTGGGAGATTGGAGGTTGTACGTATGTGAATTTGGATGAAGGGTTTTTGCATGGGTTGTTGCATGGATTATTGTTAGGAATGTTGGACATATTGTAAGGTGATTGGGAGAATAATTGTATCATGAAGGCTATGGTGTTGGCATCAAATTGAGGAACACTTGTGTAAGAACTTGTGTGCATGGTGTTGTTAGGAATGTTAAGGGTGATTTGTGGTGTGGATGTAGTAATAGTAAATGTTGATATGGTCGTGGGATTTGGTGTGGTTGACATGTTAGTAGGAATTGTGGATGTGGTGACATTTGAATTTTGGGATGTGTTAGGAATATTATGGGATGTGGATGGTTGTGATGAGGTAGTGACATTGGGTATGCTAGCACCATTTTTGATGAGGAATTCAAGATATTTCATGGGATCTGATTTTAGGACTCTATCTAATATGTCCATAGAATCTTGCATGAAGTCTAAAACATCTTGATCCACATTGTTGATGTTTGATGATGGGGCTAGTGGTATATTGGTAAAAGGATTTAGCATAGCATTTGCATCAAGGGATGATTGTGGTTGATTTGTGGGATTATTGTTTTGATTGATTTGAGGCATCCCAATGCTAAAATTAACTCTAAAGGATTCCATGTCCTTGTTTTTATTAGCTTGAGACCTTGTCAAGGGAATACAATGGATTGGGTGTGAATTTGGTTGGATTGTTGAAAGGTGGATGAAGGTTGAGACCTTCAAAATTGGACTTCAAAATATTGGACCCAAGGATAGGTGATGGTGGACTTTGGTGTGATGAAGGGGAATAAAGATTTAGCCTTTAGAGAATAAAATCTCAAAATTCTAAACCTAAGGATAAGTAATGATGGATGATGTATGGATAGGTTTTAGCTTTAGAGAGAAAATCTCAAAAATTTTAAATCTGAGGATGATGATGAAGGTATGAGCATGGATGAGAAACCTTAGAGGTTAGACCCCAAAGATAAATGGGTGAATTAATTTTCAAAATTTTTTGGACCTAAAAGGATAGATGAGTGGAAGGATAAATTGAAAATGTGGAATAAAGGATGGATGGAGTGGATAATAACCTTAGAAATTTGCGAAATAATTTTAGGATAAAGGTATAACATAACCTTTAGAGATTAAATCTCAAAAGGATTTCTTAGACCAAGTGAAAATGTATATGTTGGTGAATAATAATTTTGAGGATGACCTTAGGATGAATTTGAAAGGGATGATGATTTACAAATGGATGACTAAGGTGTACTTACGATGGTTTAGATGATAATCAACCAAGGAAAACCTTAAATGATTTGGATATTGGATGACTAAGGATGTTCGATAATTTTAATGATGTTTGAAAAGGATTTCCAAATCAAAGGAGAGCTTAAATAAATATAGATATTTGGATTATAAAAGGGATGTCCCTCCTTACTTAAGGTAGACTAATGATCTTAAGCAAAAAGGGAGGGTTATTTTACTTGAGGGTAGGCTAATGACCCTCAAGCAAAATGGGATACCTTAGAATATATCAAATTATGAGTTGTCTAAGATCCTAAATCAAACATTCCAAAGGTTTAATAAAGGCTAATTTATAAAAGCACTTAAGGTAGACAAAGTCTTAAGTACCCTATAAACTAGAGGATGATAAGATCTATATTTAATTCTTGCACAAAATTGATTTGAGACATGGTTTTGGATGTTGATTAATTTTTGGATTTTGGATAAATTTTGATTTGGGATGTTGATGTTGGATTTTGGATGATATGGATAGGATTTGGATAATGTTGGATAATGTTGGGGGATGTTGAATGATTGAATTTGGATTAAGGTTGGGATGACTTGGATTCAAAATGGGCTTTGGAATGGATGTACAAAGGTTCAAGGGTGAAAATAAAAATATTCACCTAAGGTTAAGTGAATGATGGAGGGATAATGAATTTGGATTGGGATTTTGGAATGAAATGATTAATGAGTGGACAGGGTATGACCAAAGATTAAATATCAAAATGATGTTTATCTAAGGTCAAATGGGATGGGGTAAATGGAGTTGGACAAAGGTTGGACTATATTTGGGGATGAAAATGTGGACAAAGGTTGGACTTAACAATTGAATGGTGATTTGAGATGAATGGGGTATAATCAAGGGTCCAATAATCAAAATGATTTTATCTAAGGTCTAAATGAAAGGATGTAGGTGGATTTGGACAAAGAGTAGTGGATGGAATTTGATCAAAGGTTTGGGTTCAAAATGGATGACTTTGATTTGGACAATTTTTGTCAAGGTGATTATGTATATAGACTGTTCAAAACTCAAGGATCCTAGAGCAATTCAGATGACATGTAGGATACAATCTGTAAATGGCGCTAATCCCTGAAATTATGGTGCTAAAATAGTCAGGGATGGTGCCAAAATAGAGGAATATGGCACCGATGTTTAGGATTATGGCACTATAGAAAATGGCACCACAAAGGAATTTTATGGCACCAAACAAAGAGGTTATGGAGTTGAACTGTGACAGTCTCTAAGAATTTGCCTAGGGTTTTGACAACTTTTGACAATTTTTGGATATTGGGCTCAAATCTTTGGATTTTCAAGGGTCAAATACTCTGATTTCAACTCCTTAAATGTTTGATTTCAAAAGGGTCAAATGTTTAATTGTTTGATTTTTTCAAAGGTTCAAATGATTTTGGACAAAGTTGATAAGATTTCTTGGCAAGTAGATACAAATCAAACAAGAAAACACAATGGATTTTGAGTTAATGTATCAAAATAACTTTTGCTTTCATAGGGTATAACATGAAGACACACCAAGAACATGAACATCCTAGAACTTGTTCAAGTAGGAGTGTATGAGACCATAAGCCCACTCCGTTGCCTTTATATAGGTGTAACGTGCAAGTCCTAGGAGGAGGAAACTAATCGCTTTTGATCACCCAAGATCGCTCATTACATCGCAAGGGGAGAGCATACATGGCATGCACGCCTGTTTCTAGAGGGCATTTGCACTCGGCAATAAATCAAATGTGGCTTGTGCAGTGAGTAACTTCACGGGCCTAACTGGTATCCATTGCATTACAATCTCATACGGCTGAAAGGTCTTAAACTAGGATAATTACAAGCTTCTAAGGGAGTCCTCTAGTGTATGTAAGGTACTTGAGGCACAAGTCCATGAATAGGAGTGTCCCAATCGACTGATGCTCAACCACTCAAGTCTTGGCAAACCAAGGGTCTTGGAGCTCTATTGCTTGGAGGCGAGAGGGTCCTTCCTTTAAAGCTATCTTTCAAATCACAATGCTTATACACCGTGCCAGAACACGCGGTTGAGGTCACCCCTTGGGGTGATGAAATCCCCAAGTAGGCCTCCTAAGAAGAAACTACCCTCTTGTTTTTTATCCCCAAGATTGCACTAGGTGCGAGGAGAGAGCATACACAAGAAAAGCAACCCCTTCAGGTTAACACTTAAAAGCATGAAAATGCCCACAAGTAGACTTTTGATCCCCAAGATCACCCTAAGGTGAGAGGGGAGAGCATACATCTACAAGTGGACCAAGCAAATCATACAAGTTCATTAACCTTCTAACTAATTTAGTGTAACTACACTAGTGAGAAAACAAAAAGTCTTCTACTAACAAAAACCTGCAACAAATCAATTAGTAGTTTCAAAAATTGTCTTTGGTCTACGTTCTTTTCCCTGCACAAATATTTTAGTACCCTGCACAAATCTAGAAAACTTGTTAAAATGATGGCATCAAAACATAGACAAATGGTACTAAAAAAGATAACAAAGGTTCTACAACAGAGTTAAATCATGTTAAAACATAGATAGATGGCGCTGAAAACAAAGGAAATGGTACTGGAATTTTTTATTTCAAAGATTAAACAGACAACAACTAAAATAAATAGAGCACTAAAAATCAGGAAGATTGCACTAAATTCTAACATGGCACTAATTTATCATAAAATGGTGCTAGAATTTTTGAGAATGGTGCTGAAATAAATTTTACCTTTCTTACCTTCTGCTGCCTAGTTCGGTGGCACTGTTTTGAGTGCTGATGGTGCTAAACTATTAAGATTCCACAAACCTACTAAAAAAGAGATGAAAACTCAAGATAAACAAGTTGAAAGGGGTTAGAGTGTTTCAAAAACCCTGTCAAGGAACACCAAAGGTCAGCTAAGGATGAAAATAAGCTTGTTAGTAGAAAAATAACCTAATGCTCTATAAAAACCTTCCTAATGCTTTCCTACGCAAATTTTGCAAATTAGCACCCCATGTACCTGTCACAATCTAATGAAAACATAGAGCTAAAAATAATGAAAAGTGCTAAAACGTCTGAAAATGACCTATTTTTTTTCTAAGCCTAACATGCTAGGGAAGGTTGTGAGAATATGGGACTAAAATAATGCCATATTGTGCTACAACAGAGACAAATGGCGCTATTATGCTGAAATATGGCTCTAAACCAAGAGGTTATAGTGCTGAAACTCCTGTCTACTCAGATCATTCAAGAAAACACTCAAACAAAAGTTAGTTTGGGACCATGGGGTCCCACCGGGCATGCCAAATGAAGATGAGAAATTAGGAAAACATGAAAAGCATTAAAATAAATCAAAACATGTAAATCCTTATACCTTCCAATGCTTCCTAACTCCTCACTCCTTGATAGGGTTGAGGAATTTGCACTCTTGAGCTCCTAGATTTACCCAAACTAGTGTTTCCAATGTGAAATTCTCTCCATAATAAATGCAAAATTCACTATAACCTAGCTATGATGGAGGAAATTAAGAGAAATTTTAGTATAATATACTTGCTATAAAATTGGATGATGAAATGGCTTGTGGAGGCTTGTATTTATAGGCAAATTGGAGGAGATTTTGATCCAACGGTGGAGATTGATTGTGAGATGGAGGGCTAGGATTTGATCATCACAATTGGATGGTGGAGAATAAAATTGAATTTTTTATTCATTTTGGGGAGGACTTAGCATTTAATGTGATTTGGATGTGTGAGGAAATTAAAAATTAATTTCCTTGGGATGAGGTGGAATTAAAAATTCCATTTTATGTGGGAATGTGAAGGTCATGTGACATATGCACATCTTTGGGGCCTTAAATTTGTACTAAAAATATGGAAGATGTTTTAAATGAAAATGACAAAAATGAGTTGGAGTGGTTATGTATTTTTTGTAATTTTTAATTTGTGGGTGTGGGAGAAGGTGTTAAGCATGATTTAACCAAGTTAATCAGGGTGATTAACTTAGTTAATGTGGCTGGAAAAAAATAGTGAATGGGGTAATCAGGGTTTAGGATTAATTAAATAATGATTTATTTAATTAATCTGGGTCTAGGGGTCATGTAGGCTAGGGTAGCTAATTAAATAATAGCTATTTAATCAACTAGGCTAGGTGTAGGTTAATTAGTAGGGTAGATTAATCAAATAAGTATGATTTATCTAATTAATTAGGCTTAGGGAAGTGGACAAATTAACCAAATGAATATTTAACATATTTATTTAATTAATTGGGATGATGTTAGTAAAGTGTGAATGTTAACTTAATTAAATTAATTTAGTTTCAGGGGTTAATTGATGAAGGATGAATGGATGGTTCAGGTGTTGTGTAGGATAATTAATTAATTAAAAATTTAATTAATTAATCAGATGAGAAATCAGTGGTATGGGTGATGTTGGAGGGTGGTTGAAGGGTTGAGACATTTTTAGGTGTCTACATATATCATCGAGGAAGATGACCACAAACCGATCAAGAAAAGTATAAAAAACCCCATTCATCAAACTCATAAATAGTGTTGGAGCATTAGTTAACCTAAAGGGTACTATAGTAAACTCATAATGACCATAGCGAGTACGAAACACTGATTTATGAATGTCAGATTTTGCTATCCTCAACTAATGGTAACTTGATTTGAGATCTATCTTCAAGAATACCTTCAATCCTTGAATCTGGTCAAACAAATCATCAATCCTAGGCAATGGATAATGATTCTGCACTGTCAACTTATTCAACACCTACAATCTACACAAAGATGCAAAGACCCATCCTTCTTCTTAACGAAGATAACAAGAGAACCCCAAGGAGAAACACTAGGGTGAATGTGACCCTTCACTGAAATTTCCTCTAGCTAAATCTTAAGCTCTCGAAGCTCCTAAGTAGTCATCATGTAGGGAGCCCTAGAGATAGGCACTACCCTGGAAACTAAGTGATGCGGAGCCATAGTCGAAACGTGCAGAATGTTGTTTTTTTTTTGGTCCCTATTAGCAAGAAGTCTTCCAAGGTCTCACCGAAATCAAACTTACCTTCTTTATCAGCCAGACTTGCTTATCGGCCTTCCCACATTCTTTCTCCCTAATGACTTATCTCTCCCCGATGATATTTGACTCTCTTCCGTCGGCTCGACTTTCCAACTTCTCCCCCCGATGCTTCCTATCACTGTGACTTAGGCCGTCGGTGAACGTTTCTCCTCACCTTCTGATATGTAACCTCACACCGATGCCTTTGAATCTCTTAGACTTTCCATCGCCCAGACAATGTCTATCACTCAGACTTTGGGCTTGTTCTCTGATATCACCACCTCATGCTGAAATCCTCTCTATCGGCAAGACCCTATCATTTACTGTGACTTCCAAAATCCATTACCAATGACTCTTATTATACCGATGCATTCTCTTACCTTTCGTTGAGACTTGGACCATCAGCCCAACTTTACTTCTCACTCCCGATGACACATCTCACGCTGACATGCCGCATATCAACTTCACCTTCGTCAGGACTTGCCTCTATCGGCAATGTTTCTGCAACACTCACCAACATGCCAATATTACCATCATCAGCCAGACCTTGAGCATCGGCAACCTTCAAGCTTGTTATCCCGATGTGGGATCTCTCCCTGATGTATAGTCTTCATCAGCCAGACTATTACTGTGGACTGCTCCATGAGAACCAGGCTCTTACATCCATGGATGGGTCCGTTCAGGCATGGTTACACTCAGAAACAAAATGGAAAATGTCTACTTTGATGCCAATCAGAAGATATACACAAGATTACAGAACTGGAAGTAAAACTCACTGTCAAAAAGGAAATTCTTATTCTTCAATTTGAAATCTGATTGTTACTCTACATACCCACCTACCCATCTAATCACAAAAGACTCTTAAAACATACTCTCCATGGGTGGCAGTTGCAGCAGTGGAATGCCAACCATTCTGCAACCGTTCACCTCATAGTTACATCTTGTTTCTTGCCAGCTAATCACATTCTTGGTCGCTTGGACCTTAGGAAACACATACAAGACAAAACTAAACTACCTAGGTGTTTATTACATTCGTTTTGGTCCTAGGGTCCTTATCAGGCCCCTTAGGACATTTTACCCCTACATTTCTATGATCATCTCTCCATGCCCTTCTTGGGTCTCTTTTCCAAAGTGGCCCCTTGGATGCTCCCACATCATACTCCCCGAGATAAAGGAAACTCTTGTCCCAAGAGTTGGGTGCTCTGTTCCAGCCAGTCTGGAAACTATTTGAAAAGTTCCTCTGCTGTGTGACAGGGAACATGAACTCACCTAGAGTTATCCGCCTACTTCTTCTCCAACCTGCATATCTCTTCCAACCAGTGTTGGTGTTACAAAACACATTCTGATGTCCTCTCTTAGGACTCTACTGCTGAAGTTCTCCTACCCTGCTCACTGGAAATTTCTGATTTGTTTCTTTTTGCAATGGCTCCTATTTGGCCTCCTTCTCCTACCTCTCTATAGGACAATCAATGTCCCCAACCTTGATGCAATTCAAGTCCTGAACTTGCTATTCCTTAGGATTGTCATCCACCTTCCCTTGCAACTGTTCATGTTGCTTCCAACCAGCATTAACTTGTACATCCAGTTGTACTTTTTCCCCAAAATAGATAACAACATGGTCCCTCTTGTCTTCACAAGATAGAGGTTTCAACCTGTACTTCATACCATCTTTATGCACCAAATAACTATTTGTATATCCATCATGAATTGTTCTCCTTAAATGTTGCCATGGTCTACCCAGAATTATATGCCCACATGTCATTGGAATAACATCACATAAAATAGACTCATGGTATGGACCAATTGAGAAATTAGCATATGCCTTCTTACTAACCTTAACTTGCTGTCCTTGGCTTACCCAAATAGCGTTGTAAGGATTTGGATGATCAAATGTCTGCAATCCCAATTTGTTTACCATCTCCCAGGACACTAAGTTATCATGTGCACCTAAATCTATGATTATCTTACATAATTTGCCATGGCTTAAACAATTTGTTCTAAAAATAGATACCTGTGGTGCTAGCTGCACTTTGTCCACCATGAGGCACTCTCCTATTTCTGAATCAAGAGCTACTTCTGGTGCCTTGCCTTCTTTCTTTTCCTCTTGCTATGTCAAGTGAAGTCTTTTATCCTTTCCCTTTTCAACATCCTTCCATTTTGGACAATTGAAAGTTGTGTGCCCAACTTCATTACAAGTATAACACCTGCCAGCGAATGCACCTCTACCTGATCCAAATCTACCTCCACCTCTATATCCACCTCTCTATTCTGTAGTGGACTCCTTGCCTTTCTTATTGCTATTTTGTTCCTTGTTAGTAGGCTTTCCCCTACCTCTAGATCCTTTGCCAGATCCTTGTCTCTCTTGCTTCCTCTTCACCCTTTCTTCAACCCTTATGGCCAACTAAAAACATTCACCAAGTGTTTTTGGTATACTCAGACCAATCTCATCCTGCAAGTTATACCTAAGCCCATTAAGGTATCTTACTACTGTCTCATCCTCATCTTCCACTCCACCTCTAATACTAAGCTTGTGGAATTGCTTAGTATAGGACATCACATCCATGTCCTTCTGTCTCAAATTCTATCTCATTCTCTTTGTCTGAATGCTATAATCAGATGGAAGAAACTGAGTCTTCACCATCTCCTTCATCTTATTCCAAGAAGTGATTTTTGTTCCACCTCTAACCACCCTTTCTGTCTGCACACTACTCCACCATGTAAGTGTTGTCCCTCTCATCTTCATCTTTGCAAATTTCACCTTTCTCTCATCACTAATTTCTTCATATTCAAAGAAATTTTCAAGGGCATCTATCCACCCTAAGACTTCCTCACTATCCATCTTTCCCTAATAGATAGGCAACTCCATAGTTTCTTTTCTTCCATCACCCTGAACTACTTTAAGCAATCTCACAAGTTTCTTTTCTTCAGGATCGAATTCATCCCCAGGAGCTTTCTCTTCTGTCTCCTCATATTCTTCTTCATCTTCCTCATCATCTTGTTCCTCTCTTTTTTTTCCAATGCTTCCAATCTGGCCAAGATTGTAGCATTCTCCCTTCTCACCTGTCTCAGCTCTCTTTCTCTTGCAGCATGCTGTGCTCTTCTCTCTCTCAGTTCTCTTTCTCTTGCATCCAATGCTTCTTTCAATTCTTCATTTGCCTTAGCCATCTTATCCTTTGGTGGCATCTTGACAACTCTGAATCTTTCCACTAGATCCCTTTTCTCCCTTAGATACACAACATTTTACCCAGAGCTTTTGCTGGCTCTGATACCAATTTGATGCGGAGCCACAGCCAAAAAGTGCAAAATGTTGTTTTTTTTGTCCCTATTGGCAAGAAGTCTTCCAAGGTCTCACCGAAATCAAACTTACCTTCTTTATCGGCTAGATTTGCTTATCAGCCTTCCCACATTCTTTCTCCCCAACGACTTATCTCTCCCCGATGATCTTTGACTCTCTTTCATCGGCCTGACTTTCCAACTTCTCCCCCCGATGCTTCCTATCGCTGTGACTTAGGCCGTCGGTGAAAGTTTCTCCTCACATTCCAATATGTAACCTCACACCGATGCCTTTGAATCTCTTAGACTTTCCATCGCCCAGACAATGTCTATCGCTCAGACTTTGGGCTTGTTCTCCGATATCACCACCTCACGCTGAAATCCTCTCTATCAGCAAGACCCTATCATTCACTATGACTTCCAAAATCTGTTACTGATGACTCTTATTACACCGATGCATTCTCTTACCTTTCATTGAGACTTGGACCATCGGCCCAACTTTACTCCTCACTCCCGACGACACATCTCACGCCGACATGTCGCATATCAACTTCACCTTCGTCAGGACTTGTCTTTATTGGTAATGTTTCTGCAACACTCACCGACACGTCGATATTACCATCATCGGCTAGACCTTGAGCATCGACAACCTTCAATCTTGTTATCCTGATGTGGGATCTCTCCCTGATGTATAGTCTTCGTCGGCCAGACTGTTGTCTTCGGCAGGACTTCACTCTTCTCCGTCGATGCCGATCCTTACACCGATACACATTCTCCTACGCAGACTCCCCTGCTTCACCCTTGAATCCTCCTTCCCGAGGTCTCGACTCTACGTTTTTACGGTGATCACCATCAAACTCGCATTCCTATTGCACAGTTAGGGTTAGTCTAATATGGTACAGGTTACTGCGGACCGCTCCATGAGAACCAGGCTCTTACATCCATGGATGGGTCCGTTCAGGCATGGTTACACTCAAAAACAAAATGGAAAATGTCTACTTTGATGCCAGTCAGAAGATATACACAAGATTACAGAACTGGAAGTAAAACTCACTGTCAAAAAGGAAATTCTTATTCTTTAATTTGAAATCTGATTGTTACTCTACATACCCACCTACCCGTCTAATCACAAAAGACTCTTAAAACATACTCTCCATGGGTGGCAGTTGCAGTGGTGGGAATGCCAACCATTCTGCAACCGCTCACCTCACAGTTACATCCTATTTCTTGCCAGCTAATCACATTCTTGGTCGCTTGGACCTTAGGAAACACATACAAAACTAAACTAAACTACCTAGGTGTTTATTACATTCATGTTGGTCCTAGGGTCCTTATCAGGCCCCTTAGGACATTTTACCCCTACATTTCTATGATCATCTCTTCGTGCCCTTTCTGGGTCTCTTTTCCAAAGTGGCCCCTTGGATGCTCCCGCATCATCAATTTGATGTAGAGCCACAGCCGAAACATGCAGAATGTTGTTTGTTTTTGTCCCTATTGGCAAGAAGTCTTCCAAGGTCTCACCAAAATCAAACTTACCTTCTTTATCAGCTAGACTTGCTTATCGGTCTTCCCACATTCTTTCTCCCCGATGACTTATCTCTCCTTGATGATCTTTGACTCTCTTCCATTGGCCTGACTTTCCAACTTCTCCCTCCGATGCTTCCTATCACTATGACTTAGGCCATCGGTGAAAGTTTCTCCTCACCTTCCGATATGTAACCTCACATCGATGCCGTTGAATCTCTTAGACTTTCCATCGCCTAGACAATGTCTATCGCTCAGACTTTGGGCTTGTTCTCTGATATCACCATCTCATGCCGAAATCCTCTCTATCGGCAAGACCCTATCATTCGCTGTGACTTCCAAAATCCGTTACCGATGACTCTTATTACACTGATGCATTCTCTTACCTTTCGTTGAGACTTGGACCATCGGCCCAACTTTACTCCTCACTCCCAATGACACATCTCACGCCGACATGCCACATATCAACTTCACCTTCGTCAGGACTTGCCTCTATCGGCAATGTTTCCACAACACTCACCGACACACCGATATTACCATCATCGGCCAGACCTTGAGCATCGGCAACCTTCAAGCTTGTTATCCCGATGTGGGATCTCTCCCCGATGTATAGTCTTCGTCGGCCAGACTATTGTCTTTGGTAGGACTTCACTCTTCTCTGTCGATGCTGATCCTTACGCCGATACACATTCTCCTATGCAGACTCCCCTGCTTCACCCTTGAATCCTCCTTCCCAAGGTCTTGACTCTACGTTTTTATGGTGATCACCATCGAACTCGCATTCCTATTGCATAGTTAGGGTTAGTCCAATATGGTACAGGTTACTGCGGACCGCTCCATGAGAACTAGGCTCTTACATCCATGGATGGGTTCGTTGAGGCATGGTTACACTCAGAAACAAAATGGAAAATGTCTACTTTGATGCCAGTCAGAAGATATACACAAGATTACAGAACTAGAAGTAAAACTCACTGTCAAAAAGGAAATTCTTATTCTTCAATCTGAAATCTAATTGTTACTCTACATACCCACCTACCCGTTTAATCACAAAAGACTCTTAAAACATACTCTCCATGGGTGGCAGTTGTAGCAGTGGGAATGTCAACCGTTCTGCAACCGCTCACCTCACAGTTACATCTCGTTTCTTGCCAGCTAATCACATTCTTGATTGCTTGGACCTTAGGAAACACATACAAAACAAAACTAAACTACCTAGGTGTTTATTACATTTGTTTTGGTCCTATGGTCCTTATCAAGCTCCTCAGGACATTTTACCCCTACATTTCTATGATCATCTCTCCGTGCCCTTCCTGGGTCTCTTTTTTGGACCTTAGGAAACACATACAAAACTAAACTAAACTACCTAGGTGTTTATTACATTTGTTTTGGTCCTAGGGTCCTTATCAGGCCCCTTAGGACATTTTACCCCAATATTTCTATGATCATCTCTCCGTGCCCTTCCTAGGTCTCTTTTCCAAAGTGGCCCCTTGGATCCCGCATCACTAAGTCAATGTGAAAATCAATTTCTCAATGAGGTGGCATTCCTTTAATTTATAAAGGAAACACATCAGAAAAATCCTTTAGAATAAGGTGATCATCTAAGGATGTCTCGGTTCCTTCCTTAGACCTATTACTAATAGAAATAGCAAAGAGTTGACTACCCTTACACATACTATGCTTAAGATGCTTAGCTGAAATCATTCAAAGAGAAACATGTCTCCACACTCTTGAGATCCTTGCATATTTACCTTTACCATCCAAGCATTCAATTGTCTTCTTCTAGCAATCTAACTTCGTCTCATGGGCATTCAACCAATCCATACCCAAAACCACATTATAAGATCCCAAGGAAAGTTCTCGAAGATCCATCAATGTCGTGAAAACACCAAGTCCTAACTAAAAATCTCTAACGACAGAATTCATTGACATTTTAGAACTGGTTGCTAACTCTACTTCCCAATCAACCACTTACCTAAATGCCACCAGCCCACATCGCTCCACTATCAAAGGGGATATGAAAGAATCTATAGCCCTAGAATCAAAGAGTATAGAAACTGTCATATTACTGATCATACTTGGGTTCTCAATCACTGTCACCTGATGCTCTGCCTGTCGGTTATCCATTGCTGCAAAAACTCTATGTGATCTCCCTACATCCCCAACTATTGGCTCAAAAACACCTACTTGCTAAACCCCTTCTACTAAATTATTATGAGGACAATTTTGGGATATATGTCTAGTATCTTCACAAGAATAACAAGGTCCTCCAGGCGGTCCCTGGGACTGCTGCTGAAACAATGTTTGGCTAGAACTAGCCTGATTGCCTCTAAAAGTTTGTTGTTGTGGACGCACTAAACCTACACTTTGAGTCTGAGGTTTTTGATCTCTATGTGAAGGTAGAGCCTTCCAAGACCAAGGAGGGCCTCCCTGTACTGTCTAAGTTTTCTGACCATAATTTTATTGCTACGGGTTAGGTCTAGGAGGAAGTGTGTTAGTCCTAGTCCCACCTCTTTGCTGAAAGGATTGTTTGCTAAAATTCTAATTATGTGGTAGCTGATTAAAGTTCCTATGATGGTCTCTATTATCCTATTTATGATTAATTTATTTGACAATAAGAGCTTTTTCCATCGCCATCTGTATAGTAGTAGGTTTTGCCAACCGCACAGGTCCAACTATACTCAAATTAAGTCCTCTAATGAAACAATTTACATGGAGCTTCTCATCCTGCATATACTCACCATACTGCATAAGCTCTAGGAACTTATTCTCATACTGTGCCACAACTCATCAATCCAACACTACCTAAAAATGGTTTGATATGTACCTATTTCTGAAATACTCTAAGAACAACTCCTAGATCAAAGTGTTCACCATAAAATGGTTCTTGTGTTCCTCCTGACACCACTAGGTAGCTATAGTGCCCTTAAGCAAATGAACAACCACTCGAGCCTTAAAATTCATCTCATACTACTTGAGTGCAAAGCACTTATCCAAAACCTAGCAACCAAGATTGCGCCTCTACACCCTATGTAGTACCAACAAAAGAGGGTGGTTGGAGACATAATATTGCTCTTATTTGCTTCCTTGAAGGTTGATCAACACCCCAATCCTCAAAATGATCCCTTTGTCTAACCTAAGGAGGCATTCCATGATGTACTGAATCATCTCCCCCTTCACAAGACTCCGCCCTGCCCTAAGGGGTACTCCTACTGTGCTCTTGATGAGCCGATGCATGACCAATAGAATGCTAAGACTAACCTCCAGGATGATCTTGCGCTGGTGGTGGAAGTCTAGTTTAAACTACCTCTAAAATTTACTACAAAACTTGCATCATCTGAGGTGTTGAATCAACAAGTGGCTCCTGTTGGATAGACTCAGATGATACATGTTAAGATGGTATTGGGGCATGTGAAGGGGTTTGAGTTGGCCCCTACGACTCAGAGCACTTACGCTTGGGCAACATCCTACACTAACTAGCCAAAAATTAATACCCAGAGTTCCCAAAGTGTTGGAAATCTAGCTCTGATACCAAATGTAATGCCCACCTATATAGGCATGTACAGATGGGCACATGTGGCATAATTTTTTGAAGTTGAATTAGTCAAATCAAATTAATTAGAAAAGTTTGATGTTTACCTAACCAGGTTTCTCAAATGCACAATTCAAAAGAGACATTTTTTTGTGGAAACCTCCTCAATTTGACAATCTATAAAAGCCAAGGAATAAATGAACTAAAGTCATTACCACATTGTTATAATTTTTCATAAAAGACTTCTTGCATTAATATAATGTTAACAAGACAAAATTGATGTAGATGATAATAATTATTAAATTAATATTAAATTTTTAAATGACAAAGTTTTAATTACTAATTAAGTTATTTATTTAATTTACTAATGACAAAAAAAATCAATTTATTTATTTATTAATTCTAATTACTAATTATTGAATTAAAATTTAGTCATTAGATAATTTATTATATTCTTTAAAATGTTATAAAGCAAATTGATTGAATAAAATAAATCACATAAATATATATTTCTAATTGGTTTAGCCAATAATGATTTTTAAATCAATTACTGCTTTCATTTTAAAACTAATTTTTTTAAGCCCAAAAATCACACACACAGATATATATATATATATATACACACACACACACACTATTCTAAAACTATAACAAAATAAATGGCTTCTACCCTGCGGAGTCTTCCGCACCTCTCGAATGCCCCAGTGCACCCCTTAGATCTCTATTTCGCTCAGAAATGCACTGCTACGGCTGGCGTTGGCAACTCTGGCTCCAATATTGCTACAGATAAAGGTTTTTTTCAGCACTCAAAGGAAGATTGCAGCGCTGCTGGTTTTCCTAACCCTAGGACTTCTGTGCAGAAAAACACCTTCTCAAAATTAGGGCAGGGCTCCAAGGAATATGGCTCACTTCCTTTGATGGGTGATGTTTCAAATTCTGTGGTTGGCGAAAAGAATAAACCCATGGCCTGCTTAGTTGTCTCCCTCGTTCTGGAGTTTGAGGATGCCCTAAGAAATGAGGTAATTGAGGGTGAAGCCTATTTCGTCACTCAAGGGTGGATCAGTCATTTCACTGGACTATGGTCGGCCCTTCCAGTCTTACAAAAATGGGTCTCCTATGTTTGGAAGCCTTGTTTGAAAGGTAATCTTGAAATTTTCCATGTGCTCAGGGTTATTTTATTGTTGTTTTTGACTCAGTACAGGACTGTGATTCGATTCTTTTTTAGAAATATTGGACATGGGGTTAGAATGTGCTCATACTCAAACCTTGGCATCCTAATTTCAACCCCTCCATAGAGTCTTTCAATGTAAAGCATGTTTGGATTCGTCTACCAAACTTACCACTCTAATTTTGGTTTGATAGCTGCTTTGAGGCTATAGGAAATACTCTTGGCAATTTTTTAGCAGTTGATCTTGATACTACAGATTTCACACACAACCTATACGTACATCCTTGTGGATTTGGATACTTCTAAGGCATTGCTTGCAGACATTTCTTTTAAAATCTTTGACTAGATTTGGTCTCAGACATTAGATTATGAAGGGTTGCTCTTTAGGTGCAGAAGGTGCTATGCTACTGGCCACACCGCCGCAGTTTGCCACATCTCAAAGTCTCATTCAAGAAAACTTGCTACTTTATGGGAAGATGCCCATCCACAATGCTTCACTATGGAGAGTCCTTCTGGGGGCACTCCCCCTCCTTAGATTATGAGAATAAAATTGAAGGCAATCAACCCTCTGCGACTTTGAAGGCTCCATCGAATCCACCTGATGAAGTAGGCTCGCCTAAAAATAGGAGCACAAAAAAGAGTGATTCAAACCCTGTGATAGATAGAGGGGCAGTAAATGATGCACAGGTTTCACATTTTCATTCTTTCTCAGACAGACCGGGAGGTGTCATTAAATTAACCAATGATGCTAAAGCTTCAACAGATCCAGAGAAGATTACTTTGGCTTCCAATGGGGATAACAGTCATTCTCAGCTCTCATGGTTAGAGGATTCTTGCGAGTCCTCAGAGGAAGGAATCATGGATGGAAAGTGGATAGTGGTTCAAAAGAAAAAGAAGAATGACTTGACAGCTTTTGCAGATATTTGCAAGCATCTTATGGTAATTCAATCCCATAATTAGCTAGGGATGAAGAGATTGCAAGTCTGAATTTTAGTTTAGGTTTTTACAGGCTTTGGAAAAGCTAGTAGACACTAAATTTGTTAACTTTGTTGGCACCCCTGTTAGAGGGCATGCTTTTCATTATTATTTTGGATCATTTTTAGTTTAGAGGGAGTAGTCCCCTTACCATAGCTTACCAATAAAAAAAAAAACTATAACAGAATAATACAATTTACAAAGATATAAATATAAGAATAATACAATTTATATATATACTCATCAACCGATCAACACAAAAAATATAGAAGAACATATATAGCAAAGATCTATTAATAAATTGTTGATAAAAAAATACATTACATAGCAAAGACAATAGGAAAAACAAAACAAAATATTTTCTATTTTTAAAAGCTAAAAGGAAAAATAGAAGTTGGGACGGACGCCATTAGACAAGCACTGCCTAGTAGAGGGGAGCCATGGCTCCCCACAACACCTTAGGCATTTTGGGTAGCCGTGGATCTCTATGGCCACCCAAGGCCTAGGGGCTGCCCATGGCAGCACCCAACAAGTCATGGTTTGTTGCGCCTGCTATGGGTTTCCCCATGGTTGGCAATGACAGTCAACAGTTTTTATTTATTTATTTAAAATTTCTTCAATACAAAATTTATATCTTATATTTCAACCTCAAAAATAGTAACCAGAATACCAGTGTATATATTTATATACTCATATATATATGTATATATACACACACACATACATAACAGAAATCAAACTTTTCCAAAATCAATTTCACCAAACACATACTTTCACTAGAATATACATATCTATAGGATAATTAGTTTTCACAAAAATAATTGTTCTCTTTACAATACAATTGATTTTCATATATAGACAGATATTGCGTCTATCACGGGGAAAATTACATATCAATAAACTACTCCATTTTTTCCTAATTTTTTGAAAAACAACTTCCAATTCTTGACACCAACTTATTTTTAAAAAATAAATCCTAGCAACACCTGCACAACAACAAGCCAAACTAGATGGCCCGGCTCACTTTCCACCCTGTCGTAGGGTTGGAATACCAACCCACCCCGAGCTTGGGAGATCTATCAAGAACATGGTTTCAAGCATTTAAACAAACACAAAAATTTCACAAACTCAACCCACTTTCAATCCCAAGTTTTTGACTCACAACAAAACAAGAATCTTAAGTGGATTCTTTTTACAAGGGGAAGAGAGAGAAACCTCCTCTGTTGGGGAACAAATATTACAACCCTTCAAAACTTCTTCTCAACTCAACTACAAACCCAACTTCAATAAACTCACACAACCCTTCATTTTCATAACCCAACTGTATACACCTAAAAATGACACGACTCTGTCCAAATAGATAGTCTTAATATTTATTTAAGTCTAATTCCTCTATCAATAAATAAACAAACAAATTTATTTATTTGATTCATATTCTTCCAACAATTAAATTCCTAAATTCTTCTAAATCCTCCAACAAATTAAATAATCTAAATTATTTAATTAGTTCTTCCAAATTCATTCTAAATTAAATAATACCAATTATTTAATTGTTTCTTCCACTAATATCTTCTCTAAATTTAAATAAATCGATTATTTATTTAAGTTGTCTATTTCTTCTAAATTGAGTTATCTCTAAATATAATTCAATCCTTGTGCACATGCAATTGAATATTCTAAATATTTAATTGAGCAAAATATCTTCTCATCCTCATGCAATTTCCATCCTCTAGTTCTATTCTCTTAACTGATTAATCTATTCTTTTAATTGATTAATCTCTTCAGTTAACTCATTCTTCTATTTTATTAATTCCTCTCATGCAAAATAGGGAAGGACACTTGTCTTCTTCCTATTCGTGCACATTCCTCAACTATTCTTAACTGTTGATCTTCTTATTCTTTCTATACCATTGATCCTCTCTTTCTCAAGTCTATAAATTGAATGCTATTCCTCCATTTCATTCATCCAAGCTTTAAGTAAACTTACTCTGCAGGAATTACAGTGCACCTTTGGCACCAATTCCTTCATTGCTTGCGATCAAATTGTTACCATATCATTATCATTGTTGTGAAGCTCATCTTCATTGCAATAAACTATCATAGCCGTTCTCCAGTGACAATCTTGGAAAATAGCAAGGAAGTGCACCTTTTGAGGGCCATATTCATACACAAGATTGATTGAGATAGGCAATCAATGGAAGCTATGAAGTATTGAGGTTTGCATAGGTTTTTGTCTTTGTTTGTTTGATCTTGATTATTTCCCTTTTCATTGAGTTTTGGGTATTATTGATATATTATATTGATTATTCATTTGAATCCAATTTTCCCTTAACATTTTTGGCGCCCACCGTGGGGCCTAGCCCCAATTTAACCCAAAAATTGAGTTTTTGTGCATTAGGAAGCCATACACAAGAGGAATCTGTGCATTTGACCCATCCTAACATGCATCTACTGTCTATTCCGGTGCATCCAATCTTTCGGCGCATACAAGCTCTGTTTCGGCGCATATAACCTTTGATGCGGCGCATCTGCTAATTCTGCGCATATACTATGTATTCCTATGCTTTTGACCTCTATCTCAGCGCATTTGTACTCCTATGCTTCTAAGCTCTGCTTCTACGCATCTAGGCTCTGAAGCTATGCATATGATCTGAAGAGTGATTTTTAGGGTTTTCTTGTGGTTTTCACTAATGCTAACACCTTTTTGCAGGAATATTCTTGGATCCACTTGCAGGCTAGGTACTGGTTTAGTCATATAGCTGCATTTGTTAACTCATATCTTGATTTCTAAAGGAAAGTAAATGGATGTTCATGTAAATCTCACGTAGTTCTAACTAGGAGGGTGGTAACTGAATCATTGCTATCTTGTTATCATTGGATCATTATTGCTATCTTTTCAAAGTTAAGCACATTGCTATCTTGCTAAAATTGAACCATTGCTATATTGTTATCACTTCAAAGTTAACAAATTTTGTGCATGCCCAAGTAGATAGCTCATTTATTCTTTTCTTTTTAACTAGGGGAAAAGAACCATTGTCTTTCATTTTCTTGGGAATGATACCAGGCCTATGCTCTCCCCTATCTTGGGTGACCAAAATGCCAGACATATCATTTTTGCATGTGTTTTTCCTTTAGAGAGGCCTGCCCTTGGATACTCGTCCATCCTTGGGGAACGACCTTAAGTGGTAACAAGCTAAAGCCAAGCTCTACCAAGCCACTATAAATAAATTATGTTTGGAGCGAAAGCTTCAAACGAGTGAAGTTGTGTTATACCAACACCTAACCTCCCCAAAAACCCACCAAGGTGCAACCCTTGCAAGCTAGGAGACTCCATAACAGAGAGTAGTGCTACCGCATGTATAACCACTCAAACGGTTGAACTTATTAATCATCCTTTGTTTTTAGTATCCAAAAACCCCTATAAGCAAGTGTAGGGAAGGGCAATTATTACCTCCCAAAGATGCCTCACCTAGAAATAGGGAGAATTTGATTTATATTGTCACAACTAGCCTAGGATTTGTACCTGCTTTCTTATCAAAAAAGAATCAAAAAAATACAAAAAAATATAAAAAACCATGAAATCTTTCCTTGTGTTTATTGTGTCTTCTTGCCGTAATTGATAAAATTAGACTAAAAAGACCAACTTGCAATCAAGAATCCAAAAAAAACTCTGAAAAACATGTTGAACTTTGTAAAAAACATTGAAAAAACTAGAGCGTGCATTTGTCACTAAAAGTTGTGCATCTGTACATACTTCCTATGCATATATCACGATTTGCTGAGCATACAGAACCTGTTACTGCACATTTGCAAATTACCAGTACTGCACTTTTGTCTCGACTTGCTGTGTTTTTATCCTATTTAGCTGTGCATATGTTCTTGTGCATGCGTGACAGTGAGCACTTCCACATACTTTGAGAGAAAAATTTTATCATTTCTAGATACTCATTTTAGCCTTGTTTAGGTTTCTGAGGTCAGAATTTACCTTGCAGTCACTTTTTCCATCCATTCCATAGCGTACCCTCTCTTTCATTGGTCATCTCGTCCACCTTCTACCTAGGTCTTCCCAAAATAAAGTCAAAGTATCCTATATCAGATTAGCACAAGGCCTTTTCAGATCATTTTGGATTCAAGTAACCCTAGTAGGTTGCAGAACTTCGCTAGTGGTCTTGGTGCATGACTAGTCTCTACACAGTAAATGGGTATCGACTGTCTTACTTGGAATCATTGGTCACAAAAGTCTGTTGTTCAAATCTTGTCAAAACAAGTATCCCCTTCTCACCAACTTACACAAGCACCTTTCCAAAGTCTCTAGTTTCACCCCACGTCTTCCCACATCACCTTGCATGGATCTAACTAGATCCCAATACCAAAAACAACTTAAAATAGCTAGAACATTTGAACACATTGTATCCCCTCATGATAGTGATAATGAAATCTCTCACAAGGAATACCAAGATGCTCTCCAAAATAGGAAATTTCAGCACATGATGGACAAAATACTCAATGAGGACCCTCAAAAGTACTTTCTACATCTTGCAAACCAAGGACTTAAACTCCCCTCTAACTTTGACATTGATTCATTAAAAGAACAAGGAGAGGAAAGCATTCTTGAAAAGAGCACAACTGAGGAAAACCCCCTAGACAAAGGCAAAAGTAAGCAAACAATAGACCAAAACATGCCTATGGACACGATCACGAAACAAATTCAAGCCTTACAACAGCAGAACACAGAACTCAAAAAAGGAACATCAACAAAAACTTATTCATTGGAGGATATCTCACCATACCCCTTTGACAAAAGTTTGAAAATGGTACCCTTCCCCTTTCGATTTGAAGTTCCCAAGTTTGACAAATACAAAGGGAAAGGGGACCCAAGAGATCACATTAGGGAGTTTAGCGCAGCATGCTTAGAAGTGGATCATAATGACAGTTTTCTAATGAGACTATTCCCTAGATCTCTTAGTGGTCAAGCCATGGAATGGTTCTCAAGACTTCCCCTGGGTATTAAAAATTTCAATGAGTTAGTAAACCTTTTTGTCACACACTTCTCTTACAACATAGAGCATGAAGTCTCCATGCTAGACCTATGCAACACCAAACAAAAGAGTGGAGAATCCTTCACCACCTTCTTACAAAGGTGGAGACAACTCGCGAGCAAATGTTCATATCACGTACCAGAGAAACAAATGACAAAAATGTTTGTCCATAATCTCAACCCCAATCTTAGTTACCAAATACAAATTCAATGTCCTACCTCATTCATGAAATTCATCGAGATGGGATTGTTTATCGAAAAATCTATGATCGCCAAGGGGCAAATCAAGATATAAAAGGACACACCTAACTCAAACTACACCCCAGACAAATCAAAATTTTAGACCAAGAACAAGAACGTCATCAATGATGGAGTGGTAGATGCCAAGATAGTGGCTCCTAAGCAACAACAACCTATCTTCACTCTCAAAGGAGAGGAAAGCAACGCTACACCCAATAAAACACTCACTCGTGAACCAAAGCAATGGTTCACCTCAAATCCTAGACAAAAATTCACACCCCTAGGGGAGTCCCAAGAATCTGCATTACGAAAGTTGTTAGGCAACAATTTGATCACTCTTCCACCCACTAATGACTATAAACCTCAAGTGAAACCTCACTATTGGAAAGACACAGATTTCTATGAGTACCATAGAGGAAGAGGCCACACAACCAACAACTGTATCCATCTTAAACATGTCATTCAAGACATCCTAGACCAAAATTAGATAGGCACTCAACACCATACCTCCAATGAGACACACGTGGCATACAAGGATCCACTCCTAAACCACGACAGGCCATACAACAATAGAAATAATAAAAACAACAATAGCAATAACAACCACAATAGGCAAAACCAAAACAATGGGTAGAACAATGCCAACTATGCAAATGTGTCATTCGACTATACTGTCAACTGCATATCAGAGCACATACCACAAATCAATGTGATCACGTCCAACCAATAGTCAGGACCTAATAAGAATGATTGCAGTATCATTAGCCACAGCGGTAAGGTCACTTTAAACACAATCCCTCCAAGGTCGTCACATTCTCTGTCTAATCCCCACACATACAGTGTCATAGACCAACTTTGAAAGACTCCTGCCCACATATCTATCCTAGTGTTGTTGCATCTGTCTCCTAACACAAGGAAATTCTTGACAAAGCCTTAGTGGAAACAACTATACCCACAAACCTAGCCCAAGAGAAGTTTCAAGCCATGGTAGGAAATCTAACCTCCTCAAGAACCTTGTCGTTTACTGAACAAGATGACCTATCGGTCTCCCAACCTCATAACACACCATTACATATCGTCGCCTTCATCCACAAACACCATATCAAAAGGGTTCTCATTGATGGGGGAGTGGGTTTAAATATTTGCACGCTCAAGCTAGTCCTTACATTGGGGTTCTCAGAATCAGCGGTGGATCCTAGGAAGAAGATCACCATCAAAGCCTATGATGAAGAAGAAAGGACTACAAAGGGAACAGTGGTGTTACTCATACAGATTGGACTAGTAATTAAGGACGTTGTTTGCCAAGTCCTTGACAGGGAGCTAGCCTACAATATCCTCCTAGGTAGACCATGGATTCATGTCATGAAAGTTGTGCCTTCTACCTATCACCAATGCATAAAGTTCCCTCATAACAGCAAATAGATTACCATCCAAGGTGATCCTAACCCCTTCCAACATTGCATTACTATTCGCTCTAAACCTAATTGCATCATCCCTAACAACAGAGCCTATACATCCCCCATCCCACAACATGACTATACCTCTGAAGCTTCCTCATCCAAGCTTCCTAATCATGGTCAATGAATGCACACTTCACTTATACACGAAGCTATCACATAACCCATGGGATTCAAAAATAAAAATTTGGATACCTCCCCCTATCAAGAAAAAAATCCATAAGAGCCTAAGAGCTATCATGTCATAGGGCATCGATACCCAAAATCAAAGCCAAATCCAAAACCAAAAAGGATACAGAAGCCCACACCTCCAAAATAAAAATGGTGTGGGTCCCAAAAAAAAAGCAATCAATCCAAATGGAGCATCCAAATCCCACTCTATCAAAAATCTGAACAATCCCACACCCAATCAAAAAATTTTAAGAATCCTAAGTCAATTTGGGTCCCTAAATCCCCAAATTGTCAATCCCACAATTCCTCATCTTGATCCCATAATAAAAATCTTTATTACTTGATGTAGGGGCATCACTCTCATTTCAATTTTTGGTTTGTCTTTCTTCTAGTTTTGGTAGTTTCAGTTGTTTAGTATGGTTTTGGTGAGTTGTAGTTGGTAGTTCTTGTTAGATGTCGACACTTGTCATATGCCTTTTTCAAGATTGTAATTCTTATTCTTATCGCATAAGGTAATTGTCTTCCTGTCATCGTTGGGACAGGAAGATAGATAGTTGAATTGATGTGAGTAAACCACCAATGGTGTTTAACTATCGTAGATAGTTACAAGAGACCCATTGGTAGTTTCATTCGACAGTTACAAGTGAACAATGGGGAGAATGATGAGGAGAGGATCAAAATGTAGATTGGGAAGAGGGAACGGTAGAACGTATTGGAACGGATTATTGTTTGAAACATGCCAATTCAGTTGGTTGGGAGTTTTGGACATAGAATAGAGGTACGGAAGACAATAGAAAGAAGGTTGATTATTGAAGGCTAATTGGTGTGCAATGTAAAGTCTCTTTAAGGTGATAAAACATTCTTTGATCAGAGTTTATATTGTTTGTACTATGTCAGAAGCCAATAGAAATAAAGTTTGCATATTGTTCTTCCTCTCATTGATTGTGCATTGTCAATGTTTGAGTTGTTCTTAATTCTAAATCCTGAACTTCCTATTATACTTGTAAAGGTTTTCTTGTCATTGAAATCTTTGTGAATCTGGATTACTCTGTGATCAACAAGGCTTGCCATCAAGTGGTATCAGAGCCTCAAAGTGATTGGGCTTTGGTGAATAAATAGAATGCCTCCAAGGAGAATGGGTAGAGGTGGACCCTGAGGAAGAGGCAGAAGGGGACATGATGAAGATGTATTGTAGAATTTGATAGCAAGAATGGATGCCTTGGAAAGGGCACAAAGAAGAGGGAACCCTAATGAGGGTGCAAGTGATGATAATGAGGAGGAAGTATTATCAAGAAATGATAATGAAGAAAGACAAGGAGAGCAAGAAGGATTTGAGGAAATATTATTAAGGACAATCATGAATGTGGGTTCCAAACCCAAAATAGAAGTCCCTACTTATTTGGGGAGTCTCAATGGAGAAGATTTAATTGATTGCATCAATGATTTGGATAAGTATTTTGAATTTGAGGGTGTAGCAGAAGACAAAAAAGTGAAGTTTTCTTGCACTAGATTGAAGGGACACACTACTATGTGGTGGGACTTTGTCCAAATTGAGAGAAGAAGAAAAAATAAGGAAAAGATTAACTCATGGGATCGAATGGTGGCGAAGTTGAAGGCTAAGTTCCTTCCTGGAGATTACCAAACTAATCTCTTCAAAAGATTGCAGAATTTGAAGCAAAAAGACATGACTGTGAAAGAATATACAGAGGAATTCTATAAGTTGATGATTAGATCAGGATATAGTGAGGAAGATGTGGAGAAAATAGCTAGATATATGAATGGTCTCAAGTATAGCCTACAAGTTGAGTTAAGCCTTGTGTCCCCTAGAAGCTTAGAAGAGGCTTATCAATTTGCCTTAAAGGTAGAAGAGAAGTTGCAAAGGAAACAAAGTCAGCAAGAGAAAAAGAGATGAAGAGGTTTTAGAGGAAGGGGTAGTCAATTAGTAGAGGGCAGCAACATCATCAAGGAGAAGAGGCCAATAGTTCTAGTGGAGCAGCCAACAATGATAGAGGAGGTTTTCAAAACAAAGGGGGTAGATTCTATAGCAGAGGTGGTTCTCAAGGTAGAGGTAGAGGGTTTATTGGAAGATGCTTTAAGTGCAACCAATATGGACACAAGAGTTGGGAATGCTCTAAACCATCTCAAGGGGGACATTCCAAGTTTGAAAGAAGTAATCAAATTGTTCATGCTGACCAAGAAAGTGTGGGGTCACTTGTTCACCACAAGGAGGAACCAGAATTGGGTGAATCATTGTTGCTAAAGAGGGTATTGCTGAAGCCCCAAAAGGAAATCCAAGAACTAGTCCAAAGGAGGGCCTTGTTCAAAACAAAATGTAAGTCCAAAGCTAAATGTTGCAAACTAATCATTGATAGTGGTAGTACAGATAATATTGTTGCAGCAAAGATGGTAGAAAAGTTATATCTTAAAAGGATTAAGCATCCATCTTCTTATAAGGTATCTTGGTTACAAAAAAGGACATCAATTGTTAGTCAATGAGCAGGCATATGTTGATTTTCAGATTGGTAATTATAAAGATAGTGTGCTTTGTGATGTGATGCCTATGGATGTATGCCATATATTGCTTGGTAGACCATGGTAGGTTGATAGGAATGTGGTGCATAATGGAAGGGAGAACACATATACTATTGAGAAAGATGGAGTGAAACATACCTTGATGCCTATAAAGGAGCTTGAAGAGGACAACAGCAATAGTAGCAGTAGTAAGGTGATGATGGTAAGTGGTAAGGAGTTTCTACATGACTTGAAGAATGAGGAAATAGGATTTGATTTGGTTCTTGAACCTAGGAGTGTATGTACTAGTACAAAGCTTGATGATTTGCCTCTTGAAGTGCAAGATATTTTGAATGAACATTTGGATATTGGTGCATCTGATTTGCCTAATGAATTACCTCCTATGAGGAGTATTAGCCACCATATGGATTTGATTCATGGGGCTACCCTTCCAAATAAGGCTGCTTATAGGTTGACACCTATGGAAAATGAGGAAATTAGGAAGCAAGTAGAGGATCTTTTGAAGAAGGGTTTGATAAGGGAAAACCTAAGTCCTTGTGTTGTTCCCACGGCACTAGTACCAAAGAAAGGAGGGGAATGGCATATGTGTACTGATTTAAGGGCTATTAATAAAATTACAATAAGATATAGGTTTCCCATTCCTAGGATTGAAGTTTTAATGGATTGTTTAAGTGGCTCCATGTATTTTTCTAAGATAGATTTGAAAAGTGGCTACCACCAAATAAGAATCAAACTGGGGGATGAATGCAAAATAACCTTTAAGACTAGTGATGGCTTATATGAGTGGCTTGTTATGCCTTTTGGATTGTCTAATGCCCCTAGCACTTTTATGAGACTCATGAATGAGGTTTTGAAACCATTCCTTGGCAAATTTGTGATTGTATACTTGGATGACATTTTGGTGTTTAGTAGGTCTAAAGAGGAGCATCTTGAACATTTGAGGCAGGTATTGAAGAGGCTACATGAGGAAAAGTTGTAGATAAATTTGAAAAAGTATGTGTTCATGCAAACTGAACTAGTATATTTGGGCTTCGTGGTGTCAAAGGAAGGATTGAAGATAGACAAGGTGAAGGTACAAGCCATTCTTGATTGGCCAACACCCAGAAATATAATGGAGGTAAGGAGCTTTCATGGGCTTGCGATTTTTTATCAAAAATTTATTAGAAATTTCAGTCATGTAGTAGCACCTATTCTTGAGACTGTAAAGGGGAATAAGAGACCATTTGAATGGACTAGGAAGGCTGAAGAGAGTTTTAAATTTTTGAAACAAAAAGTAAGTGAGAAGCCCATTCTTTCTTTGCCTAATTTTGAGAAAGTGTTTCAAGTAGAGTGTGATGCTAGTAGGTTGGCTATTGGGGTTGTTCTAAGTCAAGAAGATAAACCAGTAGCATACTTTAGTGAGAAATTAAATGATGCCAAAAGGAAGTATTCTTCTTATGATTTAGAATTCTATGCTTTGGTTCAATCCTTAAAGAAATGGAGACAATATTTATTGCCTAAGGAGTTCATTGTATACACGGATAACCATGCTTTGCAATTTATCAATAGTCAACACAAGTTGAATCAAAGACATGTCAAGTGGGTTGAGTATCTCCAAAGTTTTAACTTTGTTTTGAAACATAAAAGTGGACAAATGAATAAAGTTGTTTATGCTTTAAGTAGAAAGAATTTTTTGTTATGTGAAATACAAGTAACAGTTTGAAAGTTTGAAAGAGTTGTATGCAGAGGATGCAGATTTTAAGGGAGCATTTGAAGCTTGTAGTGATCCTATTTGCAGGAATAGAGAGCCATGGATAGACTATATGATTCAAGAAGATTTATTGTTCAAAGGGAACAAGTTATGCATTCCTAAGGGATCCATGAGAGACAATTTGTTGAAGTAAAAGCATTGTGGTAGTCTTACTAGTCACTTTGGATAGGATAAGACTTATTTACAGCTGAGCACTCATTATAATTGGCCAAAGATGCAAGCGGATGTGAGGAGATATGTTGAGAGATGCAGCACCTGTCAACATGCCAAAGGGAGAAGCCAAAATGTTGGATTATATCAGCCACTTCCGGTTCCAACAAGGCCTTGGGATTCAGTGAGTATGGACTTTGTATTGGGTTTGCCTCATAAACAGGGGAAATGATTCAATTTTTGTTGTGGTAGATAGGTTTTCCAAAATGGTGCATTTTATACCTTGTAAGAAAACTAGTGATGCCACTAACATTGCAAATTTGTTCTTCAAAGAAGTAGTAATATTGCATGGGATTCCTAAAAGCATTATCTCTGATAGAGATACTAAATTTATGGGTCATTTTTGGAGGACCCTATGAAAGAAATTGGGCACCAATCTGAATTTTAGTTCTGCTTACCACCCCCAAATGGATGGGCAGACCGAGGTTGTTAATCAGAGTCTTGGAAACATGTTGAGGTGTATTGCTAGAAAAACACCAGGTAATTGGGATCTAGCTTTGGCCCAAGTTGAGTTTGCATTTAATGATTCTCCTAATCAAAGTATTGGATTTAGTCCATTCTATGTTGTGTATGGTATGCATCCAAGGGGGTGTATGAGTTGAGAGACCTTGGTAATATGGAAAGGCGAAGAGTAGCAGGTGAAGATTTTTCTAAACTCATCCATGATCTCCATGAAGAGGTCAAAACAAATATAGAAGGAAGTAATCAGCAATATAAACAACATGCTAATAAAAAGAGGAGGGAGATACATTTTCAGATTGGATCTACCTTGTATTGGTTCACCTTCAGAAGGAAAGATTCTCTAAAGGAGAGTACACCAAACTAAAAATGAAAAAGCTTGGACTCTGCAAAGTTCTCAGAAGATTTTATGATAATACATATGAAATGTCTCTTCCTTCAAACCTTGGCATTTCTCCTATTTTTAATGTAGCAGATCTATATCCTTATAAGGGAGATGTTGAGGATGGTGTAGTAGAGGCAGAGTCTTCAGACACTAAGAAACAACAAGGTACTTCATCTTCTCCACAAGACATAGAATGCATTTTGGATACACAATTGTGGAAGAAAACCTAAAAGCACGAATACTTCAGGTATCTGGTGAAATGGAGTGATCATCCTATTGAAGATGCTTCATGGGTCACTGAATCTGAGATTAGTAAATTGGGTTATTCCATTGCATATATCATAAGTAGGAGCTCATGAAATCTTTCTTCCTAGGGAGTCTGATGCAGGGGCATCACTCTCATTTCAATTTTTGGTTTGTGTCTTTCTTCCACTTTGGGTAGTTTTAGTTGTTTAGTATGGTTTTGGAGAGTTGTAGTTGGCAGTTCTTGTTAGATGTCGACACTTGTCATATGCCTTTTTCAAGATTGTAATTCTTATTCCTTTCGCATAAGGCAATTGTCTTCCTATCATCATTGGAACAAGAAGATAGATAGTTGAATTGATGTGAGTAAACCACCAATGGTGATTAACAATCGCAGCCAGTTGCAAGAGACCCTTTGGTAGTTTCATTCGATAGTTACAAGTGAACAATGGGGAGAATGGTGAGGAGAGGATCAAAACGCAAATTGGGAAGAGGGAACGGTAGAATGCATTGGAGCAGTTTATTGTTTGAAACAGGCTGATTTAGTTGGTTGGGAGTTTTGGGCATAGAATAGAGGTATGAAAGATAGTAGAATGAAGGTCGGTCATTCAAGGCCAATTGGTGTGCAATGTAAAGTCTCTGTAAGGTGATAAAACATTCTTTGATTAAATTTTATATTGTCTGTACTTTGTTAGAAGCCAATAGAAATAAAGTATGCATATTGTTCTTCCTCTCATTGAGTGTGCATTATCAATGTTTGAGTTGTTCTTATTTATAAATCCTAAACTTCCTATCATACTTGTAAAGGTTTGCTTGTGGTTGAAATCTCTATGAATCTGAATTACTCTATGATCAGCAAGGCTTGCCATCATTACTCCCCACTCCTCATCATAATCAAAAGCTTCAACATCCACTATATGGTGTGTACAAATGTTGGTCTGAGTTCCCCTTGACCCCATGACATTTCCGTATACCCCCCTTCTCCCATCATATCTCTACTATCCTTAATATCTCCCCCATCACATCCATATGACCCATGCCTTCACATAATCCATCATCCATCCATTCTGTCCCCCACATCTACCAACATACATGCGTGCAATAACACTTGACATGTTCTATGTACCACATCTATCCACAATGGGACCCTCTCACCTTTCTATGGAAATAGACGCTTGAGTTCTCTCTCTCTCTCCAAATCCCTCCATCCACCTATTCTACCCCAATATCAAAAAATCAAAAAAGTTAAAAAAAATCAAAATAGTAAAGAGAAATAATTTGTCCAATGGTGAAAACCATTTCATGGTGCCTTGGATAAGTATCATGATGAAAACCCATTTATGGGCATCATATGTTGATTGATTGTCTATGTGTATTACACTTGGGGGAAATTTATCTCATTTATCCCATCATATCATTTATCTCCTATCCTACCATCCTTATGCATTATATCTATATGCCTATCCTATTGCACCAACCCATCCTCCCCTCCTACTTTTGATCTTGATAAGGACAGGGGCAAATGCTGAAAAATGTTAGAAATGAAGACAACAACTACTCAAATGGAAATCTGATTTCAATATGTTAAAGATCTCAAACAGTGTCTTATCTATAGATATTGCATTCAGAAATCAAATCACAACATAGGAACAAACACCATAGAAGAATGACACAAGATATAACATGGAGAAAACCCTTTTGGGTAAAAAACTCCACCAAGAAAAGAGGCTCAAGTTGTATTATCTTTGAAAACTGAATAACATAATACATTCACTTCCTTCTTCTCTCCAACCTTCAATCTGGTAGAACCAATGTACAAAAAACTGTCATACTACAACAATTACATGGAAATTTACTTATAGAAGTATTTCCCTCCAATCTAGGCATCCACTTTCTCTCTCCTAAGAATCTCTAACAGGCAAACATTAAATGTCTTCTTACAAGCTCATGACATATGTCCAAAGTCCACCATGCAAAGTTGGGCACCCAAGGCTAAATATGGTCTCTTACAACATCTTATGACATTTCATAATTGTCATAGATTCCTCTAGAAAACATCTTCCCAAGATGGGCACTTAGGGCTAAACATAGCATCTTACACCTATTAAATATCCGTCATATGTCGTCATAGTGTCATAGAATCTTATGACAACTTGCAGCTGTCATAGATTCTCTTACATGCATTTACCAACATTATGACATGTGTCATACATGCCAAAAATAATAGATTCCTCCATGGTGGAGCATACCCTCATTTAGTCATGGTTTTTACAATTACCAAATGTAAATGTCACTCCATATTACTTCTAGTAAGTCTAGAATTGCCACTGCCAATGAAACTACCTCATTCCCTTATGGGTAATTACAAATTACAAATAATAAAATGGAATAAATACAATATTGGGATTTACAAGGTTAATGGAACCTTATCCCAACAAAAAATGCTTTGGACATCTCTTGATATACCCAATCTTTTCCAACCAATCCTATCACCCTATTGTCATCTCATGCATTGTCACAAAGAGTCCTGCGTACTAATATCTAGAGTGGGGCATGTTATTCCTATGCGACATAGTCCTTAGAGATCAAATCCTAAATCCCTCCATCCACCATGTATCCCCCATCCATCCCATCCATTATCACTAATCCATTAATCCATCCATCCACCATGCATCTCCCATCCACTATCCACTATCAACAATCATTTAATCCATCCATCCAATCTTCCTTTCATCCTTGCCCTTTAGACCTAGTTTTCCTTGTCATTGATATTCATCAAAAAGCCTATCCAAATGTAATCCAATGCATCCCATAAATCAAAATATCATTTAGAAATAAATCCAAATGCAATCCATCCTTATCCATGCCAATCTAGTCAAGCAATCTAGCGAATTATCCAAAAGAATCCATTGGTTTTGTTCCTAGCCGTGCTGAAAACCTGATCAACTCAAACCATCATCATTAATCTTCATCATTAGGATATATCATGCCCAATCCTCATGTTATTCTAGGGATATATCATTCCCCACCATAACAACACTATCCTTTTCAATCAATCAATCAATCAGAAGGTTTCAGCTTGACAGGGGCAACAACCTTGTTCATTTTTAAATCATTTGTGCATGCTTTCTTGCTTTCTTGTGTGTGTTATCATTTTTCTTGCATTTGTATTAGTCCTTGTAGCATACCATCACAACAACATCATGGTCTTCCATATATCATGGCACCCAATGACATATGTTTTCTTGTGACCTTTTTTCTTTTGAGTCAATCCTTTATGCACAAGACACATCATCACCCTGGTGTTTATACCTTAGTGAATAATGTCTAGTGCTATATCGAACTATATGGTTTCTCACCCAATGCAGCATAACATATTCTTCATCCATTTCATCCATCCCTTATCTTTCCTCCATCTCCTTAACAAATCCATTTCATCCATTTCAAGAGCATACTCATGTTCTTCCAACCTGCCTATCCTCTCAAGGAGGCATCCCTTAACCAGCCATTCCCTTTCTATCCATATTTAATCTTCTTTGAAATGATGTTAAGTTTCTCTTAGTCACAACATCATCTAAAAGAGGGGTAAAATGTAGACAATCAAAATTGACCATGTCCTAACATCACCTAGTCATCCACCTTTAGACACCATCTTGTGATATTTTGTGACACATTCATCCTAGGACTTCCTTTATCATCCTCCCTTCCATCAACTGATTAATTTAATTAATCAAGAGTATCCCTGCTACCGAATTAATTAAATAAATTATATTTATTTAATTAATTTTATCTTCCCACATCACCCTTGTCCAGTAAATAATTAAATAATTTTATTATTATTTGATTAATTATTGAGAATTGCATGTCTAGCTAAAGTTAGCTAGATTCATTGAACCCAGACACTTGCACACAAGTCAAACTAGATTTACATCTCAACCATCCATTTCATACTACATCTCCAAATCTCAATTGTTCACATAAGGATATGCCCTAGAAGCCTCAATCCTCGCCCTAATGTTGTCTCATCAAATCCTAACTGTCCATTGGACCTCTTAATTCTAGCCATTCATCCTATCACCCAAAAATCTATAAATCAAACATCAATCAAGTCATTTAGATATCACACAAGAATGTAAAATTATGCTACTAGTGTGAGAAATCAACATATCATTATCAAGAGCATATCTAGTGGAGCTAGGGTGCACTCTACTTCCACTATATCAGAGAAGAAATGATATCTGATGTAAAAGATCTTGTTTATTACATTATCTTTGTGTTATTTGCCTCTTATCATTTTCTTGTCTTCACATCCAACTCACAAATCAAAAGCAAACTATGTCCATGCTTATACTTAGCTACCACTACATTTCAGTGTTGTTGGATGAATGTAACAATCTTAAGTATGAAGTGAGTGTTAAAACAATCTTAAGTTTCAAGTGAGATTTAAAACCATTTAAAACATTTATGATCACTCCCAAAAATAAGTTTAATCTTACACCTTACTATTTAAACCACTCAAACAATTTAAACTATTTAAGTCATCAATACAAACAAAATATTTGTATACATTAATCTCATAAAGGCCGCTAAGGTATACATAATGTCATGAAAATGCCATACAATGTCATAAGGCCTACAATTCCATATAGGAATATGATGAATGTATAAACAAATCCATATGGGCATACACTGATATACATTGGTTAAATGCAAATATATGTGTACAAATCCATATAGGTGTACAATGATATATGTTGTAAAAATAAAAATCTACACCTACATGTGGTGAAGGCATACAACAAAATGTTCAAACATAGAAACTATGGAGTGTCATGGAACAATCGATGACTCTTTCTCTATCGACAAGATGGAAAAAATCATAATTGACATATCTCCTCCATTGATTGGACCTCCTTTCAAAAAATTTTGTAGCTCCACCTATTAATACAATTAAACAATATACACATTAATATAGAAATCATGAAATATATAGTGATATAAGTAAATAATCACTTACCACAAGCTGATGGTCCTCCTCAATCATCTATTGCTTCTCTTCATCCCCCTGAGGGGTAGTGCAGGAAGTGGAATTGTGACCTCCTATACCAAGAATGAAGAAGGAAATTATACTAAAGATGAATATCATTTATTTACACTAAATGATGTGAGATAAAACAACAAATACATAATGACATTTACATTACTAGCTCATACCTCTATCAAAGGTATTGAAGACAAAACTACTCCAATAATTCCCATCTCTATTATTCCATGAATATTAGGAGGAGTTTGTACTGATATCATTAACTAAAACTAAGAACAATCTTATTTGACCAAAATTTACATAACATTATTTACATACATAATGATTAAAAACAGTAAAAATTACCTAAGTGAAAGTTAATATCTAACTATCACCACCAATGTTTCTTGATGTTGGAGGTCCAAGATCCACTTGTTCATCATCAAATTGTCATTTTAAGGTTACCATTGATATATGAAAAAAAATCACATGTATATTTACAATTTTGTTACAAATTACATACCTATGGACTTGACATGCCCACATAACCGAGTGATGAAGGCTGGGCAAATGCAGGATGCATACTTTGACCCTAGAATTTTACAATACTTGTAATTTTTATATAATTTTTCATTCATAATGGATTAATATAATTAATTGTATATTTCAATCAGAAATATACTAAATTGCACAAGGGTGAGTGCAGGATCATGATGGACCAAACACTACCACTAAGTGGCAATGTAAATGTGAAAAACAGACTTAAGTAACTTAATGTCAAAAATTGAATGAGTTACCTACACAATCTAGAAATAAGGTAGTAATAAAAGTTGTAACAAATTGAATTTAGTTTATGGGCTAAAACTTTTTTTTGAAAATTTTAAAAATAGTTTGGTGAAAATTGGATATTTCAATGAAGCACTACTAAAATTTTCATAAAAATGTAAAAAGTATGTGTCATTCCGGCCAACCTAAGTATGAGAAAAAGACAATATTTTTCCTCCATGATTTGGATTTAAGTAAAGGACACATGAGCGGATGTGATGCATATTTTTTAAAATTTTTTAAGTAAATAAATAATTAGTTATGAATTTTTATTAACTTTTTTAAATATTAAAAATTAATTTTCCAGCCAACCTAACTTGGTCAAAAATATATGAAAATTATTAAAAAAATTTAATGTATACCCAATAGATCCTAGAATGTGACGCATCTTTTGGATTTAAAAAGGATTAATATGTTGAAAGTTATGGATGTTTTTCAATATGTATATCTATTAGGAAATCAAACCTAGTGTATGTAGAAAATTAATAATAATTACCTATTACAATTATTATGAGGCATATATTATATTTTTAGAATCTTAATAGCTTCCTCTATAAACCTTTTTCATTTGATTAAATTTAGTTACAAAAAAGTATGTCAGCTTCAAGGATGAAATTGTGAAAAAATTTAGGATAACACTAAATGGGTGCTTTTGCAAGTTTCTTTGGCAAGTTTTGGGACTCCCACTTGCCTAAATATGAGGTAATCCCAAGGCATTTTTGGTTGGAATCCATATTTGAGATAGAAATATTTACACCCTTTCCATCCAAATCTAATTATAAGTCTAAATGTTTGCACTTTTTCATCCAGCAATTTTTTTCTCCATTGCCACTGTTTGGCCCATCATGGTCTCACTCTCACCCACAACCTTATTGAAAATTACTTGTCAAGATGATACTATCTAATATGAATGTATTATGTGCTTAGCCCTATGTAGCATACTTCTTAAAGTGTGTAGCATCCTTTTCAACATGTGTACTAGCTATCATTACCATGTACATCCTATGTTGTATACCTCTTTGAAAAATACTCAGATCCATAATCACATGTAGATCCACAAGCATGACAAATGTGTGGTGAGAGTCAACCCGTGAAAGAGGTTTGCTATGTTGTAACAAGGTTTGTGTGAGGAAACTAATGGACTACATGGTATCCACCTCAACACTCTCCTTCATAGTAGAAGGTATTGTGATATGATGAATAGATGGATGGGTAAGGATTCTCATTGGCTAGTCCTAGGCATGATGTACCCCTCTCTATCCTATGCAAAGTCTTTACCTCTACCATGGAAATCAGGTGTATTAAAATAATTTAGAATTTCATTAAGGACAAATTCACAATAGAGTTTCCTCAAAAATATTAAGCCACTTCATTGTTTTTGCATGGGGGATGGTAAAAAACCATCCACCACCTATTCGAAAGATTATCTTTTATTCCTTAGTGTTGGCACCAATCAATAAGAAATCTTTTGCAACTTGTGTGCATGGGCTCATTAGTTCTAGGGTCAACAAATAATGCACATACATCATTTTTAATTATTTTATTTTATTTTACTTGTTTATATGATAGTTTTGAAGAATAATATTGTTGAGCATTCTCCCTATGATTTTTCCCATGTATTTATTTAGACAATAACTAAATTTATATGAGATATTATATATTCCAAGGACATTGCAAGAGCTCTTTGATGTGCATTCATTGTATTTGGATGTTTCAATGTTTCTACTATTGTTTGAAGCTCCTTTTTTATTTTGTTCAATTTGCTCTAATATATTTGCTTGGGTCTCATGAGGATGCCTCATAATGGATGAAGGAGTTTGAGGGGGATTATTTTGTTTCTACTCTTTAGCCAGAGTTTCCTCATACACTTCATCAAGTGGGTGAGGGTTTGGAGGTGTTGAGGGGTTTTAATTTTCTAAAAAAATTAAAAAATGAATCAACACAAATGAAAAAAATGTTTCATTTTAAATGAAATTGTTAAAGAATTTAATGAACTTAGCTCTTGCATGTCATGGTAGAATGATTCCTTCATCCAAATAGCTCCAATTAGTTGAAAATATACTCATAGAAAAGCACACTCACATTTTGGGGAAATTGACAAAATGAGCTTGTGGCTATTTTTTTTTCTTTTAACTAATTTAAAATGTGAGTGCATTATAACACACTAGCATTATAACGCAATTGTGCTATGGCTTGGTAGTGTTTGAGCCTTAGGTTTGTCACTACCAAACCATAACGTGATTGAATTACAATGTGAGTGTGTTACTGTTTTTGTAACATGATTGCATTATATCTTATTTTGACTAAAAAATATTTTTTGGCGACTTTTTGGTCCCCCATCTTTGTATACATACCTAACTAAAAGCAAAATTTTACATTTCATAATTTTATATTATGTTAATATTCTATGTAGAAGTGCTTCAAATTTTTATCTGAAGTACAACTAACTCTAATTTTTAGAAAAAAATCCACTTTTGGTCATTTTAGACCCTCATTGCCTTGCACTCAACCAATATTGAAAACAAGTTCACAAAGTAATAGGAGACACAATTGTGGCATAAAAGGATAGCTCAAGCAAAGCAATGACCTCATAAGGCTATTTTTGATGACCTCATACATGTTGGTGTAATTAAATATTTAATTACACTTTATTAAGTTTACTTAGGGCTAATTTTAGTCTCAGGTTATTCTTAAGTCATATTAGGGTTTTTCTCTAACTTGCAAATATAAAAGCAAGTTCTCACATGTAATTCATTAATCCATTTCATTAATTCATCCAATATTGTGCAAATTCTTTCTCTTTACTTTTTTCTCTTGTGGAAGGTAAATCTTAGGTTTTGCAGGTGATCTTTGTGGCTTGAATTAAGTATCAAATTCAACATGGTATCTGCAAGCCCCTTCTCAAATTTGGAGAAAATTTTTAGCAAGAGTCATTTGCTGGGTGTGTTTTTGTGTAAAACAGAGTATTCCATTGGATTCAGAGTAGCTAGAAAAGGCAGATTTATTTTTTTTTGTTTGGCTAGATTTGGTCTGGGGCAGCCATATCTGTGAAGGTTTCAAGAGTGCTTTTTTTAAGATCTGGAGGGGAACAGCAATTTCAGAGCATTTTTCACTGAAACGGACCTCAGCTCAGAAGGCCCAAAAACCCCTATTTTCATATAAGGCACTCTATATTTTGCTAAAAAAAAGTTTCTGGGTGTTTTTTTGGGGTTTTAAGAAATCCATGACAGTGAAATCCGTACGACATGTACGGAATCCGTACGACTGTACGGTGCCTCGATTTCTGTGTCAACCTTGATTTTCATGCCATTCTCATCTAAACAAATTTTGATTTTGGTGCTACCTTGGTTTGCGTGCCATCTCAATTTCCGTGCCGCCTTGATTTCTATGCCATCTAGATTTCTGTGTACAGGTATAGCGGAGTTTTTTTAATAATTTCTTCATAAAAGGAATTTTTTATTTTGGAGGTCTAGCTCCTAGGATTTAACCCATGGTCGCATGGGGGACCAGTCCCTAGCTTCCAAGCAACAGCCCCCAGAGACTCAGCTCCTGGTCATATGAGGGTCCACTGCCCTAGCCGCCAGCCCCTAGAGACTCAGCCCCTAGTCACATGGGCGCCCAGGAGCTTTAATAGTATTTTTTTTGGGCCTCTTTGTCCTAAAGGAGCAATTTTGGTAAATCGGGCATATCTTGAGCATATGGAGTCAGATTTTCGAAAATAAATAGGCGTCAGAAAGCTGGTTCCAAGAACAATCCAGTAGTGTAGTTATTTTTTCCATAATTTTCTGATTGGTACAATTTATTGCTGTTTGAAGTCAAGGCATATTTTTTATCTTTTGAGCTCCGTTCTTGCGCCCAAAATCTCCATTTTTCAAAAACGAATAGGCGTTGGAAAGGTATCAAAGAGTTCTACATAGCCACCTATATATTTTTTTAGATTTAGTTGTAGGTATATTTTAAATCAATTTGTCGATTTTATGGCGTCTGTTAGATATCCTGGACATGCTGCCTCCTGGAAGGGTTCTGTTTTCTTTGAAAGACTTCTATTATCAGCATAAATCTATTTGCATATTTTGATCTGTAATCATCTAAGGAGATGGGATTCTACCATCAGCATAAATCTAATTGTAGATATTGTGGAAATAATCAACATGAGAAAGAGATGTGTCCTCATTTCTCACATCATCTCTTTGAAATGCTTGTTTCAATCACTTCTCCTCCTAATGAGATCATTGCTCCACCATCACCTACTGCTACTTCAAAGTTCAGTGTTGCATCATCATTGGCTTCTAGTGATTCTATGCAGCAGGTCAATATTAGTCTTCCTGATCCACCTCATTGGGATTCCTATCTTGCAGACATATCATCTTTGTTTGTAGAGTCCCATCTTGTAGATTTGGAGGACCACATCGAGGACATTTGTCTACTCTTTGATGACAGCTTCAATGGAGTTGCATCACCATCATCTTCTTCAGAGATTGTTCTTCATCCTCCTCTTCTTCAGTCATAGTTTGGCAGTGGATTGGAGACATTTGAGTAGTTTTCCATTGTTGTCTTTGGATCATGTGCAGAGTTCAGAGACATTTGTCCTTCTTCCTATATATTCCTATCCGGAATGGGAAGACATTATGCACACATCTGCAGTTCTATTTCTTCCCAAGGGGAGGAATGTTGTTCGACGTTCATGGGTTTTCATCTTTATTCTGTGTCGAGCATCTTCTAGCACTGCAGGAGTCATCTTGAGGAGCGGCTGCATGGTCTCTCTTCTCATCTCTATTTTGGGAGGGAGCATTTCCTCACATGGGGTTTCATCCTTCTCACTTTTGGGGGGGTCATCAGACCTTCTCTCTTCTTCCTCTCTTATGGGGGGCATTCTTGATTGTACTTTTGTGATGGATTCACTTCTTGGGGGGTCTTAGTGTTAGTCCTTCTTGTATTTTTCTCTCTTTTGGAGAGGAGTTTTCTCCCGCTGGGTTTTTCTCCTTTCTCTCCACCTTATGAGAGATTCTTGTTGTTTATGGGTACTTAACATGGCCTTGTAGCTGGGACCCATCATTCTTGCATTAGTTGCATGGTTTTTCATTTCTTCCTAAGTTGCACTTATGGGGGGTGTTGGTGTAATTAAATATTTAATTACACTTTATTAAGTTTACTTAGGGCTAATTTTAGTCTTAGGTTATTTTTAAGTCATATTAGGGTTTTTCTTTAACTTGCAAATATAAAAGCAAGTTCTCACATGTAATTTATTAATCCATTTCATTAATTCATCCAATATTGTGCAAATTCTTTATCTTTGCTTTTTTCTCTTGTGGAAGGTAAATCTTAGGTTTTGCAGGTGATCTTTGTGGCTTGAGTTAATTATCAAATTCAACATGGTATCAGAGCGGATCTGCAAGCCCCTTCTCAAATTTGGAGAAAATTTTTAGCAAGAGTCATTTGCTGGGTGTGTTTTTGTGTAAAACAGAGTATTCCATTGGATTCAAAGTAGCTGGAAAAGGCAGTTTTGTTTTTTTTGTTTGGCTGGATTTGGTCTGGGGAAGCCAGATCTGTGAAGGTTTCAAGAGTGCTTTTTTAGATCTGGAAGGGAACAGCAATTTCAAAGCATTTTTGGCCAAAACGGACCTCACCATTGTGCTCAGAAGGCCTAAAAACCCCTATTTTCATATAAGGCACTTTATATTTTGTTGAAAAAAAGTTTCTGGGTTTTTTTGGGGTTTCAAGAAATCCATGACAGTGAAATCCGTACGACTGTGCGGTGCCTTGATTTCTGTGCCAATCTTGATTTTTGTGCCATTCTCATATGAATAGATTTTGATTTTGGCACTGCCTTGGTTTGCGTGCCATTTTGATTTTCATATCACATCGATTTCTGTGCCATCTCAATTTCTGTGCATAGGTACAGTGGAGTTTTTTTAATAATTTCTTCATAAAAATGAATTTTTTATTTTGGAGGTCTAGCCCCTCAGATTTAACCCATGGTCGCATGGGGGACCAGTCCCTAGCTTCCAAGTAGTAGCCCCCAGAGACTCAGCTCCTAGTCATATGAGGGTCCACTGCCCTAGCCACCAGCCCCCAGAGACTCAGCCCCTAGTCACATGGGCACCCAATGTTCTTCATACAAAACTGAATACTAATCACTTCAGCCTCAGCACAACTATTTTGCCTCCTTACAACAATAATACCAATTTCCACAACATCAAAACATGTTCAAGAACTCTTCTTTATCATCACAATGTCCATAGTCACCTCTACAACTATATTGTATCACATGAACTAATCCTTAGCACATTTCATCATCATATCTGCTTCAATGGTAAGTTTATTCATACATTTCCAATGGTTCAATACAAAAACTTCCTTAATCCATGCTTGACTCATTTGATCTTACATTTATATCCTCTGTAAGCATCAAGATATTTCTCCTTAGTCAGCGAAGATGAAACAAATAACATGAAACATGTAGTGGCCACAACAGTCAGCTCCACAACATATGCGATAAGTAGAAATCAAGTATAGTTAAAAAATAGAGCATAATCAGGTCCCAATTTACCTTAGTACACTTTTTCAAACTAGTGCACATTCCACACAAATGGAAAAGTCTTCATTATGGACCAAGTTAGCACCACAACATTTATTCTTCCTTGTATTTGACTCCAAACCCAAAGCGATACCTGAGGAGACAAAATTACATCATGCGGACCACATACTCAATGTTATATGACTTGCAGAATGTTCATGTACACTTCTTTTGTCATCTCAAGATGTATCATGCTAGTGCAAACACTTGAACTCTGATGTCGGTGTCCTTAACAACCTTTGCATACACAATCTTAAGATAAAACTGTGAACAACATACTTGCGGTGAACACAATCACTTGAAACTTGGACATCACATACCAACCAGTCATAAGAGCTTATCATTCAATCAGCACGGCCAGTTACAATTATGTGGTGAACTCCGATGGCCTCCACTATCTCCCACGGTTTATCTCAATTAGCACCCAAGCATGTCTTCACATAGTTGACTCTAGAGAAGCAACTGACTTACATATTATCATCTGAAACTTGAAGCATACATACTTTTCACTGACATCTACATGTTCTCCAAGCCACAACATCATATCTTCATTTGTGGAGAGGTGTGGAGCATTCTCCTATCTCCCTGTTACTGCACTTACCCTGTTTCTACACTGTCTTCACACTTCTGTCTCCAAAACATCTTGTGGTAAGCTTCATGACCTCAAACCTAAAACATAGGTATCTGAGTGCAATATCTAGCCATTAGTCCAATCCATGAGCCCTTACCTTCAATTGTGGTAGGATGTGGTACCTTCTTGTGAGCTTGTAACACCTTCCCTAACTTGTACTACACTTAGACAATTTCCTTGAGTCTTTTACAACTTTCTTTATCATGCGGTAAGTATCATGAGGTCATATCACCATCCCAACTCTGCTCAACACAGACTTCAAACATAAATATATCAAGGCTTGTGAACTTACACGTGAACTTCAAAAGATATGGTATGATCATGTATAGATACTGATCCATTTCCTTCTGCCTTCTTTCTTGATCTGCTCCTTTGGCTACAGAGCATATATTCGTCCCTTTTCTCTTTGCTTCACCATACTTCTGATCACTTATTCTATAATACCATACTGCTGCAATCTCCCTTTGATACCACTTACACTCTTCCACACTGCAAGACTCCATACCACTGTTGACATCAATGACAACCCATATGCAACACAAACATCCGAGACATATGTTCATACAAGAATGACACAAAACATAATAATTTGACTCTTTCATTAATTAATGATTCCTTTATACATAAGTTCATATCTCCATACATGTAACGACTACTATTGTCTATTTATCTCTCCATGTCTCCTTCCATAGATCTCTATTATAATTTTAGGAGTATATAGGCATGCCTAGCCCTTGGCATCACTTATAATATACATAGAACTATGCATATATTCCTATAAAATTATCCTTTCTTAAAGTTCAACAATAAGTTGCATGATAATTACATCCTTGTATAGCTACATGCATGATTATCCCATATTATATCTATAGCTATCTACTACATATGGCACAATCTAAACTTAGCCATAGTTTGGCACCAACAAGGGACACATAGAGATGAATCCATACATTCAAGAGAAAAATAATTACTTGAGATGTAGTACCAAACAATGAAACATTATGAAAAAGTTACTAGAGAATCAAAATGAGATGTTAAAGAGCTATTATTATAAGGAACAACATCATCATGTATATAAAAGTAATGCACATGGATCACTAGCCCTAGACTCCTCACAAGATGTAGCATCAAAGGAACATGAATTTAAGGGTATGGAAATACTTGGCTAGCATGACATGTAGAAAAATGAGCATTACAAGGCTCAACAATATCATTGATAGCCAAGGAAGGTATAACCTCCTCACACAAAGCATCATCCCTAGATGTATCAAATGAGTATAGGGTTGAAGTATTAGCTAGGTGACTATCATAGGCTACAAAAGAGGTAGCATCATCATAAAGCATAGCATAAGAAGTGAACTTGGCTAGGAAGGAGGGAAAGGGATTCATGAAATCATACCTAAGATAATGAATTAAATAAGTGGTAGATAAAATAATTTAGCCTGGATATATGACTTGGCATAGATTGTGTGTACTTGATCAGATCTAAAGTAAAACAAAATAATGACAATAATTGTGTACCTCAAAGTTGGAGATGAATAAGATTCTCATAGATGATTAATACCTAGAATCTAATACTAAATTTGAGGCAAACAAAACAAGGGGATTAAATTATTTGGAAAGACTAGAACTATCTCTAATCTTGGGATAAATCTACACCTACAAACTTGACCTTCATGCCCATAAAAATGAATTTGGCACATGGAAGCAAATTTTGGCTAGAAAAGTAAACATGCAACCTATAGACCTTCAAAGAATGCCTTGATGTTTGGACTTACAATAAATACTAGTGGTGTTGATAAACATATTTGGGAGGTTGCTAAGTAAGGATCTTCTCCTTATGACAAGCTCTTAGATTTGAGTCAATAGTTTTTCCACACCCATGCATAGTATTATAAAACAAAGGGTAAAAGTGTAGGGTATGCACTTTTCACCATTACTATATATATAGTATTAAAAACAATAAAGAATACCTTGTTGGAATATATGCTGCATCATTATTAATGTAATAGTGAGATGTTGTGCATGTAGATAGCTTGCCTATATGTGATGTTAACAATTTGTTAGATGTAGGTGGATGTTGTAGTTGTGTCAATAGTTGTTAGTGTGTTGTCAATTAGTTGAGTTAGGTGTCAAGTGTAGATACACTTTTGTAAGACTTTGTTATGAGTTTGTAATCTCTATAAATTGTAACCTTTATTTGTTAAATCAATGAGGAATGTAGCAGTTCTATTTTCTGTTTCACCTACCTCACAAAATAAGTTGGGTTAGATCAAATTCTTTGTTGGTTGGATCAAAATCCCACAATTTTCATGTTGAAGTAGTGTCACAAAATGAGTGACATTGGCCTTCATATAGGAGACTAAGGGGGTCTGATCAATACTATTTGATGTAAGGAAAATAATG